>JAUTXW010001844.1:600000-775000 GCA_030620095.1 Kuschelorhynchus macadamiae
CGAACGAATGTAAAGAATATTTTTAGCTGAGTTTGATAATATCTTTATACACAATCATCTTATGATACCAATCACAATTGTGCGACGCCTTTACCGGTTCTATAAGCGTCTATAAGTAACATATATTTATACTAATATACAAAAGTCTTAGTTGACTGACTCACGCATCACGTTCCAGCTCAAACCGCTTGAGGTAAAAGGCTGAATTTTGGCATACAGGTTAGAGGTTTGATAAGAAGGGATTTTTAAAGAATCAAATTCCAAGGGTGTGAAACCACCCCAATATTTAAACATTTTTTATTTAAAAACAGTTTTTCGGAAAAACGCATGACCACGTGTTTTTTTAATTTATTTTTTTATATATTTTAAGATTTTTTAAAAATTCATATAAGGCGTTCAAAGGGACCACCACTTAAATAATACAATATGTTTTATTTAAAAACCGGTTAGTTATTCGGAAAACGCTTAAACATAATATGCTTTATATTTTATCTTTTTAAATATTTTAGAATTTTTAAAAAACCGAGAGAAGGGGTCCAAGGGGCCGAAACCACTCGTTTCTTTTAATATTTTTTTATTTAAAAAACAATTAGTTATTCGGAAAAACATTTGAACACGTGCTTTTTATTTTATTTTATTAGATATTTTAAGACTTTTTATAAATTCATACAGAATTTTTGAAAAAATCGGGTCGTTGATTATTTTTTGCGATTTTTCTCAAACGGTTTGCCGTAGAAATCTGAGCTTATGCAAACAGCTTGATTTTAGAGTGCAGAGGTTCGATAAGAAGGGATTCTTCGAAACTCAGTTTGCAACGGGGTGAAACTACCCCTTAAATATTTATAGTGGACTCGAAGGTTGTCAAAATAAAACCGCTTCTTGGTTTAAAGAACGAGATATATTAACTCCAAAATATAGCACTGCAGATGAGATAAATCTGGCTTTATTGGAAAAAATTACTGCTCCACAATTAACATACTATTCAATAGATGTAGTTATAGATCAAGAAAATGCGGTTAATTATTCTGTCGAGTTCCTACACTCTCTAAACCCTTCAGGAATCCCTCCTCATGGCTTAATTTTAAAAGTAGGGGCACCAGAAATGCTTATTCGGAATTTAAAACCACCAAAATGTAATCGAACTCGGCCACATGTTAAAATATTACAAAACAATGTAATAGAGTCTACTATTATTTCTGACCCTGGTCTAGGAGAAACAGTTTTTATACCAGGTATCCCTTTAATTCCGTCAGACTATCCTGTTCAGGTTAAACGTGTATAGTTTCCTTTAAAGCTTTGTTTCGCCATGGTAATTAACAAAGCTCAAGGGCAATCTCAAGTACCGCCGGAGAAGACTTGCGCTACGATTGTTTTTCTCATGGTCAACTCATGTCGCATCTTCTAGAGTAAGTTCGCGTATTACCTTAGCTATTTTACAGCCAGATGCAACAACAAACATGGTTTATAAAGAGGTACTCAAATGAGGCGATTTAAGTACCTCTTTACATCCCTTTCATTATAGTCATATACGCGAACGAAGTCGCGGGTACTCACTAGTATTTTATAAATACCCGCTAAGGAATAGAAATTTTTAAATATTTTCCATCGTTACTAATTGAAAGATTGTCGCTAAAATCAAATTACCTAAGACAAATCTAGCATAGCATCAACATACCCTTGCATTCATGACCACTTAACTATTTATGACGTGGCCGTTATCAAATTGATACAGGTATTTTAGGGCAATAGTAGGATTTGAATTAAATAGTAAACAATACTGTATTCTGTACTTCTTTAAAGATTATATTTATTTTAGAGACTAGAAGCTTTCAAAGCAGGTCGCAGTAAATTGTGTTGAATCAGCTGTATTGGTGTGAACGTTGAGTTTAACTTTTTGAGTGCTTGAGTTTATATAACTCTTTCTGCCTGTAGTGTTCTTATAACTATAGAAAATAAGAAAACTAGGAACTGTGAAAATAGTCATTAGCATAATTTAGGTAAGATATTCAAATTCTTTAGGAAGTCTCAAGGTAAGCCAGAAGTAAGTAGATATGAAGCATGAAAAAGTAAATTAAAGCATGTTTTTAGATTTTGACACTCAAAATAAACTACAGATCTGTACAATTTTGTACTTATTTGCTAAATAAATGTGTGTGTTTCCTCTGTGTCCTGCTAGTTTTTTCTTTCGAACGAACCACTGTGCGCTAATCGCCATCCGTACTGTCTCAAAGCCTACTACTACTTCTACTACTATTTGTTTAAGGAAATGACAAGCTCTCTAGACTACAAGTTCTTGGTATTAGACCTTTATGCTACTGGTTATTTAGCTTCTAAGAATTCAAATTATTATGTTTGATAAGTATTATATGTAGTGTTTATTACTGTAAACAGTGTTTCTTTATATTTTAATGCAGTATTAAAAATAACAAAGCTATATGTGGAGACCTGTTATAAATTTGCATATCGCAAGCATGTGTATTGTAAAGTAGTTTTTGATGTAGATAGTTTTTCGATTGCCCCCGAAAACATAGAATTAACAGATGATAAGTATCTTGTGTTATATAATAATTACTCTGATTTACGTAAAGACCTATATTATTGCTCCAGTAAAGCGCATTTGAAATTTAATTAAGGCACAACATTTTAAATTAGTGTTTATATATCGTAAAATCGTTTCATGTTTGTATAGAAACGACAATGTTGCTATGATCACCATAATTCATAATTAATTAATGCGTTTTGCCAAACAGAGTATTAATTCGCGTTAGCTAGGAACTGATTTTCATCGAATTATGTTTGGAGGAAAATTAATTAACTTATTAGCAGGCTAAATATCGATAAACTCGATCAATGCCTAGAGACTAAAAGGTGGTAAGTTAAAAATCAACTTGGGTCACGATAAAACGTTGAAATTATAATATTTTACATTCGGTTGAGGATAAAAGTAAATTCTAATATTCATTGTGTCCACTAAATAAGCCAGTAGATTTAGATATCTACCCGGCGAAAATTAACGTTGAGCTAAAAATTGGTACATATGCGCTGCGTGGTGTACTGAGCAACATATTAAAAGTCCCCTAACATCACATTTGATGTTTTCATTTATCCTGTTCCCCTACTCATAAAAAACTTACAGAGATTGCTGGTATGTACGGAAAACGACAACCTGCTAACGTTTTTTGATTCAATAAATACACTTATTGTGTACTAACGGAAAATGAGAAATATATAAACGAACTATTTCATGATGACAGACCACCCTTGCAGAATCACGAAGAAGTGCTTCATGCTATCTCTATATCACCTAACAAAAATTCTCAGGTCCAGACCAAATTCTGATAGAGATATTGAAGCTTGTAAATGAAGATAACGTAATACAAATCAAAAGGGCATTTTTTCCTAAAAACTGGAAGTCTGCTCCTATAGAGCCTATTCCCAAAAAGGGGTCCAAAACTCTTCCCTCAACTACAGACTCAAATCCCTCCTCCCAATTATGAGTAAGGCAATGGGGAAATATATCAATAATGATCTTTTAATTACCTTGAAGACTATCAACTCATACACGACAGGCAATACGTCTTCCTCCACCAAAGATCTACAGCGGATCTTCTTAGATTCGAAACCCACAACTGGAATAATCCACGAAGAAGCCCAAATTATTGCCCTCAACATATCTAAAGCATTTGATGAAGTCTGGCATGATGAACTTTTTAATAAACTTCCTGCCTATGGTCTTCCCCCAAAATTGGACTTGGATTGCCAGTTTTCTTTCCAACAGAAGTATTTCTGTAGTAGTTGATGGCTACTCATCAAACTTTCAGCAAATCCACGCAGGTGTTCCACAGGGCTCAATGTTGGCACCTACTCTATTTCTCCTCCACATCAATAATCTGTTTTTTTCTACCAGCAATTCTATTCACAGCTATGCTGACGCTAGTACACTTCACTCCAATATACAATTTCCCAAACCTGTCTCTAAGACTGAAATTAATGATAGGCGTAGAGTAATGACCTTATCCCTAACTGGGGACCTAAAATCCCAGAATGGGGAGCAAAGAATATTGTCCAATGTAACGCCACTAAGACACAATCTTGTCTACTGTCCAGTGGCGGCTCTTCCAGTCATTTGGTCAATGACCCCCTAAAAATATTTGAGAAAATAAATTATTCGTTTAGCCGTCCTTCCTAATAGTTGTAATAAAACGCGAAACTTGGAACAAGTTAAATACGCTAAACTATTAGCCGCGCACGGCGGTTCGAATGGTCTCGTTGCGTTCCTTAGGCATAATAAAATACACTATACTAAGCTAGGCTGGGTAGTCCAAATTGCCCTGATTACCTTAAAGATTGACGAAAGTACCCGAAGATTTCACAGCTGTTCGAGCGGCAGCCGAACGTGATAGCAAATGGAATATGAAATTGCGATTTGGGTCATCAGCCGGTCTCTTCTCATAATTCGATCGATCGTTCGCGGCATCACGTCGGGATGCGGAAGTTCAATTGTTCAAAGAAGGTCACGGGGTCGATATTTTAACTCGATACTGATACGGACGTTTTTAACCAATGAAAACGATTTATATACTGCTTTTTGTAATATATATTTTTTATTTTTATGATCCATGTGTGAGTTGGAAATATACAGGAAATAAAATGTTGGTAATGACTAGTGCATAAAAATATACAAAGAGTGCTTACAAACTTAATTAAGAAAAATATCCAATTCCAAGGTGATCTGTTTGAGTTGTGAATGTAGATGAAACAAAATGTCGGCAGTGCAAAAAATTAAACAACTAAAGAGTGCTAACGAACTTAATTTTGAGAAAATCACCGAATTCAAGGTAAGTGGTCGCAATTTGCCAGAACTTAGTATACGATAAACTAAACAACAAAAACAACTAAAGACAAAATTAAAGAGGTTCATCGAAACTTTCGCAAAAGTATGTACGATTTAGTTAACTGGGTATGTGGTTGTGAAGTCTCTAACTCATTTTACTGTTATGTTTGTTTGTTGTTTTCTAAGGACTCGTCGAACTCATTATGGTGCAAACCCGGTGTTAAAGACTTAAAACACTTAAGAGAAAAAATAAAAAAACATGCGTTTTCTGCAGATCACATGAAATGTTCGGTGAACTATGCTACGGCCGGAAGTGTTGATATCGGCACTCAGCTAGACACAGCTTATAAAAAATCCCTTAGAGATTTTAATTAAAATGTATCCAAAAATCGTTATATTTTAAACAAAATTATAGATTGTGTAAAATTTTGTGAGGCATTCGAGCTGGCACTACGTGGCCATGATGAAACAGCTTTGTCTGAAAATCCAGGGGTTTTTCGAGGGCTTATAAATCTTGTTGAGGAGTTTAGCAATGTTAAGTATCGAAAAATCGTTTATAAAAGGAACGTGCGTGCAATTTTAACGAACGTGTCATTCAGTATTTTTCCAGTTCTAAAGAACGAAGAGTAGACCCGAACTTCAAGAGAATTTAAAGCTCAATTTAAAGATAAGATATTTATTTTTATTTTAAGTATGCCTATTTTTAAATTTGTTATTGACCTCCCAATATAATTTACCACGTGCCGCCACTGCTACTGTCTTACAAATCTTACACATCATCTCCCAGTATCCACACTATCCAAATGAATAAGCAAATGCTTGAACCCAAAGATTCCTTTAGCCTAGTCGGTATCAATTTTCAGAAAGATCTTCGCTGGCATCTTTACATTACCTCAATTGCACAGCAGCCGCGAAAAAAAATCGCTTTTCTTTTCCGAACTCGAAAATACTTTTCTTCTGCCAACCTGTTTACCCTTTATACTTTGCAAATCAGACCCTGCCTTGACTATTACTCGCACATATGGGGAGCAACCTCTCCTTTAATCCTTTATATTCTTGACTTTGTCCAGAGGAAAGCTATTTGTCTGATTGATGATCCAAACCTCACAAGAAAGCTTGCATCACTAGAGCATCTTCGATTTGTGAGTGATCTATCTCTGTTTTAGAGATACCACCTCCAATTCTGTTCTGATGAAATATCGTCCATTATGCCTTCCTTAGTCATTCCTGCCAGGGAGATACGAGCATCGATCCACATGCATCGCTTCGCTGTCCAATTGCAAAAAAAAGCAAAGTCCAAGTGCCGTGACTACGAATACTTATTATCCATGATAACCGAAAATAAACGACAATCGTACGTTTGTTGTTGCTTCATGGTGCACTTCCGCTGTGAATAGGTCCGAAAATATGTTAAAGGTTACAATTGTCTGCAGATTTCAGACTATGGAAAAATTAACTATTAAAATCCTAGACTGTAGTAAAAGTTTCGCAAGGGACAATCATTATCTTGCGCTTTAAATACACAAAGAACTATTTCTAACTTTTAAAGTGTTTAAAACAGTTTTCACCCTTAATGCTGTTTGGTCGTGATACAGTTAACTAACAAAAACAATCTTACAATTCAAATTCATTTCTCTCCTTTGCATTCGAGTTTACTTCTTCTCGTTTGGGTTTATAAATATATTTCTTTAATTTCACGTGGGGCGAAATAGCGCACCATTTCCGCATTTTATACTTTTTACGCAGATTATATGCTAAGAACATTTTCAGGAGACAGACAAATCTTTTGCAGGAAACAAACAAACATACGTATAATCGTAAATAGGCTGTTAAACACATTACACTCTTTTGCAAGGACAGCCGGATAAAAAGTAAATTGTCGTGCTCATCCATTACATCGCCGATAATACACATCTCAAAATAAACGCTCCGAAAATAACGCTTTGGAGAATGTTGAGTGTGAAATGAAAATCAAAGCGAGAGAATTGGCTACTTAAAACTTAATTACATATTTTTCGATCCAAATGTTTTAGTTCACGAGATTTTTAACCTGAAACTTCGGGAGAGGTATTAACCTGTCGTTGCGCTTCGCATGCATCTTGACTACATTTACACTGACGACGTGAAACTTTCAGCTTTCTTTAATATTCATTTTGATTATCCACTACTACTCTTTAAGAGTTTTTACGTATTTATTACGAATAATATTACTATATATCAACAAACACTTTGGGTTACACGTTTTTAGGTATTATATATGTATTTGTTACTGCGAACAATACTTTATAGTAATTTTTCATGTAAAGTAACTATAAACTACTGCCAAGCAACTACTTAAGGAATTGACTCCAAGGTCGTCATTTCTTTTCCGTGACATAATAGTAATTATTCAAAGTTACTGTTTCTAATCTGTTTACTAAATTACAACTTTAAAAGATCAGTACCTTCTTGAACTTTGCAGAGACTACTCCATTACGTTCAAATGTACTCCTATAACGTATTACTATAAAGTAAAGTGAGTTGTTGCAGAGTAGAAAAAGTTATCGTCTATTACTACTTTAAACTGGCTATTACCAGTGTTATTCTTCTGTTGCAACTTAGAAGTAAGAATTACAGTAATTATATTTCGATATACTCGTCCAATTAGAATACACACGTAGTCACACAATTGTGGCTTTGTCGAGCACATTATATAAAGACCCATCTCAGCAAAAAAAACTTATCTCCGAACCGATATTCCGGGCCACCAATATTTATGAATCATTACACTGTTGTGCTTTGTCGAGTGTGTCGAGTTACGAGATTTACGTGTATTTATTTATACGGAATAAGTTTTGTTTTCGCAAAAATGCCGAAAAGGAAAAGAGTTTATAGTAGTGATTCTGACGACAGTGAATTGGAAGTGCAAAGAAGAAAATTAAGAAAAAAGTTGGACGATTTGGATAGGAAACAAAGACGGCATAAACATAAAAATGCACGTAAGTTGATTTGGCCTAGTCAGCTGGTGATTGTCATCAGTTATGGTTTCGAAATGTATTTTGTTCGAGTAATACCATATTTGACGTAAATTCTACATGTTTTTTGCAATTATTGGTTTCAGACATAGTTCTTTTGACAGTCTGAGTAATGCCATTTTATAGTTATGGTTTCGAAATGTAATTTATTCGAGTAATACCATAAATGTTGCAGAATTTTATTTGTTTTTTGCAATTAATGGTTTCAGACATGATTTCTTTTGACAGTCTGGGTAATGCCATTTTATAGTTATGGTTTTGAAATGTATTTTGTTCGAGTAATACCATATTTGTTGTAGAATTTTACTTGATTTTGCAATTTTTGGTTTCAGACACGATTCCTTTTGACAGTCTGAGTAATGCCATTTTACAGTTATGATTTCGAAATGTATTTCGTTCGAATAATACCATATTGTTGTAAAATTGTACTTGTTTTTTGCAACAATTGGTTTCAGACATCATTCTTTTAACAGTCTGAGTAATGCCATTTCACAGTTGGCTTCATCATACTCATAAGTAGTGAAGTTACAAAAAATAACACCTGGTATGTTATTTCCAGGTGTTTCCAGTTCTGACTCAGAAGCCTCTAGTTCAGAAACATCTGGTTCTGCAAATGACCAATCACCTATCAATATGGCTGAAAACTCAAGTTTGCATAATGAGCCTCAAGAACGAGAACAAGACCCTCGAATTTTGGAATTATTGGGAGAAGAACCCACCGGAGGCGAACCATTGTTTGGTGAGGATGTTCATCAAGCTCTTGCAGATCGTTGGACTAAATATATTACCCTGGGAACTGAGAAAGATGAAATAGACGCGATGGGAAAGAAGTATCTTGTTCCTAAAAACATTCCATACCTAAAGGCACCTGTTTTAAATCCTGAACTAGAATCTTCGATGAACGACCAGGGTAAAAAACAGGATAAATATTCTTTTATCATACAAGAGCGTGTTGGAGTAGCACTTTCGGCATTATCAAAGTGTATCGATAATATCCTGAAACAGGATGAATCTCCTATTACTGATATTAAAAGTCAGCTTTTGCCTTGTATTGTAGATGCAGGAAAAAATATGTGTGGGGTTTTTAACATGATTTCAACAAATAGAAAGTACCACGCGGGAACCGCAGCTAAGTTAAGTACTACAGTTAAGAAAATTGTAAAAGAAAGTAAGCCAGATGAGTTTCTATGTCAGAAAAATTTTGCGGATAAATTCAGGGAAATTAAAACTCAATTAAAAACAGGCAAGGATATGAAAAATACGTTTTCTGCTCCAAAGAGATTTCCATCAACGTCCAGTAGTGCTTTTCAAAGAAAAGCTTTAAACTACCAGCGCAGTTTTGCAAGAGGAAGGAAAAAGGAGACGGGAAGACCACAGAAGAGGGAACGAGAGTACAGAGAGAACAGACAGTCGTACAAGCCATACAACAAACGGAACAGCTCGAAATAATAGAGGTACATTCTAAACATTACGGGGGCAGATTGAAATTTCATATAGACGCTTGGCGAGTTTTTTCTAAAGACAAGAAAATATTGTCTTGGGTTAGTGGATATAAAATCCCTTTTATTAAAAAACCTGTTCAATCTGGTTACTGGAATAAAAAGCTGCATAAACGAGAATTTGCAGACATAGGACCGGTTATATCAAATTTAGTTTTGAACAATGTTATAAGTGAATGTAAACCTTCAAGAAATCAATTTCTTTCCTCATTTTTTCTTGTTCCTAAATCCGATGGAACGAGTAGATTCATTCTTAACCTTAAACTACTAAATAAGTTCATATGTCCGCCTCATTTTAAATTAGACAATTATAAATCGGTCAAAGATTTAATTACAAAAAATTGTTATATGGCCAAAGTTGATCTGAAGGATGCGTATTATATGGTTCCTATATATGAAAAACATAAGAAATTTCTGCGTTTTAAATTTATCAACAAATTATACCAATTTAATTGTTTGCCTATGGGTTTAGCCACAGCGCCATATATGTTTACCAAACTTCTTAAGCCTGTGTTTCATTATTTTAGGAAACAGGGAATTATATGAATTGTCTATTTAGATGACGTTTTAATAGTGGGAAGTTCTTTTATGGAAGTTAAAGATAATGTCGCTGAAGTCTTACGGATATTTCATGAATTAGGTTTTATTGTAAATGCGAAAAAATCTCGATTAATGCCTTCGCAAATTTGCGAGTATTTAGGATTTATTTATAATAGTAATAATATGACTATGTACATATCTGAAGATAGAAAAAAGTCCATAGTAAAAGATATAGATTCGTTTTCCAGGAAAAACTGTCATAAAATCAGGAGTTTCTCACGAATCATCGGAATTTTAATTTCAATTTGTCCAGCTGTTCAGTACGGCTGGTTTCATACGAAAATTCTTGAACGCGAAAAATATCTAGCTTTAAAGAGATCTGGCGAATCTTATAATTCATTTATGTATCTGTCAAGGACTGCTCATAGTGAACTTGGTTGGTGGAAACAGAAAATAAAACAATCTTTTAATTCTATTCAATGTCAAAAATATTCTTATGAAATCTTTACCGACGCTTCTAAAACTGGATGGGGGGCAGCATATAATGATCAGGTTACTCGAGGGTTTTGGAATAAAAATGAAGCAAAGTTTCACATTAACTATCAAGAATTATTAGCGATTTTTTATGCGCTACAGTGTTTTGCATCTGAAGCGAGGAACTGTAACATTCTTTTGCGAGTTGACAATAAAACAGCTATAGCTTACATTAATAAAATGGGCGGTATCCGTCATCAAATGTTAAATAAACTTACCAGGGAAATATGGAAGTGGTGCGAGGAACGAAAGCTCATTTTATTCGCAAGTTATATCGCTTCAGATGAGAACTTTGTAGCGGATGAACAATCACGAAATTTGTCTATTGAATCGGAATATTCGTTAAATCATGACATATATTTAAAAATTATTTCAAAATTTGGAAAACCGAATATAGATCTCTTCGCATCACGATTAAATGCGAAATGTGATAACTATATTTCCTGGATGCGAGACCCGGGAGCCTTATCTTCAGATGCCTTTACATTAATGTGGAAAAAGTCATTTAAGTTTTATGCCTTTCCACCTTTTCCTTTAATTGGACGCGTTCTAAAGAAAATTATAGAGGACAGGGCAGAAGGAATTCTGGTTGTTCCTTACTGGCCTAATCAATCCTGGTTTTCATTATTTTTAAGACTTTGTATAGTACAGCCAATAATTTTTGAACCGGATAAAAATTTGCTTTTATCACCTTTTAGGACCAACCACCCGTTTTGGAAGAACATCCCCCTAGCGGTAGCGAAATTATCCGGGGATCTTTTTTGAGAAAAGGAATTCCTGAAGATGCTCTTTCTATTATGACTCATTCAATTAGTAAGTCCACCTTGCGACAATATTGTGGAACGCTTAGTAAGTGGTGGTTATATTGTAAAAGAATGTACATACCAGATATTTATGCAGTAAGTGTTGGTAATGTAATTTCTTTTTTACAAGAGATATTTTTAACGAACTGTTCTTATGCAACGTTAAATTCTCATAAATCTGCCCTAGTGTTTATTCTAGATATTTCTAATAGCGACGAGTTATTACTAAAACGGTTTTTAAAAGGAGTTTTTCGCGAAAGACCTAGTTTTCCCAAATACAATGAAACATGGGATCCATTTATTGTTTTAAATTTTATAAAAGAATGGCATCCTTTAGAAAACTTGTCGTTAGAAAAATTAGTTAAGAAGTTAGTTGTTTTATTAGTATTAGCATCAGGCCAGCGTGTTCAAACAATTTCTAAAATTAACTTAGCGAATATTAAAGTTAAGGAGGATGGTGTAGAAATTTATTTCACGGATCTTCTAAAAACATCGAGTAGCAAACGCGCACAACCTGTAATGAAATTTAATTTTTTCGAAACTCATCCAAAATTATGTGTCGCCAAAACTTTAATTAGGTATTTAGACGTATCTAAACAGATTAGGAATAAGGAAAATTATTTAATTTTAACTTACCGTAAACCATTTCATAAAGCTTCATCGCAATCTATAAGTCGCTGGATTAAGAATGTAATGAAATCTAGTGGAATAGATATATCCAAATTTAAAAGCCATAGTACTAGACATGCGTCTACTTCGGCCGCTTATAGAGCAGGCATGAACATTGACTCAATAAAAAATGCAGCTGGATGGACGAAAAAATCAGAAGTTTTTGCAACATTCTATAATCGTCCTCTTGTAACCGAATCTAATTTTGTAGAATATTTAGTATCTAATACTAGATAATCTTTTTTTTTTTTTTTGTATTCTTAGTGTTATAAAAATGTTACTAAGCGTTTAATTGTTTGTTAATTTGGTGAATGAAATTAAATGAATGAATTTGTTCTTTTTCTTTTTTTTTGTTTTTTCGTAAAAGTAGAAATACATATATAGTTATTTAAATTAAATAAAAATATTTATATTTGAAGCTTTGAACAACTACGTGTGTATTCTAATTGGACGAGTATATCGAAATATAATTAATAGAACAAACGACTTACCTGTGGGAAGTTCGTTCTATATTATATGAGATATACTCGTCCAATTAGAAACCCTCCCTTCGTCCCGACCCGTTGAACAAATACAAATATTTTTGAGATAGTGTTCAACAGTGTAATGATTCATAAATATTGGTGGCCCGGAATATCGGTTCGGAGATAAGTTTTTTTTGCTGAGATGGGTCTTTATATAATGTGCTCGACAAAGCCACAATTGTGTGACTACGTGTGTATTCTAATTGGACGAGTATATCTCATATAATATAGAACGAACTTCCTACAGGTAAGTCGTTTGTTCTATTAATTATTTACTACAAGTAAACTATTACCCCTTGTACTTAAGGTTCCGGATATAGGGGGCGCTGGTACGAGATTTGGTCGGTGATTTTATAAGGACAGTGGCAACAATACAGTAACCAATTTTTGATATTGCTGCTAAAATCGCTTTGTTTACTTTTCGCTTTCGTGGGTTTCTTTTGAGGTTTGTGGTTTTAGTGTCTCATTTTATTAGTTTTTGTGATTATTAAAATGAATATTGACTCAAGCAAGAAGTTCTGAACCATCATAGAGAAATGTATTTAAGCCTGGTTCACCTGTTTTTTGCTTGTAATTATAAAGTGTTTGTGTTGAATGTGTAAATGACTATGACCGTAAATGTTTTAAGTTTAAGTTTACTCCGAGAAAAGTTATTAAATATTGCACATTATTATATTTTGGTTTTATTTTGCTGTAAAAGACAATATTGTTTCATATCTTAGTGTATGTTTTACTTCATTCAGCACCTCAATTTGAGGTACAAGCACTCTAAGATTAGCATAAAAGAAACTTTATTTTGTAGGCCTTCTTCAGTACATATTACATTACTACATTGTTATTTGTTAAAAATCTAAATGAAAAAGTAAGTTTGTACTAGATAGTTGGAATAGATTAGACGCCGACAGAGGTTGTCAATACAAAAGTACTTAAATTTAGTCATATTTTGCGAAAAACTAACGAAAATGTGGGTGCCCCCATTTAAACCTTAAGAAATTTTGCATCAATTTGGCGGGTGGGCTTCTATTGTCGCCAGTGTCCTTATAAAGTCATTGTAATTCGGTCTACATCTATTAATTAGTTGTGTGTTGTGTTATCGTCTACGAGTAACAAGTTAAAATGGTTCACAATGGCTTCACATACCATAAGAAAAAAAGTAGCTTTTGCCACTCAGCCACATTTTATAGAACATTAAAAATATCACAATTTGGTTATGTGATACCTGACCAAACAACCTAAGGCAGTATTTTAAGGAAACAAAAAATAAAAACGAAAGAAAGGGTTATGGTTATGATATATGGCAAAATTAAAGTAGTGACTCAAGTACCGCAAATCTCCGCATGCTACGACACAACGCATTAAATTTTAAAGAACCCGCGGAATGTTCGCAAATCGTAACCGCTTAGTAATACTATATAGTATTGGATTAATGTGAACTTTGTAGATAACTAACAGACTTTAAAGTAATTGGGTATAAGTGACAGTTACGTGTGTAAAGAATCGAAAACTATAAAAGCGTATGGGAGCAGTCGTAGACACTTGATGTTAAGTAATTTTCTCAGTAAAGAAATGGAGCCAACCTGAAACTAAAAGTCCAATAGAGCGCCAATGTTTATTTTCATCTAACCTATAAATATTTAGCTATGATGTTTGTTTTTGTGAGTATAAAGATTAAAATTGCATACAAATTAAACATTACGTTACAAAAAAATCACTAATATAATAATTTAATGATAATTACTATTTAAACCAAAGTCCAAAATTATATTTTTGAGATTTAAATTGGCCAATATGTTTGACCAAATTGTATTGAACATTAACGAATTTTAAAGGCGCGTAATTTTTTTACGACTATCGTCAGCATATTCACCAAAGAAATTGCCTGCGTTTTAATTTTAGGTCTTTAGCATAGCCAGAAAACTAAGTGAAACGCATGTATCCTACCTCAAACACCAATAACGTATTCTATACGCTCTACACCATATTCCCAATTTGACTGTTTGTAGTCGCCATAATCGTTCTGCTTTTATTAAAATGAACCATACATATTTTTAAAACGGATTAAATAAAGACAGAAATAAGGAAGTGACGAATAGGGTAAATTATTACTATTCGGCTACTTAAATGGAACTACACAATTCCGTACTATCTACGTAATAGTCAAAGTAACATTTACATATTATTCACGAAATAGTTACCCTAAAATTGTTCCTCATTTTGGTAATGACTACGCAGTCTTAGCTCAAATAGAACGTGGCGACCTCAAGTTCCGGTTACTTCAATAAAAATACTTGTGATAACAATGACGTATTTATGACTAAAAGTGCTACTTGGGAAGGTTTTTCATAAAATGTACTGGGAATAATTAATATACAAGCTTTTATTTTAAAAACTGTACGAAAAAATGTTTATAAAAAAATAGAACCGACTTGAAAAAAAAGTTTAAAAAGCAAAAAAAAATAAAATTTCATTCCACATTGAAAATTTGACTTTAGAGAGGAAGATAGAGTGGTAATAATAATTAACATAAATACTTTTTTCCTGATGATATGGTGAACGCAATATATATTGACTCCGGCGCACACGAAACATGTAACATGGCATGGCGCCATTTCGCCATTTTTATCACGTTTTTAATATGCTTGCATTGGAACCACTCCGGAATTATCCTGAAAATTTCCTAGAAATTTGATCCAAATTGGTCAAACCGTACAGGTTATCCCTTCTTTGTAAAACTAAACATGCCGCTAACATAATTTTCATAGCTCTGTTGGTTTTTGAGATACAGGGTGAAATTGAAAAATATCCCTTTTGAGCCAACCCTCGTATCTCAGATGTATTTTAACCTATTAAAGAGGTTGAAACGCATTCTTATAGAACTTATTTCGTAGAATCAAGTGGTGTAGTTTATTTTTTGCACATCCTGTATATTATTTTTATATTTTTTAAAATTTTGTGGGATTTCCAAAAATATATATTTCTATATAGTTGCTTTGAAAGATAAGCTCAAAATTCAATATTTTCAATAATTTTATTTAAAAAGCAAAAGTCTTGGGGTGGAGGGCAGTTTTTTTATAAAATATGTTATTTTCATCATATTAAAGGCAGTTTCTAAAAAAATATGATAAATGTAATAAGTTACATACAAGCAACGCCTTCATCATCTTGTAAAAAAATAAAAGAAGTGATCGGTGTAACAAGATCTGATGCTCAAAGAATATCAGAAATATATAAATACCATCCATATAAATTCAAAATAGTGCACAATTTGCACCCCTGCGATGATGAGCGCCGAAAATTCTTTTGCCAGTTGTATTTACAGTTAAACCGTACCAATGAATCTTTTGGGAGATTTGTTATCTGGTCGGACGAATGCTATATGTCAAGTGCGGAAAATTTTAGTCGTCATAACAAATGGAATTTATTTGGGGAAGTAGTTCTGGAATAACTTTATACACCATAAAGTTATTCCAGAACTACTAGAAAATATTCCACTGGCCCATTACAAGGCTGCCCGTTTTCTTTCAGCAAGATGGTGCCCCCACAACTCTGGGCTTTTAGGTGATAACTTCACTCAAAGATCGATAGGTATTAATGGTTAAAGTGAACCCCACGATCTTCCAATCTTTTGATTTTGGATGTCTTTTATGGGGTTTTATGCAAAATAAAATATGCAAAACAGGGTATAAGTTTGAAGCGGAATTTCAAAGTAATAGAGTTAACATTTCAAAGTATTCAAACTGGGCCTATAATTCTTTTAAATACCACTAAAAAGATAACGAAAATGTGCCTATATTGCATTCGAGAAATTTTCAAAACCACCATTAAAATCTCTTCGTCCTCTTATAATTGTTTGATTTTTGTTTTTCTGACTTTTGTAACATTGGTAATTCTTGTTTAGTTGTATATAAGCAAATTTTAATAATTTTATCTATAGAGTAGAAAAACTGTTAACGAAGTAACAAAAATATTTGAATTATTGAGTCAAAGTATTAAATCTATAAAATAGTCTACGAATAACTTTAAAATTGAGAGTTTTTTGGCGCATTTCTAGTATCTGTTTTATTATGTTATCCAGCATGTGCTCACGCGTCAGTCATTAATATCATTAACAATTTTATCGACATAACATGTAAACATTTGTTGTAGAAAAAACAATATGATCTAAATTTTGGCCTTTTTTTTGGTGAAATATACGAAGACAGCGAACTGACCCCTGTTCACAATCTTACGATTGTGAGTATTTCTTTCTACATGGGCATTTTATATTTTTGTTATTGGTGAAAATAAGGGTCAAATATTATAGTAATTCGTAACATGAACTATACTGTATAATTATTACTTATACGGACTGAGTTTTTAATAGATAATGCTGCAAATAATAAACATTATTCAAAATATTGAATTTTGAGTTTGTCTTCCAAAATAACGATATAGAGTCTTCCAAAATAACTATATGGAAATATATATTTTTGGAAACCCACATAATATCTAATAAATTTTAATTCGCGTGGTATTTATTAAAGTCACCATTTTGTATATCTTGTTCTGTTCTTCCTGACCAGAGTCGATCACTAAACCATCAACAGTCTGTAGATATTCATATAGAGACAAACTAGAGAATAGAATAGAACACTTTCAGAAAAAAAAAAAAAATACTTTAAGATATTATATATATATATATATATATATATATATATATATATATATATATATATATGTATATATATATATATATATATATATATATATATATATATATATATATATATATATATATATATATATATATATATATATATATATATATATATATATATATATATATATATATATATATAATACTATACTTCAAACCTATAACTATCAAGCTAGACCTAACTTTAAGCATCTTTAGTGAATACGAGTGTCAATTAATTTTGCTTAGTCAGTAAAATGTTTTAGTTATACAGGAATATAATGCTTTAAATTTAAAAGCTTTTTGTTGACTGTACAATATTCAAGATAAAGTTGTAAGGTATTTAACACCCTTACATTAATTCTATCATCAAATTATATAAAAACTAAAAACGTTTCAATAATTTTGTAAAATATATAATATTGCCGTGCCTATCTTGCCGATTTTTTTTAGAAAACCTTGCATGGCGATAAATTATTGGACTTTTCAAATGAGCATTTTGTATCTTTATCTGCTATAAATACATGAAGTTATCCTTGAGTTAAACCCTCGACGTGTTTGCTATAATAGGCGATTTTATCTTCCTATGTACTTGACCTATGATACTGACGTCTGAATCCAACGTTATTTAATAAAGGTAGTAAAAATAAAAAAATTAAAAACAGTTTCATTAGATAAAGGCAATGGTTTATGAGAATTTTGTCTTTGAAATGTAAAAAATGCATTTTTTGAAAGCTCGTATCTCCAAAAGCCAATGAAATATTTCATTGGTGAATAAGAATCTAAAATCAACATCCATAAAAAAATCGCTAATATTTTTTCAAAAATTCGACATTTTTTATATATATATATATATATATATATATATATATATATATATATATACGCATGTCTTTGTTGAAAATATGGCTTTCGGCTTCCTTTCTAAACCCAGCAACATGTTTATATAAAAAAATTCGAACGGGAAAATAGTTGCTTTTCCCACAACCTCTAACGAAAACAATTCATTAAAAAAGTTATTTTTTTTACTAGTACAATAAAGTACTACTATATGGCCGCTACAGTGTATAATATTTTGCTGTTTATAAAGCAATCGAACATAAAGTAGTTTAAGCAACAGAAATTGTCAATACGAAACAAACGCACTCAACTTATAACTTCGATTTAGTCGGTAGCAGATGTTTACTTGGGGGAGCTCCTCCGTTCTCTGTTAGGCCCATGTTTCTGAACTCATTTCAATAAGTACTTCGACCCGAAACAACCCTTAATATTTATTTCAACCCAAATAGTGGGATATAAATAGAAACTTTTAGTTATTAAATTGGATTGAGAATATACTACGAGGGATAAACTGATCTTTTGTCGGCTTTTTTGGGTTGTTCGTGGCTTTTCGTTAAACTTGATTGAACGGTTAAATTATTTTTATCACAAAACAAATAGTATATATTAGGAATTTTAGGAGATGCTTACTCTAGTAGGGGCGTGTAAATCGAATTGATAAAAAGTTAGTAGTAAAGAAGCATAAAATAACATAAAATTTAAAATAAATATACAGTATGTCCCCGGATTGGGTTTACGGGAAGACCCCGCTTGTTGACAAATTGTATTAGTCAATTATAATTTAAATTAGGCCTAAATTTCGTTATCACTGCCATCAGCTAAGATAATTATCAGTGAGTATATATTATTTGCATACATGTACGCATCTTCAATTTTTATAACATGCTGAATGAATTTCTTTCAGCTTTTAAAATTACAATTTTTTTGTTAATTTACACCTAAAGTAGAAGAAATGTTTTGTGCCCCTAGTCTTGATTTAACTTAATGCCAAATATGTTCAGTCGGATTAAGTACACAATAATATAAAGGGGCCGTAAAAGAGTGGTTTCTATTAGCTAATAGCCTTTAAAAAGAATTCTTCGCTAAATTCAAAATAGATGTCATTTTCTAACATATATTCATGTATTTCCGATTTTGTGTTAGTAGGCGACTATAGTAACTTGCATTGTCCATAATTATTATGATACTATTTTCAGGAATACTTGATAAAAGTGAATTTTAAAAGAAATTGTCAAAAACTTCCATGGTTGTGCCTTCGTGATAGTCAAAACTTAAATTTGTTTTCTTGCAAATTATAGCCAAAAATAAATTTATTTTTGAATGATGAAAGTAGGGAAATAATATTTTTACTTTCCTATTAAGCGGGAATTATTGTGAACTTAAACCATCCTAGATTTTTCCAAATTACGTTCCACGGTCCCTAGATACCAAAAAATAAGTTTTATTAATTCCGTCGGTCTGTCGGTTTGTCTGTGTGATGACCTATTTGTCTATTCGGAACTTAGCTAAAAACTATTCATCCTATTGATTTCAGATTTTGGCTAAAAACTAAGGGTCATATGGAGATAACATGCTAACATCCATTCAAGAAGACGAAACAAAACGGAAGCCTATTAAAATATTTAAAAAAATATGTATAAAGAAAACGGTATTTTCTTTTCCCGGAACTTGCCTTGTTAAGAATCTTTTCTTTAACTAGGATTAGCAAAATATGATCCTATTTAGTTTTGCATATTATAATCATTTAGGGATTCCTTATGAGGAAACTCCAGGGCAATTAGGTAAAGTCAATTCCTCCTTACTTAATGACTAAGTGCAGAACTATAGAGCTATAATTTAGTATTCGTAATAAAAGGAAATGTTCATAAAGGGGGAAGGATGTTCCGGGTAAAGGGAAATTTACCGATTTTTTTTACAATCTAATTCAAGCTTATGAATAGCAACAATTTTGGTAAAATTTTCATAGGTGATGAAATAATCGGCAATGAAACGGGGGTTTTCCGCCAGATTCTAGTTTTCTTATTTATTTATACAATCAATACGAGTGCCCATTATCAAAGTAATTAATTGTGTGTGTAGTGTCCTTCGAGATTTTTGGAGACCTTCAGATTTCAGGGCCCTTAGATGCCAAAAGACATGTTTTCTCAGTTTTGTCAGTCTCTCGGTCTGTCTGTCTGTTTAATGCATTGCTAAAATACTACTTACTCGAATTACTTCAAATTTTGGTCAAAAATAAAGTGTCATTTGGGCATGTCCTAGTTACGTTTTGGTAAAAATCCAATATGGCGGAACAAAATGGCCACCTAGTGAAATGTTAAGGAAATTGTTACAAAATGAACTGCTAAAATTGTGGTAGGAATTCGAGATGGTGGTACAAAATGGCGGCCAAATAAAATATTTGTAGTCTTGAAAAAAAATCACTCTCCGAGATTTTTGCAGATGTTCATATTTCAGGGTTCCTAGATGCCGAGAAAACAAGTTTTTTCATTTCCGTTGGTTTGTTTGTCGGCCGGTCTGTTTGTGTGTTCGAGGCATAGCTAAAAAGCTACTTACCCGATTGACAAATGTTGGTCAAAAACTAAGAGTTTACCTCAAATTTTCCACAAATTTGAACGGGTAATATTTTAACATTTTGGTAGATTACAAAATAAAATATTTAAAAAAATCATATAAGATATATTAAAAGTGCCTATTAGAATGATTTCAAATTTTGAGCAAGCATTAAGAGCAAAAAAAAAGGGATCAAATACAATGCTTAAAAAAAATTACGTACGATATTTTTTCTTCTTATTCAACAGACTTCAAATTTTGCACAAACATTAGATATGATAAAACAATAAACTGGTACGAATTCAACCTGACGGACTAAAATGGCCATCTTTAAAAAATCAGTGTGAAAGCAAATTATTTAATTTATTTTAAACTAGCGGGTACCCGCGACTTCCTTCGCATACCTATATGACTATAATGAAAGGGATGTAAAGAGGTACTTAATTCGCCTCATTTGAGTGCGTCTTTATAAACCACGTTTGTTGTTGCATACTCTGACTGTAAAATAGTCAAGCTACTATGCGAACTTATTCTAGGGCATGCGACATAGAGTTGTCCATGGGAAAAACAATCACAGCCCAAGTCTACTCCAGCTCTACTTATGGATTGCCCTTGAGCTTTGTCTCATTTCTCTCTTAAACTGAAAAGGATAGTCTGACGGAATTAAAGAGATATGTGGCATAAAAACTGTTTCTCCCAGACCAGGGCCAGAAATAATAGTAGACTATATAATTTTGTAATGTTTCAACCTGTAGCCGAGTTCCATTACACAATTTTGGTGGTTTTAAATTTCGAATAAGCATCACTGGTGCCCCCACTATTAAAGTCAACTCATGAGGAGGGATTCCTGAAGGGTTTATTAACCGCGTTTTCTTGGTTTATAACTACATCTATTTACCCCCTTGGAAACTGAGTTTCGAAGAATCCCATCTTATCGAACCTTTGCACTCTAAAATCAAGCTGTTTGAACAAGCTCGGCTTTTTACTGCAAACGGTTTGAGAAAGATAGCAAAAATTAATCAATGACCCGATTTTTTCAAAAATCCTGTATGAATTTATAAAAAATCTTAAAATATGTAATAAAATAAAATAAAAAGCACGTGTTCAAGTGTTTTTTCTAATAACCAATTGTTTTTTGAATAAAAAATATAATATTAAAGGGGTGGTTTCAGCCCATCTCGGTTTTTTAAAAATTTTAAAATAAAAAAAAAAAAAATATAAAGCATATTATGTTCAAGCATTTTAAGAATGACTAACGGTTTTTTAAATAAAATATATTATAATATTTAAGGGATGGTTTTACCCCTTTGGAAACATTGATTTTTTTAAAAATCCTAAAACATGTAAAAAGTAAATTAAAAAGCACGTTTTCAAGCGTTTTTTTCAAAAAATAATCCGGTTTTTCAATAAAAAAAATATTGTATTATATAAGGGGTGGTTTCACCCCTTTGAACACCTTGTATAAATTTTTAAAAAATCCTAAAATATGTAAAAAATAAATTAAAAAACACGTGTTCAAGCGTTTTTTCCGAAAAACTGACCGTTTTTTAAATAAAAAATATTGTAATATTTAAGGGGTGGTTTCACTCCCTAGAATTTGAGTTTTGAATAATCCATTCTTATCTAATCTCTACACCCTAAAATCAATATAAATGCCAAAATTCAGCCTTTTATATCAAGCAGTTTCAGCTGAAGCGTGACGAGTGAGTCAGTCAACTAAGTTTTTTATATATTAATATTAGTATAGATTATGTTGTTTCATAGGTAGAAACTGTTTAGTACAAAAATACTAATACGGTGCAACAAAATTGAGCCCAATAATTTGTTTTTAAAAATATGGTATATAAGTGTTAATAAATGACTATGTTCTGATCTAAATTGGGTCACACTTCACTATTCCTAAGAAAAGAAAAGATTCACAAAAGGGAATTTCCCGATAAAGGAATTTACCGATTTTTTAAAACTCTAAATTAATATTAAAATATAAACCATTTTGTTTATTCATCTAAGCAATTCTAAATCATTTGTTATGCCAAAGATAGGTCACAACCGAAAAACGAAAATTTAAATTTCGAATCGTTACAAGCATGTCAAAGTGGACAGGCAAAACGTTTCCCAAGGAATAATATCAGCCAAGCAGAGGGATATATTTGGGGTAATCTATCTGAAACAGGCAAAAAGAAAAAGTAGGCGGCACGAAAGGTTTTCATGATTAAATTCATTATAACTTCCAAGTTTCCAGTGAAATTTAGTAGAGATATATATCTATTTTTTAAATTAATGTTCGTTTAATTTTTAGTTAAGGTTAAGCGATATTGTTTTAATTCAATATGTTAATGTAATAGTGCATTTAAATCTTTTGTTAGAGCAAACGTGAAAGAGTGCAGAAGTAGAGGGATATCTAAACTGCTGGCCATAAATAACGCGTCAAGAATTTTTTTTTACCACAGATGGATATTTCAATTGAGAAACGCGATATCGAGATAAGGTTGTTGATGTTCGTTTGGCTGATCTATTGGGTATGTACTTCTACTATAACTGCATATAAACTTGAAAAATTGTACATGCAGGGGTGAAATAAAATCCCCACATTTTTGCAAAAGTTTGTTAACGCTTAAAATTCCCAAAACATTTTTTTACTTTGTTTTCTTCTGACTAAAATAACCTTTGTTTTTTGGCAATATACAGCGTTTCTACGAAAATTTTGACATATTTATACAAGTGGAGCGTTAACGTAACACACTGTATACAAACTAAATCTTTATCACCATGGGCGTCGTTTGGGGAGAGGTCAAGGGGGGGCATTTGCCTCCCTTGAAAATAAAATGTTTGTTAAAAATACCTAATAAAAATATAAAAAAATAAATAAAATCGGATTATCGATTCGACTATTTTTTCATGACTGTTGCTCGTTTGTTTTTTCACGGGACTCATAAATTCCTTAATATGACCAATTCCAACTAAATACACTGTGAAATACAATCTTATAGGTAAAAAAAGTGATCTCAATATAGTGTAACAAATTCAAAATACTATTGGCACCATTAAAAAAATAATTTTGTTTCTCGAAATAGCTGCAAAAGAAGAAATCTTGTAACAAATATTCCTCTTTGGTCGGAAACACATTGCACATCAAAATATAAATTTTTAGAGATATTTTCAGAAAAAAATTTGGAGATAAGAGCAACTTTAGAAAACATATCGACAGATCATTGATTTAATTCACAGACTAAATCAAAAGCTAATATTTTCCTAACATCTGTGTCTAACTAAGTTTTCCTCGTATGTCTTTAAATCATATCTAGGTAATCCGCACAGCTTGAACCAGTTACTAACAAGCTTTAATGTGTATGTATTAATTTACTCTCCGTAAAACAGCATGTTAATCGATTACTGACATTTTTTTTTAAATGATAGAGAACATTCTGACGGTATGTTTTCCATAATTTCGAAAGAAGCTGAAGAAAAGGCACAACTATCAGATAATAAAATAAACATGCCAAGGAATACTGGACGACAAAGCCACTACAATACTGTAGGCTCAACATATTTATTCCATATTTAGACTTTAAGTCTACTTCATCCAAAAAGCACAAAAAATAATGATCTCTTGACACCAGATCAGATAAAAGATATAGTTGAAAAAATACGGTTTAGAAAATTTGAGGCTGAGTGCACAACGTGGGTGGGTACATGAAAATGTATGGAGCTATCTGAATGTGACTTGGATTTCAGTGAAGTATTATGAAACGAATGTGAGTTTTTTCCGTATCTTCAGAAATGCTTCAAGATTTTTTGACACTTCCACTAACTACTTGCTCTATCGAACGATCGTTCAGTACTTTAAGATGGGTAAAAACATAATTGCGGTCAACGACAACTGAAACTAGGTTATCAGTTATGATGAGCGTCCACCGAAAAATGGTGGGAAATAAGAAAAAACAGATAATTGCTTCTATTATAGACACTTTTGGTTCCGAAAAGAGAGATTTAAAATTTCTATTTTCTAAAAAAAACTTTTCAGTGCAATAATTATTTATCTATGTGATTTTATAATCCTTTAAACTTGAGATTTAAAATTTATTCTGAGTTGTGTTATGCAAGCGTTATTGTTTTAGTTTTCTTGCAATGGGATGTTAAGTTTTAATTTTTTTTTTAGTTTAAAAGTTATCTTATGTCCCTTTTTTACTATTTTAGTATAATCGTTTTGTTTTGCTGTCCGCTCGAAAATTATGTTGCTGTTATGTACTGTGCTAAGCATGTTTTTTAATAAAATATGTATATTGAATTTGATATGTTCTTGCCCCCCCCCTTAAAAATATCGTGACGACGCCCATGTTTATCACCTAACAGTTCAAATTCATATATGAATTGCCCAAATACAATTTGATTAGTATAAACACAATTTATTATAAAACATTTAAAACTTGATAAGTCTATTATTGGATTAAAAAGTCTTATTTGCTAACATATTAAAATAAGGGTGTATCTGTAATTTCATAACGATTTAAGTGCCTTAAGTTTAATAAGCTAGAATCGGATCTTCTTGAAAGTAAACCAAACAAGTAAGGAGGACACTTGGTATGAATGATATTATATAAGAGCTTGCGTGTAAATAGGGTGAATTTAATTTTTAAAATAGTGTTAGAATTGTAATGTGGTGTTATATGGTACCTACGATTGATGTTAAATGTAAATCTTAGGCAACAGTTTTGAAGAAATTCTATTCTATTTTTTAGGTGTTAACTTAAAAAGTAGAAGTATACTATACAACAGTAATCTAGGTGACTTAAAACTAATGTATTTAGAAGATTCCACTTCATTGCATTAGATAATGAGTATTTAAACTTATATATGGTTTTAATTTAGAGAATGCGAGGCCGATTTTCTGCATCACGTGAGTTTCAAAAGCTAGATCTGAATCCGTGAAGCATTAAGATTTTTCGCTTTCTCCACTAAAGGCAGAACAGAATCACTTATACTAAGTTCCAAGGTAGCATTATCAAGAGTTCCCCCACGAGCTGCAGTACCAACACAACACATGGCCAGTGACTTAGTTGGATTCAAACCAAGGCTATTCTCTCTACTCCATTCATTAATTCTTGTTAGGTTGATGTTCATATGGGAGATAGCAGCATCTGGAGACTTCGGATTGCATGCTGAGTATATTTGTGTGTCATCGGCGTACTGATGCAGTTGAGCTGCTCCCTCTAGGTTAACAAGGTGCAAGTCCGAAACAAAAACAGAGAATTGTCTATGCCAAGACGCTGCCCTGGGGAACCTCCAGTGTGAGAGGCTGGTACTCCGAGGTAGATGAATTGGTCTTCACCGCCTGAGTACGATCCTCAAGATATGCCCTGGACCAGCTCATGGCCCCCTTTTCAAAGCCATAATACTCCAGATTTGCGAGAAGTAACTTATGATTCACGAGATCGAATCCTTAATATAGTCAAGCAGCACAAGCAAGTATGTAGACCCCTTATCAGCTATCTCAGCTAGATCATTAATTATTTTTAGAAGTGCAGTAATAGTGCTGTAATTGGTCCAAGGATTGGAAGAGGGGGATGATTTTTGACCTTGCAAAGAAACAGGTAATCCGGTTGGAGATAAGTTTTTCAAGAACTTTCATTAAGACTGGAAGGATGCTAACGTGTCCCAAATCTTTATGATCTTTAGCCACTGATACCTTAGGAAGGGGTGTTACATTTGCTTGCTTTCAGACATGGGACAGCACTCCGTTTTCAATAGAGAAATTAAATATGTGAGTGATGGCTTTCTAAATCTGAGGGAAGCTTTGTTCTAGAATATGTCCTGTATGCATTTTTCTTTAGTCGGCTGATCTCCTTGCTAGTGGAGGTAAAGTATGATTTAGATTTGTATTTCAAGATTAAGTGGAGCTTGTGAGTCAAATAATGTAAGGATCATATTATTGAGAAAATCAACCTTCAGGTCGACCGAGCGAGTTGCCTGAATTCATCTTTATTGAAATATCGGTAGTCTCTGAAGGTAATTGCTCTTGAAGGTGAAATTGGCTTTGGGAGATTCAACTCACAAAAGACTAATCTGTGGTCGGAAAGATGAGCAAAGTCATCAGCCCGACTCTTTGATTTAGGGTTTGTGTTATTGAGGCATATTATATCAATGATTAATGATGATTTGTCTGTTATCCTAGTTGGAAGTTCCATGCCATATGTGTTAAGAATTCGTTCTAGGTGCCGACAAATTGTTATACCGCTTAATTAGTATTAAAAAAGTTATCTAAAATGTACCAAACACTAACTTAGTGTAATCTATAGCTTTTACTATAATTCCTTCTGAAATTATGTCAGACGTAAGATAATGACGGTATACAAGCTGTGATAAAACTTTTGTGAACTTTGGACTGTCTTGTCAAAACGGTTTTGTTCATTTTTACTCTAGATGCTTTATTAGACTTATATGATGGCTAAAAAGGCAGAACGTAATTTTTTAGCTCATTTAAGGGCCAGAAGTTCATATGAATATGTGTCCACATAGCCTTCGTTTTTAAGATATAGAGTGTTAAAGTGTTAATTTTTGTTTAATTATTTTCATGGAGCTCGTACATTTCTAAAGATAAATCATTCAAATTTAATACACTTTATGCTGTGAGTAATAACTTCGAAATGGTTATAATACATCTCAGAAAAATCTATAAAATGTTAATTTTTCCCAGGTCCCTGAAATTTTAACCGTGACGCCGTCACTGACCATTTCTACAGCAAATTTAAATTCCCCATACTGTTCTGTAACTTCTTGATCTCTTAGATTTTTTCAATATTTTATACCCTTTAGATATTATTATTTTGTGTTCAATTTTACCATTTTTTCCGTGTTCTATACAGCGTGTAACAAAAGTACCTGAATTTAATGAAAATATGTACATTTAGATATGAAATTATGTCGGATCGCACTGCTGCCAAATTTATGGTTTTTCTGTTATAAAAGGAAAAATATTTTTTTAATGGAACACCCTATAATACTTTTTTTTAAATCTGCGTAAAATTCCCAATACTTTTTATAAAGAGAACTTTTTATAAGTCAACAGTTTTTGCGAAACTTAGGGTCTAATATCTATAATTTAATGAAATACCTTTTATTAAAATACTTGCACATAAAAGGTTACCTGTTATGTTTGATAATGCCAGTTGGATCGTTCAACTGAAACCTAAAGAATTGAAATTTTAGTTATACTGGGTTATGGGGATAGAATGCGAAATCTGCAAGATGTTTGGAACATTTTTAATGACAAATATCCTAACAGAAATCCAATAACTAAACTTACAGTAAGTAAAATTTAAAAAAAAATCGTGAAACTGGAAAGGTAAAATATGCTGTACGGCAGACCAGAAAGCACAATAATTTTTCATCTTACTACCAAAACCAAAACACCAGCAAGACAAAACAGCGTCTCAACTTTAAAAGTAGATTATAAAAAACAACGGAAACCATCCAGTACAAAAAAAACATACCAACAAATAATAAATTAATGAAGCTAAGTAAGGTGTTTAAAATATTGTCCATTTACTTCCTGACAGTAGGCTAAATACTGTGGAAAAACATTTAATACATTAAAAAGAATGCCAGCTTCCTCGATTCGTCTACAATCGATTTCTATTAACTATTTTAAATCCTCGAGTTCATTGGGCTTAGTTTTATACTCCACATTTTTATGGTGTCCCCACAAAAAGAAGTCGAGGGGCGTCAAGTCCGGAGACCGAGTTGGCCACTCTATTGTAACCTAATAAATAATCCATCTTCCAAAAAAAACATTGTCGAAATATTCCCGAACGGGCCGAGCAAAAAATGGAGCACCATCCTGCTGAAACCATATTTCATCATTTGGTGCACCATTACCATAAGGAAATCAAGTTTAAATACTTAATACAGCAGGTAAAGTAAGGCACCCACGGTTATTCGGAAATAGTTCAACAATAGCTGGGACAATTTCGGTCCTTAAAACATTCAAATATCTTTATCCACTTAATGTGTCTTCCTTGAAGAAGGTACTGATTATTTTTGCACCCTTTATATCCCACCAAACATTTATCTTTTGGGGAAAATGGGTATGCTTTTCATTTATCCAATGTTGATTTTCCCTAACCCAATATCGACAATTATGCCTGTTAATTTTTCCATTCAAAAAAAAAAGTTGCTTTGTCAGAGAAAAATATTTGTATGAAGAAATTTGGATTGGTATTGCAATGATTTCACAAAATTGTAAGCTATTTTGTATGGATGAAACTTTTCTGTTTTTAAAAGTCGGTCTAGTCAGTCTATGGACATGTGTGAGACGTCATTTTCTCTTCCTAATGTTCTGGTAGAAAGGTGCGGATTTTTTTTCTAAACTTTTCTAGAGCTGCCAGAACGTACAACGTATTTTACCTTTCCAGTTTCGCGAAATTTTTTGTTAATTTTACTTCCGGCAGATTTAGTTATTGGATTTCTGTTAGAATATTTGTCATTAAAAATGTTACAAACATCTTGCAAGTTTCGCATTCTACCCCTTTAATTCAGTATAATTAAAATTTTAGTTCTTTAGGTTTCAGTTAAACCATACATTTTTGTAAAAACTGACATTGTCAAACTTATTAGGTAAACTTTAGTATGAAGGTATTGTAATAAAAGGTAATACGTTAAATTATTGATATTGGACTCTTATTTTTTCAAAAACTGTTAACTTTCATAAAAAGTGCTGAGAATTTTACGCAAATTTTAAAAAAGTAATACAGTATCGGGTGTTCCATTCTTATATTATTGCATCAATGTTGTCCGCACAGTAATTGTTGTTCAACTAGCAGCTTGTCTTGTTGAATATTAATAAATGATTCTCAAAAAATCCCCGGGTCATTTTCCGCAAAATACATTATTTTTTACAAATTTGTACTGACCTTAAGTGCCTCGCAATAAGTATAAACCAACTATAAACTTATGAACATTATTCAATTCTTGGAGAATAATAGAGAGTTGTAAGTTTTTAATGGCCGAATAAGAAATTATTTTTCATCAGTTAATCTGATCATTACGATAATACCAAATTAGTATATTATAAGCCGAACTACATTCACTTTCAAAATTTCAAAGTGATACGATAATTAGAAATAGGTTAAAATCGACCGGTACCATTTGGTACTGATCTGATCAGCTTGATGGTACCAAATTATTGTATTGTCATCCGAATTACATACACTTGCAAAATTTCAACTAGATATGACAATGAGGAATAAGATAAAATCGATTTCCTAGATTTTTATTCATTACATAGGGACAGAGTTTTTCCTTATAATTTGCCGCCCCTTTAAATCTTTTATTTCAAAAGATACCAAAAAATTGGTTAATACGAAAGTTGTAGGATTTCATCTGAAGATATATATAGCGCTAAAATCAAAAGCAAGTGACTATCGAAAAATATAGAAATCACTACACAAATTTTTAGATGCGCCTAATTGTCCTCTTTTCAAAAATATATAACATGTCTATATTTGGAACAGCAGCTTTTGAGCTATTCACTTTCAAAGTAAGACATTATGAGGTGCTTAACTTACTTTATTGGATCTAGATAGCCGTGAGTGGCCGTGGGCGCAATTCGGCCATTATGATTTGTGAATCACTCTAGCCATGAAATGTCAAATGAAAACAACAAATTTTTGAACAAAAATAATATATTTTTTTTTACGTTTTACGTAAAATTTATATATTTATAGCAAATTAAATATTAAAAGTTATAAGAAAACAACTAGTTTATTCTGATATGATATTATATATATAATTAACAAACAACAAATACAAATGCTAGTGAATAAACAAAGATAACAATAACATTTATAAAATCTGTATTATAAGTTATTTACATGAGTACCGCCAGTGTTTAAGGAATTTTGGAACACGTGTCCCATTCTATTAATAGCAATGCTAACAAAGAAGGGATATTCGGTATTTAAAATCATTATTTCTTGCTCGATTTTTTGCCGTAATTCTTGTAAATTATCAGTCCTATTAAAACACATTTTTATCTTTCAAGTATCCCCACAAAAAATGATCTAGGGCTGTGAGGCTACCGGATTGAGCCTTGCCTTCCGATCCATAAAACATAGCGATTATTTAAAAAATTGGTAATCGGTTGGACATTATGAGGCTTTGCGCCGTCTTGTTGTCAAATTAATCTAGTGTACTCACGAATGGGAAGTGTCTCTAGAAGGCGCTCTATTTCGTTATTTAAAAAATCTAAATAACGTTCGCCTGTCAAAATACCCTCAAAAATAATTGGCCCAATAATTTGGTCTCCTAATATGCTGCAATACACATGCAACGACTTACGCCCTTGCTTCTTTATTTTTTCAAATACATGTGTGTTTTTTTTCTGTTAAACATTCCGGTCGTAGTGAAAGTAGCTTCATCAGACCACAGAATTTTTTAAAAAATTGGTCATCTTCTCGAAATCTCCTGAGCATTTCTTGACAGAATTGAAGTCGTTCATTTATATTATTTTCTCTTAAATATTGCACTGGCCTAATTTTATAGGAATGATAACCGTATTTTTTCAAAATCCTATGAATTGTTTTCCATGATTTCCCTGTGAGTCTTAAAACGTCGGGAATTGACGGGAGCGGATTTTCTAAAAAATAATTCTTTTAAACTTCATGTTTATTAAATAAATAGAAAATTACCTTCAAAATATAATAAAATATTAAACTCTTTCTCTAAATTTGCATTTGATCTTCTTTTCTTTCCACACAATTTTTTACTATAAATGATACTGTCTTTCTAGATGGCACTCGTACCCCTGAATTTTGTTCCCGGTATTGACGCACTACCCTTGATGCGTTATTTTGATTTGCGTAGTATAACTGAATTATTCTGAGTTTTTCTTCTTCAGTGAAAAGCATTATTATTAGGTATTATTTTTAATTTGACGTAAAATGTAAATAAAATAAATCAATGTTATTCAAAAATAATAATTTTGATTTCATTTGACATTTCATGGCTAGAGTGATTTACATAATGGCTGAATTGCACCCACGGCCACTCACGGCTATCTAGATCCAATAAAATGAGCTAAGCACCTTATAAGAGGAGATGAATATTACGACATTTTATATATTTTTGAAAAGAGGACAATGAGGCGCATCTAAAAATGTAAAAATATACAGGGTATTCCATTTAAAATAACAAAGTTCACGGTGATTTCTATATTTTCCAATAGTCATTTGTTTTTGATTTTAGCGTGGTGTAAATCTTCAAACGAAATCCTACAACTTTCGTATTAACCAATTTTTTATATCTTTTTGAAATAAAAAATTTAAGGGGGTAGCAAATTATAAGGAAAAATCCTGTACATAGTTAGTTACATTCAAGTGAAGCTAATACGAGGGTGTTAAAAATTAACGACCGTTTCATAACTCATATCTGGTTCAAATTAATTCTATTAGGTAAATCTTTTTTAAAAAAATAATAAGTTGAAATCCAATAAAACCTTATAAAAAACTTATAAACCAATAAAATTAAAACTGAGCTCAGTTCCTTGTCCCAATAATATCACAATAAATTTCCAACAGATTTACCCTCCCGGATTTGCATAACTAATGGAATCCCGAAAAGTTGAGAGAATAATTTTGTGAAAGAAGGGACAGAAAGTGGAAAATAGCCTTTATTATTCAAGAAAGAATATTCGGAGTACTTATTTAAACAGGAAGCCAACCACTAATTTGTTCTGTTGAAAGGCAAAACTTTTGTTTCTTGATATTATTGTTTTGGATGTGATCCAACTAAAAGGGTGACTCTTTATTTGCTTATATTTTAGTGGAGTTGATTATTTCTACGTTTGTGGATAAAATCTGTCTATCTGAATGCTGATTTATTTTTTTCGAATATGCCTATAGAGACACTGATTTTAAATGATATTTGATAAAAATCTATCCAAGAAATGAAAATTAATTTTCTATATTAAAAGGGCTAGGTCTTAAAAAAATGCTCCTTTTAAAAATTATGGATATGTGAGAACTATAACTATAATATATATATATATATATATATATATATATATATATATATATATATATATATATATATATATATATATATATATATATATACTAATTGGACTTCTTTCTTGGGTATAGGTTTATTTGCAAAATCAAACAATGGGATTAACTTGACGTTTCGCCTTTCACAGTATCCTTTCTCAAAAATTGCTCAAACATTTTTTTTTTGGTATGTAAGGCTTTCTTTCCTTTCCTATATAACTATAAGAAACAAAGGAAAGCATTACATACCAAAAAAAAAATAAATGAACTAGCAATTTTTGAGAAAGCCTACTATGACAGGCGAAACGTCAGGATAATCCCATTGTTTGATTGCGGTTTTCGCGACACCATACTGCCTTTTGATAAACTCTAAAATGCCACAAACAGATTTGCTATAGACTTTATGGTTTCTGTGCTACAGGGTGGTTTTGAAAATTTGCAATTTTCAAACACTGCCTATATTTCGGCTATTATGAAATATATTAGTTGAAACGGATATGAATAGATATTTTTACATAAAATCCAGTGAGGTACTCAAATTTTTTTCCAGGTGTCACAGTTTTTGAAATATTGACATAACTTGTCTTTTTTTTAAATAAGACTGAAAGCTTATACAAATATAAGGCTTTATATTTATTTTTATAAATAACATAAAATGCATTTAAGTGCAAAGAACAAAATCATCGCGCCGTCATTACTGTTATTATTGGCGATAGTTTTGTTAAAAAAATTTCTCATATTTAGTTATTGATTATTGTTATTTGTTATTATTGTGTATTTTTGTACTTGATATTATTGTTTGATTTATTTTTTAATAATAAACCAAAAAGTTTAATATTTTGAAAAATGTTTTGCATATCTCCTTTTAACATAAGATATTTTCAGAAAATATTACGCTATAAAATAGATACTGACCAACAACAAAGAACCAGAATCTTAGGAGAAATAAGAATTGAGTTTAGAAACGCTAATCCTATATTAGCAATTTAATAAAGTTTCTTATGAGGCGCACGAAAATACGGAAAACAGAACGGTTAAGAATAAGGGCTTGAAAATCGATATACACATAAAAGGGGCATCGCAGAATGGATAGAATTACAGGCAGCAAGGAGGGGTATACAGACGCGTAGCTAAATCAGAGGGAGATTATAAGGATGTTTTTCCAAACACACTTGTTAAAAGGTAATGGCACGCTTTTGCGACTCAAAATTGGATTCTCAGAGTGAGTTTCTTGTTTGGAAAATATATTAAAGATATTTTTATTCTTTGATCTTTGTTGCTCAAGCATACATTTAATACATTTAAACAAATATTATATACAGGGCTTCATTTGTATCTTGACACCTAGTTACAGCTTTAACTATAGGATATACAAAAAAAAATTAAATACCTACAAAAATTGTTAAATTTGTTTTTTCTTTTCTTAATTATCAAGAATATAAAATTTTTCTAAAAAGTTATAAAAAAGAAAAATTACGTAACCTAAATTGTCGATACACCCTGTATATTATTATTTTATTAAATGAGTCTCTTCTCACAGATATAAATATACCAGTTCTTTAAAGACCAGTAGAAAAATGGTAAAACAGTTCCATAAGAGGTAATGTATTCCTATTGATTCCATATTTAGAAGAGAATATTCTCTCACTTTCTCTCTAACTCAACGTTTTATGGAAGGGTTTTACTCAATTGTCTTCAAATATAAAGGTACTAAATCTGACATGTTTAAAATGGGAATCAAAAGACCAATTTAATTACTTATTGTACCGGGTGCCCAATTTAACAAAAATTAGGTTATGTAATTTTTTTCTACTTTTTAATAATTTTTGGAATTTCTTGATATTCTTAAAAGATAGTACAGGCAAACTCCTACAAATTTTGTATTTAAAGTTTTTTGTTATCTCTTATAGTTAAAGCTGTAACTATAGTGCAAATTATAAATGACATCCCTGTATATTGTGTACATTATTGGATAGTATCAGCTTAAATATTAAATATAGATAATAATCATGATTATGTACAAGGTGTCTCACCATAAATAATTCTAATTGTAACATAGATTATGACGAAGAAGCAAGAATAATAAATATATTTAATTTGAATAATTAAATATATTTATTTTGCGAATTTACAACCTCTTTATATTATTAAAGTATTTAACAAATGTATCTCTTATGTGTTTTGCTGATTGCGAATGGTTGCTTTTGTTAGTAGGTACTTCTATTCAAATCAGTCAGATCATCCAAAGTTGTTCGAAGGCCTAGTTTACCCAAATAACATTTTATGACTTTTAGAAATAACGGTGAAGTTTCTGTTACTGTTAGAACTAAATATTTTATTAACGAATTATCCAGCAACACTGTCAATGCCAAGAACCCTAATCAGAGGTATATTAAAGTGTTGAAGAAACAACAGGAACCTTTAAAAGGAATGATTAAATAACCTATATGAAAAAAAAGGCGGATATACACCTTGTAGATGTGATTTCATTTCACTCACGATTTGGTTTGTTCTTTCGTAATTAAAAATGTTGCTGTGTGGCGTCACGCAACAATATGGACATATTAGGTTTTTTTTATAAAATTATATATTGTATCCTTCCTAAAATTCAAGCGCCACCGATTAAAAGAAGATTGGAACTTTTGGCGAAAAATAAAAGAAAGTATATTTTTATAAATCAAAAATTGTATTCTAAAAATACTTATATAGTGATAAAAAATTAATCTAATATATCCTTAATCTTGTTAGATTGGTTTAATAAAACACCTTTTTTAATAAGCCGACATTTCGAATAATATATATTCTTTCTCAGGGCTCTGAAACTAAGAGAAGTTCTTTTCAATTTTGATCTATTTTTATAATACGTATTTTTAAGAACAAAACATGTATAAAAACAGAGTAAATAATATTATAAATTTTCACCTTTCAGTGTCGGTTTGGATAACTATTAAGTTAAAAGGTTTATAACAAAATACAAAAATATATAAACCTTTAAAAAAACTAGCTTTTTGTAAACAGCCTATTTTGTAAATAAATAATTGTATTCATATGGAAAACAATACTTACGAATAAGGTGTGTTTTATAGGTCACAAAGAATTCATTCATTCAATAAAGAACACAGGAGATGAATAGATACAGAATAAACAAACAAGCACATCTATATACAAGTATATTGGTGAGAATAAGATAGCCAACTGAATTTCGCTAAAATTTAATAACGACAAAAAAAACAAACATAGAAAGAAACTCCTAGTCTCGGTCTCAAATTGTAATTTTGTATTTTACAATAAACATAACACGTGTTTCGTCCTTTCGAGCATCGTCAGACCTACAAACAACAGAGAGAACCTTAGTAAATAATCACACTCACAAATCCTAAAACAAAAACTCACAAATATACATATTTGATTGACACTAAAATGAGGTTAAGACTCACGTGAATAAAAAACCTCATTGTAGTGTCAATCAAATATGTATAAGTAGTTGTTTGTTTTATTGTGCTTTAGTGTGTTTTATTCTATTTGTAAGTTACTGTTTTAGGATTTGTGAGTGTGATTATTTTCCAAGTTTCTCTCTGTTATTTGTAGGTCTGATGATGCTCGAAAGGGCGAAACACGTGTCATGTTTATTGTAAAATTTTAAATTATAATTTACTGAGACCGAGACTTGGAGTCGTTTTCTGTGTTTGTTATTAAAACTAGGTCTCTTTGAGAAATATGGACTATTTCTTCGATTTTTAAGAACATAAATAGTTTCCATTTTTTTACTTTTTGCAATTAGATTATAATATGACGAACTTAGTCCTTTAATATCTGTTGTCTTATTAATGTAACTAGGATCCTTTTTACTTTCAATCATTTCTTGGAACAGGTGTTTTCTGAAATTTTGCAACGAATGCGAAAAACCATATATAGGTCAAACACGTAGATACCTAACAACAAAAATGTCTAAACATGCAGGAGACTGTCCAAACTATCTTATAATAAAGGATTCTAAAACAACTCTATTCGATCCCTTTTATAATGATGAACATACTTTTGATTTCGGAAACGCAAAGATTTTAGGAAGTCAAAATAATATAAAAACCGCCTGATCCAAGAAATTAAATAGGATCCTAATTTCATTAATAAATGGACAGAATTAGAATCTAATTAAAAAATGTCAACTAAAATGCCAAATGCATTTTCAATTATTCACCAACCTTAAGTATTACAAGTACAATTTTAATCTTTTTCCATTATGAGTAAAACTATTGTGTTCTTTTTCAGTGGAATCAAGTTGTATAGCAATAAACTATATCTTACGATAAAGTTAAAACGTGAGTGGCAAACTTAACTGCTATACTTTAACAATTTTAGAACACAAATAAATAGAAAGCCACATACAAAGAAAGCTAAAATATATATTTGCCAATGACGAGCTCGTTGACGAAACGCCTTTCTTTGAAAATCCTTGAGATATACACAGCTGCATAATGAAATATCTAGTGACACTAACAAGACCAATAATCAAAAATTATTGTTATGACAATCGAGCGAAAATTGCAATAAAATAGCTCCCACGTTTATGACAGCCTCATAAGCAAGCTTATTGTTGCTTCAGCTACAAATTCCCATATTTAGTCCACCCCATGTGAAAGAACTGGAACAATTGTAAGAAAAATACCGATTCGATTTTGTTTCAAACGATTCAGGTGGGCCAAGCGAAGTGTGTTACTACCTGCGCTTGACGGCCAGTGACGTCACTCGTATTGGATGGTAGACAGCTGCATCGTCGGTACCCGACAGACAATGGCGAAAGTGATAGTTCTTTGAATATTTAAACATTCTCTTAACCTAATAACCAGGATTTCATCGTCGGCGTTAATAAATTTTTGTCAAGTGCGGAAATTAATTAACATATTTTTCGGAATGAGAATTGGTATGGTTGGGTAACATCAAATTCCATGCAATATATTAAAACGTAGGTACCGTGATGCAACACCTGTTCCGCCAATGTGTTTGTGTAATGTTGCTAAATGCTAATAGGTTTATCTACGAGATTGCGATAAATTGCGTTTATCCCACACATTTGCTTTAGATTATAAAGTAAATTACCCCACACGTGCGATAGCTTAATATTATCTCTGGCGTACTATAATATTCATTAATATTAATTTTCAAATAAAATGCTACCATTTTGAATTCCTATTTTCTTTAATTTTAAATTATTGTACCTACACAGAAGCATCGAAATATTTTGCCTTCGACCGTTTATTTGAATTCAAAAAATTAAGACAAAATGTGTGTTGAACAAAAATAAACAAGTTTATTAATTTATTCTAAGAAATGTACAACTCGCTAAATTAGTGGCTGGCTTTAGTCCGCGGCTTCGTTCGCATTAATGGTGAGGTAGCAAACAAAAACTTGAAAACTTAAAGATAAAATAGGAAATAGTTTAAAACCAAAAGAAACACCAATTTTATTTAAATTAACCATCACTGCCCAGTACTATCCAAATACTTTGAAAATGCCTTTTACAGCGGTAACAAATTTAAATACTCTACATTTGGCATCGATACAGTCACGGCCACGCGTGTATACAGTGGAATAATAAGGATGAAGGATGCCTTCACCATCGGGTCCAGACATATTATCCACATATCCCTCTGCTACGATGTTTGAACGCTAACCACGAAGTCATTTTATTGTTGATGTCCTTCTGAAGCAGAAAGGTTTAAAATAGAAGCTTTCTTTTTGGGCATGGCAACAAACATATTAATTCCAACACATTGTTTGGTACATTTACTTTGCCGATAACTAATAAAGAATCGTTCGTGATGGGTGTCTTATACAGGGTGTTCCTAAATATCATGTATAAACCGAAGAGGGCTGCAAAAGCTTCGTTAACGGTTTACAGAGTATTGCAATTTCAATATTTTTTTAGTTTTTTCTTTATAGCTCCTGCGATTTTTGAGGTATTTACCTCAAATTTTGAAATTAGGTTACGCAATAGTAGTTACATGATTACATGTGTTAAACGGTTGTCAGAATCTATAGGGTGATATTTTTTCAGGGCTCATGCCCCCTTTTCTCCCACTGAACTGTTTTGTGTTGCGCCGCTGGTAGATTCTAAGAAACAAAATCATTTTTATATCTTATTTAGAAACTTTGTGTCCTCATGTAGTTTTTTCGTATCTCGAACCCTTATCGAGAAAAAAAATAAAAAACGATTTTGTGTAATTAGCTAGAAGTAACTAATACAAAGACACAGATTTTTGACTTAGTATAGATTTTAGCTTACTTTTTGTCTAGCTACTAAATGAAAGTCATTGTGCAAAAGACGTTGTGTTTCGGTAATTCAGAAAAGTTAATGGATATAAAATTAAATTTTGTGTCTGTCAAAGGGTTGTCCGCGCTAGAAAACATTGCTATTTGTAGTTCATTAGAGAATTCCAGCCGTTTTAATCAACATAAAATTTGAACGAAATATTAATTACTGGATAGTAAAAAACAACAATTAATAAAGTCGAGTGGTATATTAAGCATATCAATTAGATTCATTATGACATGATATAAGAAAAGTGACTATGCCAATTACCTATGTGATTCTAAATAATGTTATTTTACAAAAATACATTCAAAAATAGTTGGGGAACATATACTTTTCCAAGAAATTAACGCATCACCAAAAAGTGAACAAAAGATTAAAGTAAATCTTTGTCAAAACCACTTATCCGATTTGGACGATTTTTTTAATTGAATGATAGATAAAGTCTGACCTAGAGTCGACCAAAGCCGAAGCCGATGCCGAACTGCGGCCCCCCTCACTCCCGAAATCGAAGGAATTTTATTCTATTTTGAGATTATATCAGAATTAGCAGTTCGTCACATTTTATAGTTGTAGGTTGTAATTGTATTGTATTGTTGTTTGTATATAGTTTCTACCGTTTTTTTCTAGTTTTTTATAGTGTGTAAATAGTTATATTGAGCATGTACTAATATATATTTTTTATGTACATATCTAAGATCATTCAGACTGAAACAAATAATTTTTTTTAGTTTCCACAACTTTTTTGCTAAGGTCTAACAGAAATATATACATCCGTAAATGCAAACATTCATTTTGCTTACCATACCTAAACTTAAAAAGTACTTTTTAATAATTTATTATATTATTGCACTGCTTCGATACTCCAGTATACCATGTTTTAAATTCTGATTTTATTTTAATTTTAAAATTTTTATTTTTTAACGTTTGTAAATTTATTTACATAACCTGTATTGTAAATAAATTTACAAACAATAAAAAATAATAAAAAATCGGCATCGGCTTTGGCTTCGGCCAAGAAATCACCCTAGGACGGATTCTGCCTATCATTTAAATAAATAAATTGTCCAAATCGGACAAGTGGTTTTGACAAAACTTTACTTTAAGCCTTTGGTTACCTTTTGATGTTTCGTAATTTTCTTGGGGAAGTGTATTTTCTCCAATTATTTTTGAATGTATTTTTGTAAAAGATCATTATTTAGGATCAATTAAGCAATTTGGATAGTAAGTTTTCTTATAACATGTCATAATGAATCTAATTAATATACTTAATATTCCACTCGAATCTATTAATTGTTGTTTTTTACTATCCAGTAATTAATATTTCGTTTAAATTTAATTGTTAGCTGTCCATATCCGATTAAATTCTATGATAAATCAACATAAATTTTGCTACCTAATTTAATAAATAATAATTTGAATAGATCGCCCTTTTAATGTTGATTAAAACGGCTGGAATTCACTAATGAACTATAAATAGCAATGTTTTCCAGCGCAAATAACCCTTTGTCAGACGCAAAATTTAATTTTATATCCATTTACTTTTCTGAATTACCAAAACACTTGTTTTGCATAATTTTACATGTTTAGAATTCAATTAATCTTTAGAATAATAGGAACTTTCATTCAGCTAGACAAAAAGTAAGCCAAAATAAATTAGCTCCCTTAAAAATCAGTATCTTTTGTATACAAGGCTAGCTAAAAAGCAAGACCCTCATGCCTCATATGGTATTTTAAATTTAAGCTATATTCCGCAGATATGATATGATATGATACAGTATGGCTCAAACATTTAAGGCACAAATCAAATTACTGTTTGAAAAAAGATCCTTTATATATTAATACGTATTTGAATACTTATATATATTTATAAATAAATATATATTTCAACTATTCAAGATCGAATGTATGTATGAAATCATTAAGTTTACCTAAGGTCAAGACGGTCTTGATTAAGTAGCAGTGTATGGAAACTCTAGGAACGACCAGAAAAAGTAAAACTAGCTTGGGCTTCCTAGTCACTGTAGAATAAAAGGTAAACAGACGGCGGACGGTCTACTAAGGTCATGTGGTGAGGAGGAGGAAATTTGGATAAACTTTTTATGCAGATGTAAAGCTAGTGCTAGACTGCGGCAAGACAAGTTTTGAAAGAATAACGAGACCTATGTGATTAGATATAGCAGGCTCAAGAAAGTATCAGTGGTTGAGTTGATGCTCTGGGTGAGCTCTTGGGGTATTTTGGCCGTTCGGCTAGATGTCGCGGTCGGCCTCCCCTAAACTAACACCGTAGTAGTGGTATTATTACTACATGTATAAAGTTTTTAATACATTTGTTTAAACTTTTATATCCACATCGCAGGTAAATAAAGTTAATCGAATGCAGTTTTTTGCTATTTTAACATTATTACATTACTGAAAACTGAGCCTAAGTTACTTTTTTAAAGAACGCTCCTGTCATTTCGATAAGATAATTTTCTGCCATTTTTCGTTTTCAAAGCTCTAAAAAGAATGCCAAATTGGTAAAAATGTTGAACAGCTTTTCAAGTTTTTTGATTAGAGACGAGACCCGTTTTAAATAAAAATGTAGTCACATATTACAATTTGTAACAAAATTTCAATTTTATCAAAAAAATATTTATTTATTTACTTAATATTCAAAAAAAGGCTTCGGTCTTGGCAAGAAAGACAATCGTCAACAGAGCTGCATATTATATTAATCAATAAGATTTAAAGATTAAGATAGGATTTTGTGAACCAGATAAAATATTGGGGGAAAGAAAAGGGACTCAGGGAAATGAGTTACTATAAAAACTAAAAAAAAGAAGGGTTACGGAATTTTCGCCCACATTTAAAATTTTACATAAATTGAACATAAAAATTATGAAAATTGAATATTATGCTAACGTAAAGATTAAAGATGATATTATCCTCTGAAAAAACCTGTACGTGACCTATGGAATGTATGTAATGTAAAATAAGAGCAGAAGCACCGACTTTTATGTACATTGAGACATTTTAAAATTGAAAGAGATTTTATTACTAGTTTTAGTTATTCTGAGACTTATGTTAGATTGCTGTAACATATAATGTTCAAGCCGAGGACATTATTATGAAAAAAAGAATCTGATAATAACGTTATGTATTACATTGCCCTTTATATTAATATCAGTATAGAACAAGTCTCCCAAAAAATGTATGAAGAAAACTTAGTAAGGAACAAAGGTGGTATTTAAATAACGCCAGTCTTGAAAAACTCTTGCTAACTGCTTTTGACGCTAATAACTTCATGGATTATAGTCAAAGTCAAGTCGCAAAGCACAGAATACTACGTAGTTGAAATAACGCTTCCCTCCTGGGGATGTGTTAGTAAAATTTATCATTGGACAGTTGCAAGTTTCGGTGGGTCATTCGTTTTTTGAAATAACAGTAATATAAATTAAAGCCCTAACAGATACTACATAATGCGGCACACTCGGTTCGTTAAGTTGAGTTTCCATTTGTCGGCCGGTACAGGCCGATTTGTCAAAAGCCGATCAGCTTTTTGGCATTCTTGGTGATGCCGAAAGTCTTGAATCTAGAGGGGTTAGTCCCTTGATAAAAGTTTTGTTTTTTGTTGTCTATTTATTTTCTTTAGTTTATTCAGCATGTTTGAAGAGGACAACGATGAGATTATTGCTGCTGCCGCGTTTGTTATCATTGCATCGAAACAATCGCGTAAAAATCGTAGAAAGCCACGTTTTTGAGTTTGACTAAGTTTACTTAGCAGGAACAAATATAGTGCTGCTGTTTTAATTGTCGATTTAGGGAATGACGACGCAGATATACTTAATTTGGAGTACAGATGTAATGGTGGTTTAAGGAATACTTCGAGCTCTATATAGTTTAATTAGAGCAATAATCCTTTCCATTATCAAAAAAAGTGCTCGACCTGTCGCTTCAAAACAAAAAAGTGAAGCGTTTCCGTTACTCGTCTTTGCATAAGGGCCTGTACCGATCGGCAAATGGAAACGCGCCTTTAGACTCAATATGCAATAAAACATTCAATATACGTTTCTAAATTTGAATAGTTGCAGGTTGCAGATAATGTACACCGTGTTCCACATAAAAGTACCCACTATATAAAAGTTTCTTTAAATATGAAGTTATTTTAAAATATAATGTTTCCATGTATACAGGGGTGTCCCAATTTTGCTGGGACATCAACTATAAAATTTTAAATGGGGCACCCCGTATTCTTGTCCATTATTTGATTCCTTGTCAAAAATAAACATAAGTTACCAATTTAAACTATAGTCGATTTCTGCGTAGTTTCCGAGATAATGTGTGATTTTTTTGAAAACTGGAGCTATTTTTCAAATCACTATAAAAAGTACCAAAATCTGAAATTGGGCGTTTGAGTAGTAATTTCCAGTTTATAAAACATCAATGTATATACGAAATACAAAATTTTTGTCCACATCTATACATAGTTTTTTGGAGTATACAGCATCACAATATTCAAGAAATAATTGAGATTTTCTGATGTTTCTGCGCAGGCGTTGGTAGTTCAAAATTAATTATTTGTTTTTTTAATATAATAGTCGCTCTAAAAAAACAACAAACAACTCAACTAAGTAAAACTAGCTCTCTCTACCGTACATACAAGGCTTATCAGAACAGTTAAAAAAATGTCTAGAAAAACAGGACATAACAGTGTACCACAAAGTCTTTAATTTACTTGACAAACATTTGTATGTTGTATAAACAAGACTTAAAACGAAGACCCCGAAAAACAAAAAAGTAATGTCATTTATCAGATCCTTTGCAACGACTGTTCGGGTGTATATATTGGTCAAACTACCCAGTATCTAGAAAATAGATTGAAGAGCCACAGGTACGATAAAAAAATACTACTGCCTTAATAACCCACGAAAACTCAAAAAAGCATTTTTTCAATTACAACAACACAAAAATCATAAGAACTGAAGTAAATACCAAAACAAGAGAATTTCTGGAAATGGTAGAACTACAAAAAAATCCCAACGCTATAAATGATAAAAAAGACATAAACAGTTTAAGTAAAATATATCGTTCATTATTAAAATAGCAATTGTTCGACCGGCAGGCAAAATGTGTGTGTTTTTTCGTAAAATGTATTTTTATAAATTTTAATCTATTTAGGACTAACCCAAGTTCTTTGTGGTAAGTTTTTTTGTTTATGTAATTTAGTATAATTTTAGCAAGAATGTAAAGGAAATTTTTTCTAAAAAATAATAATGTATAATGACGTGTCGAACTCCTTGTTTTAGATTTTGAAAAAGACCAGAGCGTGGTCGAAACGTCAATCCAAGAAACAAATGTTGAAATAAATTTTTTTTGAATATTTGAACAAATTGGCTTATTTCCAAGAAAACTTTAAAAAAATATATATAAGAAATTAGCCAAAAAACCGTTTTAAAATTACATATATATATATATATATATATATATATATATATATATATATATATATATATATATATATATATATATATATATATATATATATATATATATATATATATATATATATATATATATACATATATATATATATATATATATATATATATATATATATGAAAAAGTAGGTATTTTATGATCATTTGCAAAAATAAAATTTAAAAAATCACTTTCAGAAGATTCAAGATTGATTTCGTAGTATGTCCACCCTGTATACGTATGGACCAAAATTGTGTATTTCATTTATGCATTGATGCTTTATAAACTGGAAATTACCACCCAAATGGCCAATTTTAGATTTTTGCTATTTTTTATAGTGATTTGAAAAATAGCTCTAAACAGCGCATAAATCGACTATAGTTTCAATTGGTAATTTATGTTTATTTTTGACAAGGAGTCAAATAATGGAAAAATACAGGATGTCCTATTTAAAATTTTATAGTTGATGTCGTCTCAGCAAAATGGGTACACCCTGTATACCTGGAAACTTTATAATTTAAAAGAACTTTTTTTCGTATCTATTACGGATTTATAGATAGTATAGTGGGTACTATTTTGTGTAACACGGTGTACATGATATTAGTAAAAAAAAAACAATGTTTTTTTATGTTTCCGTCAATTTTTAATATTCATTAGTATATTTTTTTGGAGCACTTATATTTCATTTGAATTCGGTAAATGTTATGTTAGATAAATGATCTTTTGTATTTCTTTAGGAAACGTGTCAGGAATGAGTTAGTTTATTTTAAGTTTTTTACTTCATTTTTAACTGGCCAAGAACAACTAAAAGATAAACTAATTTATTGCTGACATCATATAATTATAAATAGGTGATAGTATACATTATAAATAGGTATTCATAAAAGTAAAAGACGCCCCTCTAAAATTTATCACAGAAACAAACAATATAAAGAAGCCGTAAAAACTGTCTGGTTGTCTAAGACTGGCAGATTTTTAAGATTTTCTATAACGAGTTAAATTAAAAAGCAATTTTGTTCTTTTTTTTTAGACCCGGTTTAAATTATAACCAGACACCCTGTACATAATATGTATACTGAAAAAGTAAAATTTTGTTAAGATATAGTTTTGTCACTGAACAGATAGTTAAAGATAAATAAATCTGGGTATTATTACCTATTAGGCGGTCCAACAAAACAGCTGACTGCTGTCAATATGGCTGGCATAGGACAAACATTGTTTTCTTCCATGTGAGTCAGTGCAAATTTAGTAGCAAATTTGAAGGATATTTATATATATTTAGCGCATTTTCTTTGTACAGGACTATTTTTTAGTGTTTTTACAATTGTGTTTGCTTTAAACTTAGTTATGACAAGTGAATACTCTTTGAAGCTTCGAAGTGAGAATTATATTTCTAATTTTTTATAATTGTATTTGCTTTATACTTAGTTATGACAAGTGAATACTCTTTGAAGCTTCGAAGTAAGAACCTCAAAGTCGCCGGGTGGTGATCCAAAAGACTTTTCCCCGGTGATAAATATGGACATTGTTAGTTACCTAGTTGTTCATTTTAAATTACGCATATCCAAGTTAAACTTAGTTCAATCTGTGCATTTAATATTTTGTCCTGCACCCAGCACATATATATTTTTTTATAAATAAAAAATATATTAGTACAACAAACATGTTTTATTTAAATAAGTTGTCATGCATGTCAGATAGAAAAAATATGTAACATTTTCAGAGTGAATATAATAGGAATAAAAAGTTATGACTTTACAATAGACCTTATGACGAATATAAAGGAACTCAATTTTTTTTTCAACGTAATGATACCTTTACCCTTTACTAGACTTAAACTTGCTTATGTTTAGAGAAAATTTAATTATATACTTACATTCTAGGACAGGATTATACCATTCCGTCTTATTTTTTTTGAGAAGTTATCAAGAAACTCAAATTTTGAAATGAAACTGAGTCTGGAATTTTCACCTTTCATAATTTAATAACTTTAAGAACATTCGATCATAGGTTTTGCCGAGAGACACTTTTGGTAAATCTTAGTTTAAGTAAGTAATAACCCTGTAGATGGTTATCACAGCTTAATTTATACATACAAAAATTATTTAAAATATCTCTTTTAAGATATATACAAACACTGCTAATTATTAAAGACCTCAGAGTCTGGATTGAGAACCATAATAATTGTTAATTACCTAGATTAATTTTGGTTTTTTACTAAATAATTAACATGAAACGTTTTGCACACATTTGGGCTTACTTTAATTTAATAATACGTAAATCCTCTCCTTATTGCAGTAATAGTAAATATTAACTTTAGTCGCATTGACGAAAGTTCATTAAATTGTTTTTCATATCTAAACTTGAACATTTTTGAAACGTAAAAGTTACTTTTAACATTGTCTCTTATCCCTCTACTTCCACAATTTGCAATACAACAAAAAGAAGGCATTTTAAGGTAACAAAAAATAAAAATAAATAACAAAAGTCCTATATACTCCTGTGTAAAAATTCGATTTGTTTGTCCTATGGTCGTCAAAAACAGCTGATCGGTGACGTTCAACTGACAGATTATTCTATTATAGAAATTATTAAAATCCTGCCCTATACACTAAAAATTTAATTCAAAAGTTTTTATTATGAACGATGGTGTTTTTTTCAACCCCAAACGAAGTATTGTTAAATAGCTAACTATTTAAAAATCTCACTATATAGAACGTGATTTATTTAAAATAATCAAATAACTTACACAACTACTGAAAATTTAATTTATATTTTTCGGTTTGATTTTGGATAGACGGAATATCCAAACACTTTTCGTTTAATTTAATCCTCCCCATTATTTGAGGCAAAACCAAGCGAAATAATGTCATACTGCCATTTGTATTCGAAATCAATATTAGCTTCGCGCCAATGCAAGCTTTTTCGAACTTTTAAAAAAGATAAAACTGTCGATTTGGATAGTAAATAGGGCGGAGAGGCAATATTCAATACACATTATTGTTGTATGGGTATAAAAAAAAATTGAAAAACTTCTCTATCTCTGGTATCCCACCCCTTAGCCATTTCTGTTATTGTGTATAGTAAAGGGTGTCCGAAAACACTAAATAAGCTGGTTTTTATATGTCAAGTGCTCTAAGGAATTAAACTTATTGTTGACAAGCGGATGGCGACATGCCGGAAGAATTTTGTCATTTGTGCAAATTTGACTAAAAATCAGTGCCGAGTAGTATTTCGAATTTTTAGACCACATTTAAAAATTCAAAACGTCGGTCGGTGCCTATATATAGCGCATAGATTTTCATCTGAGGATATTTAAGAGTGTAAATTAAAAATTGAAAATAGTGGTTCCAACATAGCGTTTAATAAAATATTTAAACATTCAGTTTGAAAAAACTACTTAATAAACCGATTTTAAATTGTGTTCCATAATTAATTGTAGTGTAGAGATAAACTAGTAAAACTGTGGTATTAACTAAAGATGGCGGAACAAAATGGAGGCCAAAGAAAATTTTTGTAATCTGAAAAAATCACCCTTTCAGATTTTGCATATCTTCGCGTTTTAGCGAACCTAGATGCCAAAAAATATGTTTTATAAATCCGTAGGTCCGTCTGTCGGTTTGTCTGTCAGTTCGCGGCGTAGCTTAAAAACTACTCATCAGAATGACTTTACATTTCAATTTGATATGTTTTTTATATAATTTGGAGTTATATTTCTTTTAGAAATTGCTGCAGTTCCTATTCTTATTCCAGATGATTTCCAACAAAAAGTAAGTATCATATTAGGAAGAGCTGGTAATATTTTGATAAAAATCCAATATGCCGGAACAAGATGGCGGCCTAGTGAAACGTTAAATAATTACTACTAAAAAACTAATTATCCAATTTTCCAAAAAATCAAGTGTTACATAAGAAAGAATAGCTGCATATTTGTTTGATTATACTTCATCACTTCATTCATACTTCAGAATATAATCTACCCTGTGACCACAAAAAGAAATAAGATGCAGCAAAAAAATACCCCTACCGATAAAAATATTGCTGGGAAAAGTACACTTTAAAAAAAAACTGTAAGAAATGAATTGGTGTAAAAAGCTATTTAAAAAACTAGCAAATAAAAGTTTTGTAATGTTGAAAAATATAATTGTATTAATGGATACATATATAATTTTATTTGTTTAAACAAAAGTTAACTACTGTATCTACTCAACGTCAACATAACTGTGCAAAATTGATAAGTCCATGATATTTGATCAAACGCAACAAGTCCAAATAATTATTGTAAATTAAAAAAAAAACGCTTATATACTTTCATTAATTTTTTAACTGTGTGCCCTTAAGACTTTCGTTAATAACATTCTTAATAGCTTCTTTAAATATGTTCTTGAGTCTATATACAAAATATCCACTTTTCTGAAAAGTGCTGTCAACGGATTTGTTGAGTTTTGCAGAAAATTTCTTTTACAGCACATTGCATTGTATGGAATGAATAATTAATAAATCAGTCATAACAAATGAACGCAGTTTCCTATAAATCTGATCAATACCCGATTTTTTATTCACATGATTGACAATAGACATGAGACGACTAGTAATCTACCATAAATTCTTTGTAAGTCCATTGATTCCTCGTATTTTTTGGGTTTAGAGCAACAGATCAGAAAACTACAAGTAGAAAAAAATCATGAACATTTTTAATAACTTTGAAAAATCTGCGTGATTTTGTAGAAAACTTGGGAACCTTGGTAATCCCTTAAGGCTCCCGAAAATCCCTTAAATATCTTGGTAAGCTGCACATCGTTCTAAGAAATATAAAAATCGCGTCTTAAAACTTAAAAAGTGAAATATGTAAAAAGTTTTCAATGAACTAAAATAAAGAATCTAATGTATGTCGCGTTACAAAAGTGTGTTTATATAAAGTTTTATTTGTGTTTGTAATTATCCTTAAAATGTCTACATTCATTTATGAATCGTCGTGTATGTACCTCATATGGAGCCCTTATTGAATAAAAACAACAAAACGTGTTTAATTATGGAATACGAACACATAAGTCAAAACGTCGATCGATGCCTATATAGCGGTCATATTTTCATCTGACGGTATAGAGCAATGTAAATTATGAATTTCTAGTCAACGTTTAAAAATTCAAAATAGTGGCGCAAACGTAGCGGAAAAATGTTAGGGGTATTAATGAGTGCAAATTATGAATTTAATTACTTCATCTTAATGTTACTATTTGTGATTCGTGCCACTCGTTTTTTCTTTGTAATAAATTTATTTATTTGAGCTCAAAATCTCTTGCCATAAACGTGGTCTAAAAAAAACGTATGCTGAGTGCATACGTTTTTTGCTATTTAATATTTTAACAGATTTTTTTTTCAGTCCTAAGGCCTCCGCTATTTTTGCCCGCCTGTAGACGCCGCCTAATTTGCTTAACACGGCCCTGATAGGCACTAGTAAAAGAGTGTGAAAGAAAAGTTTTTAAATAGAGGTAAACGCAAAAACTGGTAATAAAGCATAATGATTTAACGAAATTCCATTTCGCTTTTTTAGATCTTTTTTGTTCCTCAGCTACAGTTTTTCTGTTCCATCCTAAACTCTCAACACGCCGTATATTTTATAATAATTGAAGGGCTTTTCTGCAAAATTCAAGTCCAAGTACTTACCAAAAAGAGTTTGCATCGAAATTTAGTGAAGAATCTTGGATAGAAACAGGGCCTTAACAGTTTTTGATCATATCTTCACTAATCCTTTAGAAATTAAACGGTACAAATGATAATTTGCGTCAAAACTCAACAAGTCAACCTACAGCAAAATGAAATGAAATATAAGAGACTTTAAAACAATAGCAAACAAGTCTAATGGATTTTTAGATCTGAAAATATCAATTTATAGCAAAACTGAGCAGGTCCTGACACATATCAGCATGTTTTTTTTTGTCATTTTTAGTATAACTAGAACTATCTGCTCACGAGAACTATTAACTAATCGTAATCTAAATTTAGTATTCGAACGTTATGATATATGAAAGATGAGCTTTAAGATAACAGTAGCGTAGACGGAAATATTTCCACTTGCTACCTATTCGGACCTGTTAGGTTTTGCTTTCAGAAAAGTAGGTGGTTTAATGAATGGTTATTGTGTTGATTAGCTTGTAAATTTGTTTATTTTTTGTGCTGATTCAAAATAGCTATGGATATGGAAAATAGTTATGGATGCATGCTTGTTATCAGTTGAAGATGGAAGTAGAAAATCGTTGAAGTGAAAAAGATCCGTCCTTAAAAAGCATGTAGCTTAAAATTTAAGGTAGGAGACTGTAGAGGTTGTCTGTTTTTTATGCAGATTAAGCTGCGTGTTTGTTTTATTACACTTCATTAATAAGGCTTGTAGGCCTACCATTTCAAATTATATAAAAAAATGTAATCTACCCTGTGACCACAGTAAGAATTAAAATCCCGCAAAAAATTGGCCTTTCCTATATAAATATTATTAGGAAAAAAGTGTACTTTAGAAAAAAACTGGAAGAAAATGACGCTTTAAATTGTTATAAAAAACAACTTAAAGAATCTGAAAATAAAATTGCCAAAGAAGAAGAAGAAACCATAACCATGATGATGAAGCATGTGACTGCTTGGACGATGAGGGGAGTATTCGCTTATAAGTTTTAACATTTTAAATAAGTTTTGTAATGTTTAAAAATATAATTGTAATAGTGTAATAATTAGTAGTTATCTAGTTCATGTACCCAGCGCCAACTCAACGGTGCAAAATTGAATAAGTCCACGCTATTTGATCAAAGACAACAAGTTCAAATAATTATTGCAAATTAAGAAAAAACGCTTATATTTTTTTCATTTATTTTTTAACTGTGTGCCATTAAGATTTTTATAAATAACTTCTTCAAATATGCTCTTGATTCTATATGCAAATTATCCACTTTTTTCAAAAGTGCTGTCACCGGACTTGTTAAGTTTTGCAGAAAAGTTCTTTAGTTACAACACATTGCATTGGATGGAATGAATAAATAATAAATCGGTCAAAATAAATAGATCCAGAAAACAGTAATTTTTTTCCTACAAAACTGATCAATACTCGGTTTTTGTTCACATGATTGACATAAGACATAAGTTCGGCTAATAATCTACCATAATTTTTTTATAAGTCCATTGATTCCTGCTTTTTTTGGGTTCAGAGCAACAGATCGTGGAAATCTATAATCGGCAAAAAATCATAAACATTTTTGATAACTTTAATAATCTACGTGATTTTGCAGAAAACTTAGGAACTTTGGTAATCTCTTAGGACTCCCGAAATTCCCTTAAATATTTTGGTAATCTGGATTTCTGGCAATCTGCACACCCTTTTAGTAAATATAGAAAACGCGTCTCACAACTCAGGGAAATATATAAAACGTTTTCAATGAACTAAAATAAAATTGTGTTTATATAAAGTTTCATTCGTGTTTATTTGTATTTATCCTTAAAGTGTCTACATTAATTTATGGATCGGCGTGTACCTTATATGGGGCCCTTATTCAATAGAACCAACAAAACGTGTTTAATTATGGAATACGAACACGTAAGTCTATATATTATGTTGTATATTTATATATCTAGTACTTACCTAAAATCATATGGCATACGAATGTTGAAACTTAACTAAAAATAATAAAAAAAATTAAGTCCTAATAATGAACAATTGTTATTAACTAAGGATATTTTCGGAAAAAATGACGATCAAGAATAGTGAATTTAAATTTATTTTTTATAATGATATTAAATATTTACTTAAAGGAAGTATTCTTATATTAACTCAAGAATATAGTTTTATATTTTATGCACTTATTTGAACATGTTTAACCACATAATATGATATTATCCATTTTTATCTGTTTACATTCATGATGATCTTAGCGCGTACTTTTAGATTAGCGCAAGCAAAATGTAATTTGATGAATTATACAACTTGATTGAAATATACTTTCATGGATCTCCGTGCCTTCAAGATGACAATATAAGCCGCATAATAACGTAGCGAATACGAACGAACGAACCAAGTCCCATTAACTCTATTAGCTTACCTCGATGAGCAGCTATCGGGTGAGGGAGACGCACGGGTGAGGCGGAGGTCGTGATGTCGACTGGCGACCCGATCTGACAAGGCAGACAGTTTATTGTTATTCAGTTTGATCTTTTTGTTGGGATAGTAACCAGTTGTGTTTTTCAGAGTATTTTTTTACTTACTCAAGTTAAAGTTTTAAGATATTTTAGTGTTCTTAAGACAAAGGTTATTTATAAGAATGAAATATTTAAATGAATTGGCGAAGGAAAAAAAGCGTAAAAAAAGAAGTCATTCTGAGGTGCACCCCCACAAGAAGCTGTATAAAAGAATGAAAAAAATTATTAATTGATGAATTGTTAACGTTTAAGCATAAATTGTGTGCTGATTTATTTCCTATTATTAAAAGAGATTACAGTTAAAAAATTGTGTTTACTACGAATATTATACCTATAGTTAATAAAATATGAAAAATACTTAAAATATACATATGGCCAGTTACAGAAAGCTCAATTATAGTTTAGAATGTTTAACGGTTTGTCAAATTTGACAGCGAGTTCCTAGATTTCTGTAAGCAACTTTTTAAATCCGAAAGTTCGGTTAAATGTTCTAAACGTCAATTAAGTTTTGTGCAATCAGGGGTAAAGATGTCTCAATAGTATGTTCTCCATTGATATCTTGGTACCGGTTAGAAATAGAGAAGAAATTTATGGTATATTAAAAACCAAAATTACAACAAACTGCAAACCATTTTGTTCTAATTTGAACCGTTTAGACTCTACAGCTGTTCAAAATTGAAAATCTCAGTTTTTAAATGTCAATATCTCGAAAACAATTAAACTTAGGTCTATGGACAATACGTAAAGTAAACGTAGAATTTTAGATAAAAATCAGAAATGTAAAAAATATAAGGTATTTTATATATGAAAAACTATTTAAGTAGGTATATAAGTCATCCTATGTACTAATATTTATATTTAAACTTTTTCTCTATCCCTAACCATTATCACCAAAACCTAGAACACACTACTGGGACACCTTGTATAAAAAGATGTACATTTTCTAAAGTTATACAACTATTTGTCATGCGTTAAAACTTTTTACAGAAATATTTTATTGAGACTTTAAAAATACATCATGTTTTTTCAAATACATCCCTAAAGATAAGTTTAAAATTATAATAACTTATATCTTGAAGGCTTCATGTTTTTGTAACAAGAGTTTCAATTTTGAACAAAGAGAGATTTATATATATAATCAAACGCACACAGAAGATATATGGACAATGCTGCCCTAAAGCAAGCCGGTCGCCGAGTGACGTAGATAGCTCACACCGAGTTGGGATAGGTCAAGATCGCTCTAGGCAACCTATAGAGATAATGGGCTCTGCGAAAGAACAACATGGATGAACATGGTTTTTTTATATTTTTTTCTCTATCTAGAGGTTTTATTTTAGAAGCTACAAAAAAACCTTAAATACAATATATAAAGAGTTTTTTGCGTATTATCTTTTTGAAATGTCGCAACAAATAAATGCGCATTGTGAAGAAAACTTTAACCCTAGTTTTTTAAACGGCACACCCTGTATATTACTATCTCAAATGAAAGATATTTTCTTTCTGATTTCAAAAATATATATTTTTGGTATTTGGATAAGCCGTTTTCGAAATATTTGAATTTAAAGTATAAATTCTTTAATCGTTCATTATATCAAAGGCGGCCTGGAAAACAAACATTGGATTTTCATATTGTCGTCCAGTATAACTCATATTGTTATTACTAATTAAAAAAGCAATGTGGACGTCTAAATTGTTCTTTTAGTAATTAGTAATAACAACATAAGTTCACCTATATTGAAATTTTACGACAATATTAAAATCAGATGTTTGTTTCCCAGTCCGCCTTGACATAATAAACGATTAATAATTTAAATTCAAATATTTCGAAAACGGCTCACCCAAATACAATGTAACGAAAATATTTTCCATTTGAGATAATAATACCCAGAGTGTTTCTATTAAGAAAAACATAAGTGTTATAATTTTCTGCACTTTGCGATGCGCATTTATTTTTTGCGATATTTCTAAAAGATCCCTCTAACTTTTGCATTTAAGGTTTTTTTGCAGCTTCTAATATAAAGCCTCCAGGTAGGGCACAAAATATTAAAAAACCCTGTACATGCAGGGTTTTGGCGAAACTATAAGAGATAGAAAAAATCGAGCACACACCCGGACTCGAACAAATAAAGGCCACCTTGATTTGATTTTAATATACGGAGCATTTTGTCAATTTTGAGTAAACTCTATATCTCGGTTAATAATCAAGATAGCAAAGAATTTCAAATTAATAAACGTTATAGATTGTTACGTAGAATCAGTGGCGTTAGATCTTTTTATGTATCTTTTATAATTTCGAATATAGTACTCAAAGTTTTTTATGGAGCCCCCAGTATATAGTTTCACACAAATAAATTCAATTTACCTTTTCTTTAATAACATATAATCTATATTTTTTGTAAAAAAATTTAACCTGAAAATAGTATTTTATTTGGCAACTTTGTTTTATTAAGAACACATAATAAAATTAAAAGGAAAATTATTTATAATATTTACCTATAACTAAGAATCAACATCAAATATTATATTCCTAATATTAAGCATCGTTATTCCATATATATTCAAATAACATTTAATTTAAATTGTTTATTGAAAGCAAATCAGTTTTTCTGTTCAAATTGTTTGTAAACCATCATTATTTATGTAAACTACGCGTTTTTCCATAGCTCTTAAAGAAATATATAAATGAATGTATGTAACATTTCTTAGGGAATACTGAAATTGCCTGTGAAGTTCATTAACATTCTGAGTTTTAACTTTATAAAGATGATTTTTTAGAAATCCCCAAAAGAAAGAAATCTAACGGGGACAAGTCCGGCAACCGAGCTAATCACCATACTGGACCGTTAGTAAAGTTTGGCACGCAAATCTGAGGCTATGAAAGTAATGCAAGTATCTATAGAAACGATGGTTTACTCATTGATGATTGGCTAAAACCCTACATATCCATAGAAACGGCTTGCTTTTGACAGAGTAAATTTCTCATTTATACAGAGCGCCTCATACAGTAAACCTAAATTTTCCTTGTGTCACCCGTTTAGCCATTTAATATATCGCGTCCTATATCTAAATTTAACTGTTTCGGAAATGCTGAAATGTGGCCGTTTGAAGTTTAACATTTTAAGCCCTTTACACTTCTATAAAATCTAAACGCTTTGAATTAAAGCGAAACGAATGACACTTTTCTTTTAGTTTTTAATTACCTATCACCTGATATCTATTTCCGCCTTAAACGGAAGTTGATGAGATTTGCGAGATAATTAAAAACTAAGACAGAAAAGTAGAAACTGTTTTGCTCTAAATCAAGCCGTTTAGGCTTTACAGCATGTAAGCTCAAACCATCCAACTTCGAACGTCAATATTTCAGAAACAGTTGAATTTAGGTATATGGCACGATTTATGAAATGAGTAATTACGAAATTGTAGTGGTGGTTTCATGATTTAAAACTATTCCTTTTCAGATTTCGCCACAAACAAAATTTTAATTCAAAAGAGTAAGATAAGATCAATTGGCAGTCCACTATGAAGGTACCCGAGGAACGACACTAAAAAATGTCTTCACCGGATGAACAAATAAAAACTAAAAGCAGAATATTTCTTATGTTTAGTATCAGAAATATAACCAGAATGGCTAATCTCTGACAAAAAGTCAATTTAAAGGTGTTATTTTTAATTTTTAGAATAAGGTGGGAAAATATGTGTACCTAGAATATCTTCATTTTAATTTATTGTATTTTGAGGTCTCCTTTTTTTACTTCAGTATTTAGCAAATTTAACCATGTGTTATTAAATTTAACGGAACTAGATGCTACACAATTATCTTTATTTAACAATATTAGGGCACTTTATTTTATGTTACGTTTTTTGGAACATGGTTCTTTTGCTAACATACTAGAAGCATTCAAAATAATATTATGATTGTTATCTAGTGCGTGTTGGCAAATGTTTGATTTTTGAAATTCCCTATTTTTTATGTATGTTTGGTGTTCTTTAATTCTTTTGGCTAATGGCTTAGGTGTTTCACCTATGTAAAATTTATTGCCTTGATACGGAATTTTATAAATAACATTTTTTGTATTTTTTTGTTTATTGTTAGGTTTTGTTTTTGTAAGTTTGGTACTAGTACCACTAGTAGTACTAAGTATATTTGGGTCATAAAAATCGTTCTTATGTTAAAACGTTTACCTATTTGTTTTATTTTAGTTGATAAGTTAGGTATGTGTGGTATAAGGAGGATTGTAATTGGTCTATTTTGGATTTATTTGACCTTTGGATTCTCAAATTCATAAAAACATTTTTCAATGAAATCATTAGGATAATTGTTTTGATTTAAAACATATTTTGTAAAAATTTTTTCTTCAACAAAAATTTGGATCTTTGCAAATGATTTTTGCTATATATATATATATATATATATATATATATATATATATATATATATATATATATATATATATACATATATAAGTGCGGGACACGAAAGACAACCGGGCGGAATCAATTGGTTTAGGAAGGTCGGCCAAGAAATCTCTTTAAACCAGTGGTGTCCCGTCGTTCTTTAAATATGGCACTCCTTCTTGACTATACGCACTTCAGATAATTAAAAAATGTAACTATGCTTAATGAACCTTTCGAATTTTAAAATGATTTAATTTTGATTTTCCTTGACCGGTTTACTTATAAATATATTTTGCCCTGAGTTCTGTCATTAACGGTTCCCGGGCCTACGTCCACTATTATTGGACCACCCAGTATAGTGATACACGATTTACAAGCCCAGATTTTACAAGGGCAGCCAGCATCAGATCCAGTGAACTAAATTTGTCAAAATTTTAATTTATGCAGTTCGACTTTGGGCTACTCGGGTATGCCAAAAGTGGCCGTCTGTCTCCGTTTGTCATATTACTTTATACAGGGGCAGTCATTGTGAAGTATTATATAGGGCGTTTCCTAATTGCGTGCTGATGTTAAAGGGGGTGTTTTTATATCCTAAAAGTCTTAACTTTTGAGATACAGGTAAAGTTTAAAAAGAAAACATTTTTTTTCAACCCAATTCTGATGCTATTGTAGATAACTGCATGAAATTTGATACTCGTCTTCTATGCATTAAGGATCATACGGATTTTCCCAGGTTAATTACATATGCACGCCAATGGTAGAAATTTAAAAAATATATTGTTAATAAAAAATGCCCTTTTATGCAAAAAAGACGTCTATCAAATTTCACACAGTTATTTATCTATAATAGCATCAGAATTAGGATTTAAAAAAAATGTTTTTTTAAAACCCTGTATCTCCAAAGTTAAGACTTTTAGGTTCATATTAAACTTTTTTCGTAAAAAGGTCCAAGAATCACCCCCCTTTAACATTAGCACGCAATTAGGAAACGTCCTGTATAGTACTTCACAATGACGCCCCCTGTACAAAGTAATATGACAGACAGAGACAAACCGTCACTTTTAAAATTTTGCTAAATCTTGTTCACTGGAATCAGTGCTGGCTCCCCTACTGTAACTACATTGATGTGTTAATTTTGGAAAAAATATGAGTTCTGTAATTTTTCAAGTATTAATTGCAATATTAGATAATTTTTGACACCCGGTATTGAACTGAAAATTAATTATTTTGAAGCAGTTTATTGACAGCGACTTTATGAACAATTTTACAAAAGATATGAAAAAAAAAACTAAGCCATTTTTGAGGTTGACGGCTCTGATTCTAATGGTTCGATTCCTTCTAAATCGGTGTCTTCCTCTGGAAATGATAAGGTTTCGTCGTCACTACTTGAAGATCCCTGTGTGATAACTAAATCATTAATAGCCGTTTCAATTTTGCCATCTACTTCCCAGAATTTATCTTCAATAGAACGAACATGTTTAACATACGATTTCCAATTTTTAGCCGATATTGCGTCAATCGCTTGTAATGTTATTTTATTTAAATCTTTAATTGAAAGTTCACCGGTGTTGCGCTCTCGAATTTATTTTTTTACTCCTGCCCATGCAAGTTCAATGGGGTTGAGGTCGCACATGTATGGAGGCAGCCTTAAAGGTGTATGACCGAGGTTAAGTAAAAGACCGTCAATTTTATAGTTTTTTTCTCTAGGCTTGTTGGCTGATATTACTTCATATAATTGATATTTTCTCCATGTTGGATCACATACAAGATTATTCGATTTAAGCCACGATATCATATGAGCTTTTGTAGAGTATTTAGTTGGCACTTTATCTTCTACGTGAGAATGATAAGACGCATTATCCATTACCACGACTGATTTGGGAGGAATGTTAGGTAGAAGTTTCCCGAGCAACCAGTTTTCAAAATTATCTCTATTCATCTGTCAATGATAGTCTCCATTTGTTAGTCCCGAGTGAAAAACTAAAGCAGCACCTGGAACAAATCCGGCTTCTGAACCAGCATGAACTATAATAAAGTGACTACTAGAGCGGATTTCCTGAACAACACCTGTAACACTTTCACTTTGCCAGCATTTGTTCACTGTCATGTCATTATCTACCCAGGTTTCGTCTAGATACACAATATTGCGTCCTTCTTGCTTTTATTGCCTTACAGTTGATAGATATTAAATCCGCCAGTGAAAAATCTTTGGTCTCTCGATGAGCAATTTTCGTTTATTTTGGCACTTGCGTGCAACCATTTGATCGTAAAAGCCGATTTAAGGTTTTATATCGGTACGGAAAATGTATTTTGTTCTTTACAGCACGAAGTAGGGGTTTGCAGGTCGGAACCTTCTTGAAGTTTATATAAAAATTCTCTATTGTTCGTCGAATTACTTAAAAATCACCATCGTCAATTTTATCTTTGTATGATAATCGAGGTCTTTTTTTGCCAGGAGATTTTAAAGGTGAAGTAGAACATGAGCGATCATTAGGTTCTCTTTGAATTCTTCTTACACTACTTTCCGAAACACCAGTGTAAAATGCAGCGCGTTCTGTTCGATTTTGAATTGGAATACTCAAACTATTATTTCCAGCTTCTCTAGTACAGGCCTTTATAACGCTCGCAATAACTTCACGTGCACCGCTTCGAATTGTTTTTCCTCTTTTGCTCGCTATCGTTACTTCGAAATAATAATTCAAATTCAACGCAACGCATTTATATACAAATGAAAACAAATGCTCGAAATGTATAGGCGCCACTGGAAATAGCTTGAACCTTCTAGCGGCAAGTGCATGGAGACTCCAGGCACATCCCAATTACAAGTGGACCAGTGCGAAATTTACTAAATCCTCGATTAGTTTTCCGTACCGCTTAGTTGGCGCACTTTATAGGTGAGGCGGCAAACTATTACAACAAATAAAATAACATAAAATTAATTTGAATACACAAGTTTTACTTTTCAGCTTGCTTAAGAAGAACCTTTATTTTAAGGACTACCCGGTTTTCTTTCGTGTCACGGACTTTTTTAAAAACTACTTATTCAAGTTATTTTAAATTATGTTTAAAAATCAAATGTGGCGTAGGTAGAAACTGTAAAATATTAGTACGAATCCAATATGGTGGAACAAAATGGCACCCAATAAAATTGTTGAAAAAACAGTATATGAATATGTGGTATTAAATGACTATGTGCAGAACTAGATTAGGTCATACTTCACTATTTCTAAGAAAAGGAAAGATTCATAACGAGGGAAGTTCCGGGTAAAGGAAATTTACCGACTTTTTTTACTTCCCTCGTAAAAGGGAAGTATTGTATCACGTTTCATGGTCCCTAGATGACGAAAACATGTTTTCTCAATACCGTCGGTCTGTCTGTCTGTTAGCGGCGTAGCTAAAAAACATAACCGATTTGCTTCAAATTTTAGTCAAAAATTAAGGGTCATATGGGGATGACCTGGTAACATTTTTGTAAACATCCAATATAGCGAAACAAAATGGCGGCCTAGTAAAGTGTTAAAAAAATTATTATTAAAAAACTTTTCATCCAATTTATCTCAAATTTTGCAAAAATATCAAGTATTATATTTAAATCAAATGCCCGCATAATAAAATATTTAAAAATTCAGGCTGCAAAAACTGCTTAATGGTTTGATTTCAGATTGTGTGCCATAACTAATTGTGGTATAGGGATCAACTAGTAAAATAGTGGAATTAATTCAAGATGGCCGAACAAAATGGCGGCCAAATAAAATGTTTGTATTTGCAAAAAAATCACCCTCTCAGGTTTTACATATCTTTAGGTTTTAGCGTCGCTAGATGCCAAAAAATATGTTTTATGAATTCTGTCGGTCTGTCTGTCTGTCTGTCATTTCGCGGCATAGCTTAAAGACTACTTACCCGATTTACTTGCTAATTTACCGATAATGCAGCAGTTCTCGAATTCCTGTTACAACTTGGTCATTGCCAGAGCTTGGCCCTATGACTAGATATAGGGTGTCAAATTTTGTATTCCATGTTTTTTAATTTTAGCGACCCAGACACAATTTTTGTTAGCACTTTTGACGCAACTTTATATGAACTTTTTATGTTAAAAAATACTTAGGAATGGTCCTGTAAAATATCGAATACTCATTCCGTGTATTTGTTCACATTCCCGTTTTTGATCTGGTTACCGATTCCGTTCCCATTCAGAATCCTTCAAACAAATATATATATATATATATATATATATATATATATATATATATATATATATATATATATATATATATATATATATATATATATATATATATATATATATATATATATATATATATATATATATATATATATATATATATATATATATATATAAGTATTAAATGCGCGCGAAAACGCTAGAAAGCATCGGATAGTCTCTATTTTTACATTTTTAAGGGTATATTAATTTCAGGGCTAAAATATTTTAACAGTTGTTCAAAAATTTTAGTAGAGAGCAAATTGTATATATTTAGGGAAGTTTAATTAGAATATTATAAATATACTAATGCATACATAATTATTTAAATTTATGACATTTTTTATTTTTACTGCGCATTTTTTGAAATGTAGCCTGATAATATAATGTCAGTTTAATTATTGCAGACTAATTCTATATAAACACAAGAGCGATTATTTTTACTCAAAAGTACAATGATTTTTCGATCACAATTAATTTTTGTTAGTGTTGAAATCAGTAAGATTAATCATTTAGTTCATTTATGGGAGCTTCATTTTTTTAAATGCTTGATTTTTTTATTAATTGGATTTATATTTAATTATTTAACATAATGCAAGCAGTAAATGCCCCTTAAAGCCAGCTTATAATAAAAAAATATTTCCGCAAGTCTCTGATCTGTAAAATACGCTTACGATATCACTAAATGTGCAATAAATTTAATATTAATTATAATATTTAAAAAAGTAAAACAGCAGTTTTTTTCCTAAGATATAAGGTTTAAGATGTTGCTCATGCTTATCCTCAAAATATGAAAAATAATGTTTGCCAGTCTTTTAAAAAATCCTCTTTTTCATGGCCCTGATCAAAAAAAAAATTGAATTCCGCTCATTTTGAATATTTCGTTCTATAATCTATTTATCTGTGAATATCTCAAAAGTTTTATTAAATAATAATAATAAATAAATAAAACCATTTAAAATTTAAAAATATTTGTATTTTTTTGGCTTACCGGTTATATTTACTCTTTTCCCTTTGATTGTTATTATAAAGTGAGCAACATTGGAAGTGAACATTTAATAATTGTAAGGGTAGAATTTGTGTGTTTGTGTGTAGCAAGTGATAGGTAAAATCTTTGGTTGCTAGTTTCTTTAATGAGTATTCTTTGAGATAGAAAATAGTCCGTATACAGGGTATTCTAAAATAATAAATAGGTGAATATCAGGACCAACCTACATATTTTGAATTTTGTTGGTTTTACCAAAGGAGATATACAGGCTCTTCTCAGATCTTGACAATAACGGATTTGCATTATTTCTAGGCTAGAATTCAAAATTTATATATATATATATATATATATATATATATATATATATATATATATATATATATATATATATATATATATATATATATATATATATATATATATATATATATATATATATATATATATATATATATATATATATATATATATATATATATGTTGGTTTTTACTCCTTCACGGATGGAAAAATACAATGTGTTTTCATTCCGGGTGTACATCCGTTCACTACTGTCGTTCTGAAAAGAACAGTTTTGCTGACGTTTCGCCAAAATCACATTTGGCATTTTCGAAGCTTTCTTTCTCGCGTCCGAATAGAGACTCTATATATATATATATATATATATATATATATATATATATATATATATATATATATATATATATATATATATATATATATATATATATATATATATATATATATATATATATATATATATTTATATATATATATATATATATATATATATATATATATATATATATATATATATATATTATATATTTATCAAGCAGAAGAACTTAAATATAGAAAACTACCATTTATAAGTGGCCTAACTAATAATATTACAAAATTATTCAAAGTTTTTGCACACATAAAAATAGCAAAATATAATACAATAAAAAACTTTAATCTATTCTCTAGGGTCAAAGATCAAACACCCTTATTATTTAATAGTAACGTTGTGTATCAGTTCTCCTGCTTGGAGTGTGATGGACAGTGTATCGGGCAAACATCTCACTGGCTTAGGCGAAGAATAACTGGCAGCAAAAGTGATTGCCGTTTAGGAAAAATCTCTTGTGCATTGGCTGAACACAATCAAAAAACAGGCCACAATTTTGACTTTTCCAATGTTAAAATTTTAGAGGTGGAATCGAATTACAAAAAAAGGTTATTCTTAGAAATGTACCACATAAAAAAAAACAAAAATTGCATTAATTATAAATACCAATCAGCTGAGCAATATTTATTGCAATCTTCTAAATTTTATGTAACAATACTTTTTAAATGCACACCGTAGAATAGTTCACCTCGTACAATTTATTAACATCTAGATAAGGCTTGTGTAGCTAATATGTTTTGTTCTCCTTTTTTGCAATTCAATTGCTGGGACATGAATATTATCATTAAAAACGCACATTATTTGAACTGTTGTTACGTAAAAATGTTAAAATTTAAAAATTGTTGACTCTACCATCTTTTTTATAATTTTTGTAGTTGCTCCTGATGAAGCTAATAAACATGGGCGAAATATTAAGCACTTAAGATAAAAAGAGTTTCTTCTTTTTTTTTCCCACGGACCTGTAGACCCGAAATAAAACCTCTTTGTAATTTCTGTACGGTCGAAAATAGTTAACTTATATATATATATATATATATATATATATATATATATATATATATATATATATATATATATATATATATATATATATATATATATATATATATATATATATATATATATATATATATATATATATATAAGTGAAACTTCGTTCTAAATTTCAACCGGCAACATTGATTGTAAACCCTGCCATGTCTTGTTTCTTGTTTTTATTTTGTATATAGGCTATGTATTTCGAGAAATTGCGCTTTTTTATTCCTGGTTAATATTTAGACAGTACACAAAAGGACAAGGCTATAAGAATGAACTTAAGAAAAGAGGATTGTATCGACCAGCATTATTTATAGCTAAAATGATCCCTATAAAACCCCTCAAAATACATTAATGGAGCAATTATAAAACAAAATTGTGTTTTCGCGATAAATTTATAGCACGCTTTAATTTAATGCAACCAGATACGGAAGGTTCTAATGGAAACTGACTGATGTTTTGAGCCATACGCCCTTGGGGGAAGCGGCTCAATGAAAAGGGGAGTATGTTCTGACCTCTTTTTTACATTTTATTTTTTATTGGTCAAAATCGGATTAGTCGAAGATTTTAAATTGTACTAAAAATAAGGGAAATAATTGCAGAGAATAATAATATTAATAACAATACTAATAATAATAATAATATCGTCTTTTACGTCTGTTTTTGGCAATACCTCGAAAAAACTACAATGCCCTGAAAATTATCCGCAATGCCTGGAAAAGGCCCCGAAATGTCTTGGCAATGCCTGGCAATGTCTTAATAATAACTAGCAATACCCCAAAATTTGAGGCAAATTTGTCAGTAGCGCGATTTACATCTACTTGCTTAGAACTATTTTAATGCGTATTTCAAGTATATTGGAAATTAAAAACGTCAAACAAATTTATGTTTTAAACAATCAAATAAAGTTTCTAAAAACAGGTCGGAGGCCGCCGCTGCGCCGCGGGCTCTGCTGAAAAGCGGCAAAGTTATAATCTTTTTGGAGAGCTTTTATTTTCCATTTATATCGTCTCTGTTGATTTTAACCTCTCTTTGGTATTTATCACGTAATATATTTATTAATTATATTAAATAGTATTGATGTGTATGTATGATTATGTAATCTCGACTAATAAAGATATGAATAAGAGTTTTGTACGTAATAAACTTTTGAAGAGAAACACCAATGGTTGATTTGTCAGGTCTAACAATTCTGGACCTATTGTTTGTATAAGAACATTTAGCCCAACTATTTCTGTTTTCAATTTAACTGTTAGCGGTTTATACCTTCACAAAATATGATTTTTTTTTAAGTTTTCTGTCTGATCTGCGCCCAAAATCTAATCCTTATGATATACCGAACTAGACTATTTTTGGTGCCAATTTGAACCCCTTTGGTGTCCCAAATACAGCAAATATTTCACGACCAGCCCTGTAACATCTAAATAGTTGATCCTGAACGAAAAAAGTAAATATACGTCTATATTTCCTCTAGAGACTGGTACAAAATCATATATTGGTTTTTAGTCTGATTTTTGAAAAATGTTTGAAATGTAGGGTTACAGACCCTTTTTTGTTTGTTTATAAGTCTTCCTACTTGCGTATCAGTACGTCCTAGAACAAAAACGATTAACGTCAAAAGTTCCATAATTTGAATTTTTGAAAATTGGGTGAAATCAAGTTTGGCGCCGACTTTACAAAGTAAAATGTTCCAGATGAAATAAAATACTATTTTTCACTTTTTAGTGTCGGATTTATTTTTCTTATACAAATTTTTATGTAGCTTCATTTTCTCTGTTAATATATTAGCTCTAAGCAGTCGGTTTGTGTGTTTTTTTTTAGTAACTTATACTTGTTTTAAAAAGATAAAAAGGAGTTTCTCTCACATTCTTAAAAATCTTCGTCATATCAACAAATGTAATAAAAAATTACTATTTAAAAGATTCAGCTTAAGCCAAAGATATTTGTTGCTCCTACAAGCTATAAAGTCTAAATAATATTACAAATATATGGTCGATTAGCGTTCTCCAACTAAAAATACGCCAAGAACTTGTGCCGCGACGCACAGTGGTTCAAGAGGCGAAAAAAACCTCTGAAATAAAGTTATTCAATGGCGTTTAGATTAACATTTTTCATATCTAACTGGTTGTAAAATAATATTGCTTTTTGCATTTTAGTAATAGTTCTGAACTCAAAAAACCTTTTTATTTGCGGTTGTCTTACTATGCAAAAATCCCACAGCTTTTAGGGAAAAACAAGTCAATATTTTTTACCACTTCTTGTTAAGTATAAAGAATTTTTTTGTAAATGTATAGGTTTTAAATGAAAACTATTTTTGCCAAAATGATGATACATTTTGATGACCTTGATGTACTTAAGTTGGGAATATATCTGCAATAAAATTTAATTTTTGTTGGTTTCAATAGAGCAGAAAAAAAAGCTTCAACGAGTTTTCGTCCCGGGTTATTTTTTCTACAAACAACAAACATTATAGTGGCAATCCTATAAATTTCATGACCACGTTTGGCCACGTTTGTTTGCAAATCACAATAAAAGATTAGCAATGCAAAAAAACCGATAAACCTTAGGCACCTTGTAAACAGCATTTTGTCTAAAATTTAAAAATAAATCCATTATTATTGCGGATAGCGATAAACGGATTTGTTGTATTTTGATATTTGACTTGATCACTAGTGAGTGTTTTTTCATTTTTCGTTACTAGCTGAATAATAAAATTTTCGGACTTTGCAGTACCATACAATGTTGTGTGCGAGGTACTCTTCAACCGTGAGTGCCCTCTAGAGCAAGGCTTACTGGAACGGTATCCGGAACTGCAAGGCGAGCGGTTGTTACAAGCAACTGCAGAGATAAAAACAAGATTTCAACCCAACTTCACCAAACTGAGGGCGCTGCATCACATCAAATGAAATTTCTTGCGAGAGGATTTTTCAGACGAACTGATAATCGTAGCAGCAGAACAAATAAAAATGGAAAGAAATACTGATTCTATGAGGTTTATTGATCCTAGAAAATCACTGGCTTTAATCCTTGATGCTGCTTTGACAAAATATCAATACGAAATATTGAAAAAATGTGTTAAGGAAGTAGGTTGTAATATATTTCCACCGTATTTGCAGATACTTGATTCAAAAAAACAGTTACCTTAATAGGTTGGAAGTAACAGAAAGTTGCTGAAAGGTAACTTTAAAAGATCTGCTTGATCACACTGCACCAAGAATTTTAAGGGAAAAGCGGAGACTGAACTATGCATGATTGGAAGTGCACTCACGCTGACTTCGAAATGGGGATGTGATGGTGATCGGGCATAGTCAATATATACAAATACACTTGTGCTCCTATTCTTATCTGACGTAGTTCACTGTATGTTAAACAAACAGCCGAGGTAATAAGGAATGAAGTGAAAAGAGTGGAAAGAGAAATTTGAAATTTCAAAATTCATGATCGATGGATAAGTGGCTCAAATAAAGTGGCTGGAGCATCATCGATGGCTGTCTGTTGTATATGTGACGCTAAGCATTCTGAATTTAATAATTTAGAACTCGTGATAAGTAAACCTGGGGCAAAAATGGCAATACAAATGAGCTTCTCTCCATTGCATGCTCTCATTAAATTCATGGAATGTGTGTTACAAATTGGGTATAATATACAGTTGGAAAGTTGGCGCGTTAATAAAGACACAAAGCAACTAAAAGAGAAAACCTAAAACAAATTCAAGGTGAATTTAAGAGAATTTTGGGCCCCGGCGTTGACGTAGTAAAACAAGATATGGGGACAACGAACGATGGAAATACTTTCCGAAGGTTTTTTGAAGATCCAAGCCTGACCGCTTAGCTTACCCGAGTCAATGAAAACATCATCTATAGGTTAGGAGTAATTTTGGAAGCAATCAATTTTAATACTTTAATTGATTCAGGCAAAATTGGACGTTATTGTGAAGACAGTACCAAACAATATATAGAACTTTACAACTGGTACAAAGTACCAGACACTATACATAAAGTTCTCATTCTCGGTAAGAATATAATTTCCTCAGCAATTTTACTTATTGGGAAATTAACAGAGGAAGCCCAAGAAGCTCGTAATAAGGACTGTCGTCGATTTCGCCTCTGCCATGGTCGTAAATGTAATCGTATTTTAACGAAGATATTATGTATATGCTATTGGTTACATTCAATCCTTACATCAATACATTTCGAGCTGAACCAAAAAAGAAAATACTTAACCTACGTGAAGATTTTAAGACATACATATTTTTTTAGTTTTTAATATGCTTGAAATTACTTCTATTGAATGTACACCTATGTATATGTAACAAGTAAGTGTTATTAATTTTTTTATATACAGGTATGTTTTCAGTTTATAAAATTTAAAAAAAAAACTTCATAATTTGTTCATGAATAGAATTTTTCTTTTTAGGTATCTTAAAATCTGTATTTTCTTTATTTGATTTAATTTGTTATGTCTCTATGTGTGCAGATACGTATATAATATAAATATTAAATTTAAATTTTATAAGTAAAAATGTATTAAAGTACTTCAGCGAGGCCTTCTCTCGTGACCCAATTTTTTCAGATTTCCTGTATAACTTTTTAAAAAATCTTAAAGTATGTAAAAAATAAAACAAACTAAATTTGTTTAAGCGTTCCTCGGAAAAACTAAGCATATATGAGCAATATCATGATTAATCAGTGACCCCATTGTTGTATACATCTTGTATATATTATTTAAAATCCTAAAGTATGCAAAAAATAAAATAAAATACACTGGTTTAAGCGTGTTTCATACCTTCTTATTAAACCTCTGCACCCTACAATCAACCTGTATGCCAAAATTCAGCTTTTTGGGTCAAGCGGTTTAGAAAACGCAAGCTTTTTTCGACATTTTGCAGGTTTCGCTTACTGTGCGACGTATCGACAGGATTTGCATCTGGCAGGTGTAATCTGTGTTTGTCTTGACAGAAGGTGTATGTGATGATCCTTGTCCTTACATGCCCAAACACATGTTTGGCATTATGCAACGACGGTTAGAAAGGCAAAGATCTATAAAAATCTCAGGAAGTGATTATATATTATTTGACAGTTTCGATAATTAAAACTAAAATTGCAGATAGATACACAAACTGAACACAGTATTTTATGATAAATATATTTACTCAACGATTATTGACCAATTTGAATTCACTAGCATCGGCATGGTTAACAATTTTAATTTTTTAACTGAAAAAGGGCATTCGCAGTAAACAAGATAATAAGCGGCCATATCTGTTTCGAAACAAAATAAAGTGTACTGCACGTTGTAGTTTAATATTGAATAAAATTGGGACGTATGCTAATGGGTTAGGCCGAGAGGCAATCGCGGAAATATCTGTTAGTCTCTCTAATTGATTGGGATTTAAACAGTTCAAAACTAATAAAAAGAGGCAGCAAAATTCTATTAATTTTACATTTGGAATAAAATTGAAAAACTCTGCAAACTTTTAGAGAAAAATTATTTTTATTTAAATAAATTTCGTTTCAACGGTTTTGGAATTTTCAAAGGGGTTAAAAAATATATTATTATAGAAGTATTTATTATCATGATTAAAGCGTTATAATATAAATAACTTAAAGACAGTTAAACGAACCAAAAAATATTAGAAACAGGCGTTGCAAAAAGAATAAAGAAAAAGTGCATTGAAAAGTAATTTCGCTCAATTTTTTCGAATTTTAATTATAATGTAGGTTCTCAAGTTTTTTTTCGAAAAAAAAATTGTAGATATGATGACTTACTTTTCGAGTTACACCCTTTTGATTATTATTAGGTATGTGAAGTACAATGCCAGACACGTAGCCAGAGGTCGAAAACCAGAAATTCATTTTGGAGGGTTCCAAATAGTAGAATCCCAGGAAAATTGGGAAAAAGGGAGGGGGAGTGCAGGCCCCGAACCCTCCACTGGCTAAGTGCCTGTACAATTCGATCGATTTACCTTGATAATGTTTTAACATGCCATATCACCATTAGTTTTAAAGTTAGCCATATGAACCAAAAAACAAATTGTAGGGTTGCAGTTTTTTGCTAATAATTGAAAAAAAAATTACTATCAATTTTACGAGTTAATACTAAAATTGTATTTTTTTAAATAGGTCACCCTGTATATTATATGTCCCTTAAATGCACCTATTCTTTCAGTTTATAAATATGTCTTGTTTGATACATTTATCTTCAAAGGCACCCGACAAATTTGAGAAAAACCCTGCCATAAGAGGCGATGTATTCCCATACAGATTCCTCTATATAATTCCTGTATATAATAGAGCGTTTGCCATCTCTCTAGCACACTGCCTCTTATATTTATAATCTGCAAGAAGAGGCTCATATAATATACAAGGTATCCCGTTTAAAAAATACAACTTCTGGCGATATCTTGGAAAACTGAGACTTGTTCAGCAAACCCACAATTTGTTTTTTTGGCTCATATGGCTATCAAAATTTTGAATAACTAAAAAGACTATTTGTTGCCTACTAAATTCTTTTAAAGAAACTTTTTGGCGTTTTCGTTACGTACACTATTTTTTCAGCAGCTAGCCGTGTGGAATAACAAAGAAATAAAGCACGTTTGTTTATAATATCTATAATCACAACCAAAAACCCTGCAAACTTTTAAAAAGCAAAAAGTCAACTATTTTAATGTCAAATTAGTAAGTTATTTCCTTGCTATAGTAATATTGAACTGCATTTTTCTAAAGCATACCTCTAAGTTTGCATACTGTTATTTGGTTATTATGTACAATGAAAACATAAATGCAACTCTTCCCAGCCCTAGGCCAGGAAGTATCTCCCGGAATAGACCGAAAAAGCCCTACTTTCTCAAAGAAAAAGCGTTCGGGAACACATTGAGATATGTAGAGTGAAGATCTTAAATGGAATGCTGTTTATAACGAATCTGGAAATAATATTTCTCTAAAATACTAAAATAAATCCTCAATGATTTTTATGGGCTTCGTTTTTGTCATGCAAAAAAAATTAGGGTCCCCAAGAGGGGGTGCAGCCCCAACTAACTATTTTTTTTCAAATTGGAAGACCCCGCTTTTGGAAAATTTACGGAAAAAGCAATTTGCTATTAATATTTTCTTTGACATCTGCGAAACCATGTGTAAGAATTTAGTAAAAACTAATTTTTAACTATTTAATGAACAATTACATTAACAACAACATTAAAACTGTAATGTCACCGTCTTAGCATAACAACTGTCGAAAATCTACCTCATTAACATGTTGGCACAGACCAAACCAATGATAGAACTCTCATTTTACACTTCCCAAAACTTTTGGCGTAATTAAACGTATCTCAGTCCGAACTTTTGCCTTCAAATCTTCCAAATTTACAGGTTTGATAACAATGACTCTCGTTTTTAAATCGCCTCCTAAAAAAATCAAAGGGTGTAATATCCGGGGATCTGAACGGCCACTCCAAAAATTCTCGCTGTCCTATCCACCTATTTGAAAATGCAATATTTAAGAATTCTCTTACATTTCTTGCAAAGTGGCTAGGGGCTCCATCCTGCTGAAAAAATATCATTTAATCTAGCTTTTTGAAGAGAAATTAAATACAGGCTTCCATTTAGACTGACTTCAACAATCAATGGATCAATTATTCTGTCCTGTTGTTCCAGCCCAAACATTCACTTTCCCTTGGCGTTAAGAATGGCATTCAACAATCCAATGAGGATTTTTCATCGGCATAATATCGGCAATTTTGACGATTAAACTAAAATGGAAATAAATTAATAATAGGTTTAGGGAATCAGATTTTGAACGGTGTGTTCTAGAATATTGGTTAAATGAATTTTTGTTGATCTTTTAAACTTAAAAGAACCTCTAAAGTAAAAAAGCAGTAAAAAGATGCTTCATCAAAAAAAGTAAACAATCTAAATCCATTCACATCGGTTGTCCAACGCGGCCACCAAAACTGGTTTTGGTGGCCGTATTGGACTAAATTCTACCCTTCTATCTAAGTCATCCTCCAATAACTCTTGTACAGGCTGCACGGCTGTTGTCAATTAGAAAATCATGGTTCTTGGGATTAGACCGTGTCAAAATGAAATCACTTTCCGGCGTTTTGCCTTCGATTGCAAGAGGCATCTTTATGGATCTTTACTTCACGATACTGAATGAGCTCGAAGAGACCCAGCCCGGCTATTTATAGTCAACCTGTGTTTATCGAACCGTGACTCGGTGTAACGATCGGTTTTCACGTATGATGTAAACTAAAGCTCTTATCTCTATTAAAGTTTTCTCTAATTTTCCGTTTATAGAATCCCGAACCCGATGCAAGAACTCTGGTTTCTTTTACATTTATAACATGTCCAGTGAAATGTTGGGGTTCAGATACAGCAGATTGTACTATTTGTTTCTTGAGGATAGGGATTTTGCTTACTTGCTTGCTAGCTTGTTTAATCTGGACGGGACTTACAGCTAAACGTGGGTTCCGAGGCACGGTTCTCGGTCACTTTTGATGCACAAATGTACAATTTGTTTCTTTCTGATACATCGTTCATATTCCTTAAGACTAGTCGATATGGATCGTCCAGATTCTCCAATATAGATATCACCACAAGAACAAGGAGTTGCATATATTCCTTTACTTTTTATGAGCAAGCTTTTGAGGAGGAAATCTTGGAATCGTTTCCATTAATGCCAAAATCGTGGTTCTTTTGTAATATGCTCGCATAGTCCAGAAATATGGATTGCTTGATAATCTGAATCAACAACATGCTAATATGAAATTTACAATGGAAATTGAATCAGAAGGCACACTTCCCTTTCTAGTTGTTTGTACAAAGGAAAGGGGACGGTTCATTAGGACACTCTGTATATAGAAAACCAACGCATACGAACAGGTACCTAAATGCAAATTCCCATCATCATTCAGCACAAAAGCAATCAGTTTTTTCATTCATTCATTCATTCATTCATTCATTTCAATTCATTGGTTTACAGAGTCCTCGCGATTTATGTCCAAGATTTTTTACAATCGGAAACAGAGAAACTGACTCAAGCTTTAAGAGAAAATGGATATTGCACTGAGGATATTAGAGGGTCAATTAGAAAATGTAATAATTCTACTCACACTCTACTACACGAAATGATACTAACAAGGAATTACCGATAGGAAGTGTAGTTCTTCCATTTATACACAGAACCACAGACAAGATTGCAAGGTTACTTCGCCGGTCCAACAACGTACAATCTTTAAGACCCACAAGAAAATTTAACAATGTTTACGATCGTCAAAGGACATTATTCCTTTCCAAACGGTAGGAGTATATGCAATTCCTTGTTTCTGTGGTCATGTCTATATTAGAGAAACTGAACGATCCATCTCGACAAGGATTATGAACGATGTATCAGAAAGAAACAAATTGTATATTTGTTCTGCATCAAGAGTGACCGAGGACCGTGGTTCGGAACCCACGTTAAGCTATAAGTCTCGTCCAGATTAAACAAGCTAGCAAGCAAGCAAGCAAAATCCCCACCCTCTACAATCTTTTTTATAATTTTTTTAATCAAACTATATTTATCCATTTTTTTACGTTAAAGTTCTTTTAAAATAAAGGTATAATATTTATTGAGCCTAATTATAATGGAATAAATAAATAAATAATTTACTGAGAAAATATTGTAAAACCTAATGATAATTATTTAGTTAAATATATTCTTTAAATCTATAAAAAACGGGAATTAAAAAATTATATTAACAAAACATCATTATGGAGAGGTGCAATATTAATCAACGTAATGTGAAATAAAATCTGCCAAAGCCGAGCGAAAATATGTAGTGCATTTGCTAATTATCCATGATTTAACAGATTTTACACTATAAACGTGTACCTATCAGTTGCAGGATCTACAGTGTTCACTGACCCGAATTTAGTAGGGAGAACAACTGCATTAAATTATAAAAGGCGGACTAGATCCCTTGAATTTACTGGAAAATGTTGAAATTTATCGTGAAATTAAACTAAATTCGGAATGTGTGTTTTAATATATAACATTTATGTTTGTCATTATATAATGTGTAGTCTTGATCATTCGCTTATTAGTCTGCCATATATATATATATATATATATATATATATACACATATATATGTATATACTTATAAAAATTTTTTCTTGGGAATAGTGTTCACAATATAAAACATCATTGATGTTGGACAATTTTATTTTTTAAAAATGTTTCGATCATTTCATGACCTTCATCAGTCAAACAGAACAAAGTGACTGCGTTGGGAGTTTACTGTTATCCATCAGAATTTTCAATTCTAAAATTCTGTGGGGATACATATATACAAACCTTAAAAGTTTGAAATAGTAACCTTTTTCGGCTTATCTTAAACTATTTAAGACAATTCACAAACATTGTAACATTTATGTTTAAAAATTTTGTGACATGCTGCTACACACTTAAAACAGTTCTGTATATTTATTTATCAAAATCAATCACTATCAAAAATGACTATAGAGTTATTTACGAGTGTTTTTATTATTTCCTTTCTTTTTGTGGTAAATAAATATTGGTTGCTAGAACTATTATTAGTATGTATATGACATTTTAAAATATTTATTAAGTTATTCAGTTGGTGGAAATTGCTTAATATAGAATTTTTATAATACTAATATTAATTGTTTAAGATGTTAGAATATATTTTGCTTAGATTTTTTATATCTGTTTTATCATTAACAGGGTATCTCCATAGACAATCTCCAGAAATTCGCGTCTTCTTTGATTATGTTTTGTCTGCAATATTTTGCCAAAAATGTGCCAGAAGCTTTTTATAATATATGAAGATATGGTCAAAATAAAAGGCTTAACCTAGAACGCAAATTTTGTCATTTAATTACAAACACAGAAATATACATATTTTGACTGCCACGTTAGACAATATTACAGATATTTTTAAAATATTGAATTGTCATTTAACATATATTAACAACGAAAGGGGGGAGATTACTGTTGCAGTAATGATATATTTTGTTTAGATTTTTGATGTCTTTTTATCGTTTATGGCATTTCTGTTTTTTTGTATCTCAGCCATCCCAAAAAATTCTCTCTTTTAAATGTGATTCCGTCTTAAGTATGTTAGTTTCTTTATTGTTAAATGTATGTTTTTTAGAGGTCTCGTGGTTTGTCAAGGCTGTGGTGTTCTTTTTGTCATATTTATCACTTTTCAATCTATTCTCTAAAAACTGGCTGGCTTGTCCTATATAAATGCCATTACAGTTGTTGCACGGAATTTGTTAAATAATATTGCTTTTTATATTTATTGGAGTTCTTGTTTTTAAATTAGTAATAATGTTTTTTGATAGTTGCTTTGTGGCTAATACTACCAAAGAAAATGTTTACTAATTTGAAAACAAGAACTCCAATAAATAAAAAAAAGCAATATGGTTTATCAAATTCACTTCAACAACTGTAACGGCGTTTATATAGGACAAACCAGCCAGTATTTATAAAATTGATTGAAAAGTCATAAATACGACAAAAACAACACCTAAACCTTGACAAACTATGAGATCTCCAAAAAACATACGTTTAACTATAAAGAAACTAAAATACTCAAAACGGAATTACAATTTAAAAAAAGGGAATTTTTTGAGATGGCTGAAATACAAAAAAAAACAGATATATATATATATATATATATATATATATATATATATATATATATATATATATATATATATATATATATATATATATATATATATATATATATATATATATATATAAATATATAAATGTTTTTGAAACGGTATGTTCCTTTTATGATAAACAAGTGTTCCCGTTAGCATAGATGTAGAAGTTTAAATTGCATTTAAATAAGTCGACCTGACAGATAGTCGTGATGTATTGCTGCCTTGTTTGAAAACCGGATATATATGTGCTGCTAACATGAACAATAATACAGAATGGGTTACCGTCTTGAAGTTCTCTTTATAATAATAAAATCTCTTTGGAAGTTTTACGACTATAGTCATGGCTGCCAAAGAATTTTTGTTATTTCGTTTTAACGAGAGGTATTTCTTAAAACGTTTTTTAGAAATTTTGGTAATGATAACAATTGTAATAATATTAATATTAAGTTATACTTATATGGAAAAGAAACCTTTATATAAGGTGATTAGTAATACACTATTGTGCAAATAAAGTGCAATTTTTTAAAATTTAACCTAAATTTAAATGGCTATAACTTGTAAACAAAATGGTATGTTTACAAACAGTTTGTAGGTTTATGTTTTGTTAACATTTTTTGTAGTATGTGTGTTTTTAACAGTTGCTTTGGTCTGGTATATACGAGGGATAAGACAAAAATAGTTTTTGATTTGTGTCTTTTTTAATTAATTTTTTTCTTATAATACGCGTATTTTTCAACATTTTTCTCTCTAAATTAAACAGTTATTAAAATGATTGTTCTTTTAATCATTTTGTTGATGCATGATTTGAAAAAAGTAAATACAATTTTGTCTTTCCGAATATTAATTTTACTTCAGGGGAGTACTAATTAATTTTTTCAGACCGTTATATATCTTTCTATATTAAATCAGACTTTATCTCCTGAATTCCGTAAAGGGTATTTTTACTTTTTATTATTTTTGATAAAATTGACTTAATTTTTTTAACATAAAAAATACTTTTTTTTAAATTACCAAATCTAGGCAGTTATTAAATTATGCTTAATTGAGTATGTCTTTTTCTTTACTAGTAAGTTTTCGTAAACCGAGTGTCCAAAAGATATATAAATATTAAAACCTTTATACAGTTTGGGGCACAACTTACAGGTCCGTCTCTAACTACTGAACGATACTTTCTTTTTAAATGAACCTTAATTAATTCTCTGAAATTACACTTTTATCTTGAATTTTGCAAATTGCATTTTTACTATTCTTTGTATATTGAAAATCAGTGATTAATAACTTTATGAATTTTATGCAAATATTAACTATAGGCAGAATAATTTTTTAATATTTTATTAAACTCAGTTATATTAATGCATACATTTTTTGAATTTAAAATTTTAGGGAATTTTTTAACTACATTTTTTAATTATGTATGTTATTTATCACTAGTTTTTGAATATCGGTTGTATAAAAAATATATAAAAATGATAAACTTTATACAGATTGTTGCAAACTCGATGCGCATGCTCACTGAGATCTCGTAGAAAAGTAAGAGGTAAAAATAGTTTTAATAGCGACACAGTTACGTATTGTCGATTTGAATATATATATATATATATATATATATATATATATATATATATATATATATATATATATGCATTACGTAAAATTTTGTCCAAAACGTTTGATCCCACAAAAATTTAATAAAACATAAGCTTAGAAAATGTAAAAAAGCAAACCATTTGAACTAAAGATGAATTATAAGGAATTACCCTTTCAATTGCAATTTAGGGTTCTGTAGTTATATCTAAATCCAATAGTTTTTTATTAGTTTCGGTATTTTTTAGTAAGTGTAGTTATGCCGTCATTAGGTATGGGCAACCTTTGATTATTCAAAATTTAACCTTACTTTTATTGGGGAATTCAAATATACAATAAAATACAGTGTAATCCATTAAAAAACATGTAACTTTATCAAGCCACGTATTTTTGACGCACCCTGTATATCTGAGAATAACTTAGAATGTAGCTCTATGTGATCTGCATATAACTTGGAAGATTCATTTAAAAAGAAAGTACCGTTCAGTAATTAGAGACGCATGGGTAAGTTGTGCCCCACCCTGTATAAAGGCTTCAATAATTATATATTTTTTGGACACTCGGCATACAAAGACTTACTAATAAAGGAGAAAACACTCAGTTAGGTATAACTTTAATTAAAAAGTGCCTAGAATTGGTAATTTACAAGTAGTTTTTATGTTAAAAAAAATTAAGTTTAAAAATAATACTAATAGACTAAGCGTAATAATGCTATGAAATTAAAAACCGTCCGGAGGTTTGAAGTCATTTTTATCAAAAATAATAAAAAAAGTAAAAATACCCTTTATGGAATTCAGGAGACAAATAGTGGCGGCTCGCGGGTGAAAAAGTAAGTGAAGTGCAAATGAAGCAAGAAAACATCGCAATAATTTTTTTTCTAGAATTTTTTTTATATGTGGAAGGGGTAGAATATTTTTTACGAGTTACCTACATTTTGAAATACTAAATCACTTCTCCTATCCTTGATAGCAGCAAATTTATTTATAACATCCTCATAAAATGGATTGCCCTAATCTCCTGCAGACATTCCTTTTGAATTGAAATATTGCCTAGAGAAGTAAGTCTTTTTGAGATATTGTATTTCTTAGATAAGTTTTTACACGTTTGAGGCAAGAAAAACTTCTTTCCACTGAAGCACTTGTCGACGGTATTGTCAAAATAAGGGAAAGCACTTTATATGCTTTGGTTAAAATATCTTTATTTTAATTTTTTTTCACTTGCTCTTGCAGCGATATATTCAAATTACTGTGATTGGCAAAAATAAGACCAAGCTCATTTTTAAGTCGTTGACATTTTGAAAATATTTCCCCATATAACTGTAACAAATTTTCAAATGGGCCAGTCGAATATAGTTTAATATTCGGAAAATTTAGCAGAACCTGCCAAACATAAAAATGTAAGTTTTTCACAGTCTTGAAAGCCTAGTGTCATTTCCATTAAAATATGGTCCAATATTTCATAAAAAAGGGTTCTATACTTAGCCCTAATTTCTTCAAGTGAAAGCTTAGCAAGCTGATGATTTATTTCTGTAATAGAATTTGCTTTATCAAACACGGTATTAAAAAAAATGTTCATTTCTTTTTCTACAGAACGCTTCACGACAGCGTTTTATATTGGATATGCAAAAATGAATGTTAAACGATTTTTTTTGAAGAAAGCAACCTGAACAATCACATTTACTAACTTCAAATTTGAAGACCAACGAGTTTCTGTAATTGTTGGTATACGCCTCGTAGATGCAGATGTAAGACCATACGGTCGTTTGGCTGAGTGATGAAAAAATGAGGGAATACCACTAAGGTTTGCAAAAAAATTCGAAATTTAGAAATATTTTTAAACTTTGCTGCATCAGGACAAATACAGCCTGCGGCGCTTTTTCTTGTTTTTTTTTAAGGCCATTTAACATGTAACATTGCCCTATTAATTTATGTTTATAGTCAAATTGGTCCAAAATTTGATCCAATAGAGAATATAAATTCTCCGACGTTCTATCGGAGCTGACATTATGAAATCCTAAGGATCTCTCGACTATTGAACCTTCTGAATTAAAGTATCTTAAAATTATGGAGCACTGGGAGGTTTGCGTAATATCAGTAGTGTCATCCACTTGCACAGAAAAAATCTGTGTGTTCATTATTTCATTTTTTACATGATCATTTAAAAAATCAGAAATGCATTCAATTAAATTCAATTAATAATTAATTATTTCGTTTTGAACAGTTTTCGAGTCACCAGTAAAAACATTTTTAATTATTTCTCATCATGGCCGCGAAACACTAACTCTTGTTTTGCAAGGTACAAAACTGCGTCAATTACCAAGCACATAAATAGTCTATTTAATCGGACTACTGAACAACACGTGGGTGTAGTGTACTGCGTCAGCAATTCACCGAGAGCGTTGTATGGCGCTGATTAACATTATTCTTCCACGCGATCGAGGTCATCGCGAACGCGTTGTCATGGCAACGTAGTAGGAAAATCGTAAACTAAAAATAGCACCTCCAGCAAAGTCGAAGCGTTTTGCGCCACTGTTATGGTTGTTATAATAAAGTTCGATTGAAAGTTTTAAAAAGACATGCCGCCAACAGTCAAGTAAAATATTTATTCGAGATGTACAGTTTGTTTTTTGCCAATTAGGTGAATAAATGAATGTAGAAACTTAAATTTTAAGAGGTATATAATAAATATAGTTAGATTTGTTTATTTTTCCTGGTGAAGTAGCACTTCACCTACTTCACCTGAATAGCCGCCACTGGAGACAAAAGAAGCCAAAACGATCAAAAGAATAGTATTTTTAAAAAGAGAATAGAATAGAAAAAATAGAATTTTTAAATAGAGTTTTTAATTTAGAGAGAAAAATGTTGAAAAAATTAATAAAAAAAGAAACAAATCAGATATCAAAATTTTGAGAAATTAGTGTTTTCCTAAGAACTCATTTACTGAGTACATACACATACATAAAATCAAAATAATTTCAGATTTGCAAATTCTCGCTCTTGACAAAGGTTGTTTAAAAAAAACACTTTTGGCTTATCCCTCGTATATACCAGACCAAAGCAACCCTTAAAACATACATACCGCAAAAATATTAACAAAATATAAGCCTACGAAATGTAAAAAATCGTTTCTAAATAAACCATTTTGTTTACAAGTTATAGTCATTTAAATTTAGGTTAAATTTTAAAAAATTGCACTTCAAAAATTACCTTAAGGGGGAACTGCACGTAGCAAGCCTTCCGCCTTCCTGCAATATAATGTTAAAACTATAAGAGATATGTATTAGCTTCAATGTGATTTTAATAGGGAAATATGTATAGTTGGGCGCTAAATGCGAATTTTTATGAAAAAATCAATTCTAGAGTTATAAAATAAAAGTAGATTTGTCCATTTTCGACCATTTTTTGACCACTTTTTGCCGCACATGTCTTCCCATATAATTTTTTTTCCACAAAATGCCTCTTTACCGCCTTACATTGATCCTTTGTCTACCTAACTGCAAAATTTGAAATGGTAAATCGTACTCATGTCTTTGTATTTCTGCAGCGCGTGAACCCTTTTGAACCCATTTTTAACCGAAATATAATTTAAATTACCTATACATAACACATTTTTTTGAGGTCGGACGTGCAGGAAGTTTTTTTTTAATTCGTAGGTACCTTTTCATCTTACTTTCAACTCGACTAGACCTTGTCGCTGGTTTTTCACTTTTTGCGTGTAGTTCTCCCTTAAACAAAAAGTTATACCGGAAAGCTGGCAACCGACACAATTATGAAATGTCAACGTAAATGTAACTCTAATCAAACGACAATACAACCAACTAGCTAACTCGTAACTTCCATTTGCAAATGGAAGATACAAACATATCAGACGAATATCAAGAAACTACAATATAAAAACAGCTTTCAGGTCGGGAAACACTTTAAGACGCATAATAACTTAAACGAAGCCCGAAAATTCGAATGAAAGACATAATTGTATCTATCAAATACCTTGTGAGTGTAGTCAATTTTGTACTGAGTAAAGGAAGAGATCCCTTGATATAAGGATTAAGGAACATCGAACGCATACATAACAGGTCGAAACATCATTTTTATCGCTCAACATTCCTGGAACAATAACCAGATAATTTAATGGTCAAAAGCTTTAATTCTTTTCAAGGAACAACACTGGAACAATTTAAATAAGCGGTATTTATCAAACAAACATTCAAAACATAATAAAGCTGCCATTTACCTAGTATAATATTTCAGATATTTGGAGATCTTTATTTTTGCGTACGAATATTACTTGTTTTGGTTATATTTTTTTGAAACGTATATCGGCTACTGTCATCTGAAGCTATTAATAGAATCCGATTAAGTATCGAAATAATTAGAGATTTAATAGCAATTCTTGTTTTATTTATATTTTTTGAAACGTATTTCGGCTAGTCTCCTCCGAAGCTATTGATAGAATTCGATTAAGTATACAGTTGTCGCGTATTTTTCACAAATTCAAATTGTATTAAAGTAAATAAAAAATAGAAGTCCTACGTGACTCGTTTCTTAAAAAGAATAAATGCATCAAAACCGTGTCTTTTAAATTTGTGTTTCAGAATACTTATTTTCGAACCCTTTAACAAACTTGAAATATATTTCTTTTAATTGACGTCTTATAAATTAAAAAACCACTGAGAATAAGTATATATAAGTTATTGAAACGCTATCATCCTTTTATGAAAAACAAGTGCTCCCGTTAGTATTATTGTAGAAGTTTAAATTGCTTTTAAATAAGTCAAACTGACGGACAGTTATGATGTATTGCTGCCTTGTTTTAAAACCGAATATATATGGGCTGCTAACATGAAAAATAATAAAGAATGGGTTGCCGTCTTGCAGTTATTTTTTTATTAATTAAATATCTGTGGAAGCTTTATAACTAGAGTCGTTATTTCTTTTAACGAGGACTTTTTAGATTGTTTGGTAGTAATAAAAATTATAATAATAGTATTACCTTACAGTGGCGTAGCGTGGTTTTTATAAGGACTAAAATTACCACGACTGCAATATTCTTTTTTAGGAAACCACCTTAATTATTAATATTGAATTAAGCAATTTTTCATTCTACAATTTTATAAAGCAAAACTTACTTTTTATCATCAGTAAAAATTTAGATGTGTCTCAAATTGTGTTTTATTAATACATATCTAAATTAGATAAAAAAAACTTGAAAATAATATATTGCCTTTTCCTAAATAATATTAAATGGAAATATAGAGACTGTCCAATTTCCTATTTTCATTCGGCGTGGTATCATTTTGCATTATGTTTATTGATATTAGCTAGTGCTAAACCTTTCAATCTTTCGTCTTGCATGATGCTTCGAAGATTTGTTTTGATTCTTCTTATAACTGAAAAACTTCTTTCTGCTGTCGCTGTCGACACACGTAAAACAACAAAGATATCAAGCAAAATTTTTATATTAGAAAACATTTTTCAGCATTCTTCTTAAAACTTGTTTAACAGGTTTTGGAATAGTTTCTTTAATCACCTCACGCATTTTTTTTTTCCAAATTTTTAATTCACGTTGAGTTATCACTAAATCAGGCATATCTTGCTTATAAACTGAAATAACTTTAATAATATTGGCACAATTTGGCTCATTTCAATGTCTATTACAAGGTCTGTTCAGTCAAATTGACTGATGATATGTCCTATAAACGAATAAGTACATAACATGGCCCTAAAATAGTCTTTTTCGTTTTTTTGCAATGGCATTTTTCCTTTGAGTTTACCGATTGCAAATTCGAAGCATAGAAATCATCGTCACTCGTTAAATTAGTGACTTGCTCGTAAATAAATTGAAATGTTTTCTAACATTGTTCCCCTATGTTTTAAATATCTGTTCAAACATAACTAATATTCAATAAAGCACTTGAGATATTTTGATCTGGGCTTTAAAGGGGACTAGTACAGTAAAAAAATCGCTTGGTTTTAAACATAACGAACAAAACATATCATCTTTATTAAAATTCAATTTAGAAGTGTTTCATAAAAACGTCTAATTAACTCTATAAGAAGGCCTAGTTCTCCAATCCACGAAGTCACCGTCAGGGCCCAGGTTAAAAAGGTACGAAGTATACTCAAATCACTTAATACTAAAAAGTCATTTAGCCTTGATGATATTACGCGCATAGCCCTAAAATACTGCGCTTTTGAATTTGAGAAGCCCAAATTATAGCCCTCGACAAAGCATTTGATCACTGGCATGTCGCACTTCTAAACAAACTTCCTGCCTATGATCTTCCTCCAAAACTTTGTAGATTGGCCAGTTTTCTTCCCAACAGAAGTATTTCTGTAGTGGTTGACAGCCATTCATCAAACTTAAACCAAATTAATGCAGTCTTTCCAAATGGTTCAGTATTGTGCACACTCCTCCTGCACATCAACTATCTGATTTTTTCTACCAGCAGTTCTATTCACAGCTATGCCCACGATAGTACACTCCACTCCAATATAAAATTTCCCAAATCTGTCTCTAAGAGTGACATTGATGATGAGCGTATAGTAGGTAATGACGTTATCCCTAACCGAGCAGCTCATTAAAATTGCAGAATGGAGATCAAAGAACTTTGTCCAGCTTAACGCCACTAAGAAACAATCATGTTTACAATTTTACAAATTATCTCCCAATAGCCACACTATTCAAATTAATAATCAAATGCTTGAAGCCATTCTAGCCTAGTTGGTATCACTTTTCAGAAAGATTTTCCACAGCAGCCGCGAAGAAATTGGGTTTTCTTTGCCGAGCTCGAGAATACTTTTCTTCTGCTAACTTTTTTACTCTTTACACTTTGCAACTTTCTCTGCTTCGCATGAAGCAATCACGGTACCTAGTAGAAAAAAATAAAGGCCTAGTTTACTTAACTTTTCACATATAGCATGTCTGATGTCTCGTCCAGTGGCTCGTTTTAACTCAAGAACACTCAGCATCTCTTCTTTAATAATGTATCAATATATATATTGTAAAAACGATTTCTTCCTTTGTGCTTACGTCAGTTGGTTCAACGCAACTATTCGAAAAATATTTCAATTTTTAAACACCGCCTACCATTTGTATGTCTCTCACTTCACGTATGCTTCGTCGTCATGGCCACTTTCTCGTGCTTCTGCCGACTTTTTAATCGGTGCTACGGTATTCAAATTTTAGTTGTCGCTAACAATATGACAAATTCAGGGCTCCTGGACCTCGAAAAACATGTTCTCCCATTTGCGTCAGTCTGTTGGTCTATCTGTGTGTCGTTCTGCCTATACTAGTCAAAAATTAAGGATCATATAAGGGGATGATATGATTTTGGTAAAAATTCATAATTGCGAAACAAAATGGCGGCCTAATAAAATGTTTAAATATTCAGTAAACTCCATTTCTTGGCATAAAAGTTTCTTTTTATGGAGGAAAATATTAAAGGGCTTCTTTTTTATATACTATATAAAAAAAAAGTTAAAAAAATGAATAATAAAAAATACAAAAAAAAGATTGAATGAATTACTGTTTATAACATTTCTATAAAGTTATTACCAAATAATTATATGCGGATATAGACTGTGTTATACAGGGTGGTCAACAGTGCGTTTAAGTCCAATAGCTCGGTTATTGTGAGAAATAAAAAAAAATATGCGAAAGTTGTAGGGACTGCTGAGTGCTACTAAAATTAATTTCTATTGTACAGGATTGAGGATAAATTTTCCAACACTTAAACTTACATTTTTTTAAATGGAACACCCTGTATAAAGTTTTATTTTCAGATTCCTCCCTCTTTGGCCATTCATCCAATATGATGTGTGTGGGGTCTATATAGAGTCATTCAACATTTATGACCAAAATATCAGAAGTACATTTGACGTTTTGTATTTTTTTTAATGTGTTAGCATTATTCATTTTAGCATGATAAAATTCCAAATGTAAATATCCTTTAATAACGGTATACAGTGTAAATAAAAATCCTGGATGCAAAATTTCTCGATTAATTTAAATGGAACGCCCTGTATATTATATTTTCAGATTCCTCCCCTTTGGCCATTCACCTAATATAGGGTTTGTGGAGTCTATACCGAGTCGTTTAAGATTTATGGCCACTTATCGAAGATATTAGAGGTACATTTGATGTTAAGATACTACCTATTTTGGCTAGTTGTGCGAGTGAAATGAGGTTTTTTAGTGGCGTTATAATGAAAATTATGTCTATTGACATTTTTATTTTTTTGGAATGTTACTTCGTCAGTAAATAACACAAAAAAAGACAGGAAATCTTAGCTCTCTTTGAATTTGTTGTTGTGCCCAGTGACAAAAATCTAGTGGGCCTAAATTTTACATTTTTTTTTACAATTTACATATGAAAATGGAAATGTCAATAGACATCATTTTCATTACTACCCTAATGAAAATCATGATTATATTCGCACAACTAGCCAAAATAAGTGATCTCTTAAAGTCTGTGGTGGAATTGTTGGAAATTTTGCCATCGGTCCGTATTTTTTTGAAGAAAGGTTTACTGCACACCGATATCTTCAGTTTTAGAGGGAAGATTTTAGAACACTATTATACCAAATCGCTATTAACGTCTGTGATTAAATATGGTTTAGGCATGACGGTGCCCCAGTTCACCATACAGCTGGCATTCATGCATTGCTTAATGAACAATTTCAAGTACGCTGGATAAGAAGAGGATTGCGTGGCCGCCTAGATCTTCTGGTTTGACAAAAATTGACTATTTTCTTTAGGGCTTTGTTAAAAATTTAGTCTATCAAACACCTTCGACTACAACCGAAAATATGAAGGAAAGAATCCGAAGTGTTTTTAATAATATTAATTTTAATATATTAAGAGATGTTAGCGTATCTTTTGAAAATCGTTTATATATTTGTGTCGATCAGAACGGTGGTAATTTCGAACATCTAATTAAGTAATGTTTCCTGTTTTACACCATTTGTTATTTAGTATTGTTTTTTTATTGTTATTTTTTTTATTTTTACATTTTAATTACTCTAGGGTTAATATCTAGTTTAAACTAGTTATTAAGTTGTGCTAGCAAAGTCCTAGTTGTCCTAATTAGTGTACAACAGGTTAGGCACCGTTGCATAATCTTCTAAAAGCGCTTCTCGTGCTTGTCTTCTATTAGGACACTTTTCGTGATTTATTCTAAATAAATAAATAATAAATTTGCATCTAGGATTTTCGTTCACCCTGTATACAATTACTAATGAATACTACAGAAAAATACCGGAGTTAAGAGAAGACCACATTTGGAGTTTTTACCATGCTAAAATGATTTACGCTAACACATTGAAAAAATAAAATGCAGGGAGTCAAAAAATGTACCTCTGATATTTTTCAAAAGTGGCCATAAATCTTGAATTACTCTGTATAGACCCCGCAAACCATGTATTGAGTGAAATGTCAAAAAAGGAGGAATCTGAAAATAAAATAATATACAGGGTGTTCCATTTTAAAAAAATGTAAGTTTGGTTTGTGACGACTTATACTCAACCCTGTATATTCGAAAATAATTTTAGGTGGTAGCTCTCAGCCGTCCCTACAACTTTTGTAAAAATGTTTATTTCTAATTCCCACAATAACCGAGCTATTAGACTTGGACGCACTGTTGGACCACCCTGCATGTACGGTAGCCCATAATAAATGCGGCCTTGACTCCGACCGAACTACAATAGAAAATGGAATAGAACCTATGCGGGCTGCTAACTTCTCTGCAGCCAAGTGCTGTATGCTTGATTTCCTGTGAATCGAGCCAGAGGATATTGAACTTTCCACCGGCTGTTTACAATTTTTGCATTTCAGTCGCGTGCTTTAAGTGGGGGCGTAAGCTATCGTTGGAGTAGGTCCTTTGTTTGAACGGCTATCCGTGTGTTGTGTGATACGTACGTCGCGTCTTGCATGGTACGATATTGAAGACAATAACAAGACAATAATACGGACGTGTATATGCAAATACCGTCAACTTCGGCTGTCGGTAATAACGTTGAAAATATTGGAGAATTTAGTAAGATGAGTGTCTGTGAATGTGTGGTGTGTGTCTTAATAATAAAGGAATTTTCAACATTAAACTTCGCTGATAAGCTTCAAATAATTTCCAAAGGAAGGGCAAAGCCGCCTATGAAAAATTTAACCACAAAAATGAAAAACTGTATTAAACATTTTTATCCGGAAAAACAATACGAAGAATTTAAGTGGCTAACAGGGTGTGAAAATATAAGTAAATTATTTTATTGGCCATGTTTACTTTTTGAAAATGAAAAAGGTCTCTGGAATAAAACTGGTTTTTCCGATTTAAACAATTTCCATAAAGCTGTAAAAAGCGCATTTGCAGGCCGTCATAAAAGAAAAAGTCTTCGGCAAAACCAGAATTGAACACGCCCTTAATAAACAGTTGGAAATTAGTCACACAAATAGGCAAATATTAAGAAGACTTATCGATGTTGTTTGTTTTCTCGGTCAGCACGAATTTGGATTTAGAGGTCATGACGAAACAAGGGTTTCTTCAAATAGAGGAAAGTTTTAAGATTTACCTAGTTTAATGGCTAAATATGATGATTGCTTAAAAAATCATTTAGAGCAGTCTAGCGGTTTTCGCGGAACGTCGAATCGAATCCAGAATGATTTATTTTCCGCTGTTGCAACCATTATTCTAAAAAGAATTAAGCAGGAGATTGGAGAGGCGCGGTTTATTGCTATTGTTCTGGACGAAACAACTGATATCACTAATTTTAACCAATTATCTATGGTAATAAGCTATGTTAAAACAGACGGAAGTATTCAGAAGCGATTTTTAGGTTTTAAGAATGTGTCCGAAAATCGTACAGCAGATGCATTATACACCGTAGTTTATAACGTTACTAAGGAAATTAATGGAGAGAAAAAATTAGTTGCTCAAAGCTATGATGGAGCTGCAGTGATGGCAGAACAATTAGGGCTCTATAAGCTAAAGTTCGAGAAACTTTCCCAAGTGCTGTGTTTGTCAATTGTTTTGCTCATAAATTAAATTTAGTTTTATCCCAGTCCATCAATCACATTAAAGAGTGTAAAGTATTTTTCGTTACTTTAAGTGGCATGGTTGCTTTTTTTCCAAGTCAAAAAAACGTACACAAGCTTTGGACTCTATTGTCCACAAACGATTGCCCAAAGTAGCTCCTACTAGGTGGAACTATAATGTAAGAGTTGTGTTAACAGTATCTGAAAATCGTGAATCACTGATTGAACTATTTGAGAATATAATAGAAAATAATGAAACGTGGGACTCAGAAGCAATAAATAGTTCGAGGGGGTTTTTGGACTGTTTGAAACGAGATTTTAATCTTAATTATTTGTTGAATATATTTTCAGAAATATTTTTGTTCTCGGACAATGTTTTTATTATATTACAAACTAAAACAAATGATATTGCTTTTTGCCTAAAAAAGTGGATGATTTAAAGTCCATGTTAAGCCAAAAAAGAGATATCTTTGATCTATTTTGGGAGAAAACGATGACGTTAAATGTAGAGCCACAAGCCAAGCGACAAGGTGGGAGACATCATACGGGCCCCTCTTTTATGAAATAATAGATCTAATTCAGCAACAAATAAACTATAGATTTAACGGTTTAAATGATTTTAAATTCCTCGAGCTCTGCAATGTTGATGCATTTAAAGGAAAAACTTTTCCAGAAGATGCGTTTAAATCTCTTCTTCTTCATTATGGCCAGTTCTTCGACCGAGTGTTACTGCGATCTGAACTAAAAGTGATTTACGTAAATAACGCTTAGGACTAATGCAATGTTTTAAAGACAAAGAACTGGAAGATGTCTACACCGAAGTGTCAAAATTGTGTGAATTAGTATTGACAATACGTGCCACAAGTTCATCAGTAGAACGCAATTTTTCAACACTTAAAACGTATAAAAAATTTCGTGAGAAAGTCAACGGGGCAGGAGAGACTTTCGCATACATCGCTGTTGTCCATTGAAAATAAACTTCTCCAAAATATGTCGGTGCATTGACGTTTTTATGATTGACGAATTTGCCAAAAATGAGCGAAGAATCGAATTACATTACAAATAGGTAAGTTTCTAAAAATTGCTTCCCTTTCTTAAAATTTCACCGCACGCCCCTGGAAATATGTACTGTTACTTTAACAGGAAAAAATTAGCCTTACAACCTTAATAGACGCTACAGAACTGTTAGTTTTAATGAAAACAAATTACTTTCAATATTTTCCTTCCTTATTAATACTTCCCTGGACATTTTAGGCCAATGTCTGTGGCGAACCGAAGGATCAAGACCGATATTATATTTTTTTAATTAAATATATAATACTTAAGAAATCATGGTTCGTGGAATTAGATTGCATCAAAATAGAATCACTTTCCGTCGTTTCGCCTTTAATTTTACGAGGCACCTTCAGGGATCTTTACTTCACGAGATAGGAATACTGAATATTACCGAAATACTTAAATGGAATTGTGTTCCCATCCCCCTGAAATCTCAGGGCAACCGAATCACTTAATCTGCCAATCAGGTACACATGTACGGGTCAAAATTCACCCTTATACTGAATTTTAAGAAACACTAACCCATATTATCAAAATATTGATATTTTTTAAACGTCTCTTTTGAGATCTAAAAATTATTTAAAAAACGAATTAAATGCATTGGGGGTGACTTGATCTAATTGAAAGGTCTTTTACTCTGTGTGTGTATTGATTTACACTTTGCTTATATCGGTATTTTTATTTAATTTATTGGAATTGTTCTCCTCTCTTCATACCCGTTTTTATCCCTATGTCCACAATATATAAATAAACAAATAATATCGTGGACGTTAATTAAATCCTGATCTATTAGGGAAAACCACATTTTTTAATGTCTAACTATTCAGTTGAGATATTAATGACAAGTAGTGTAATGTTTCTTATTAATTTTTGACTACTGTTAAGTACTGAAACGACACCTCTATCACAATTTTTAACTGCTGTGCGAGTACAGTTGAAGTAATAAAAGATATTGTTACTCAGTGCTGATAAATGTTATCTTATATTCTTGACTTGCAATCTCCTTAAGAGAGGGTGTCACTTAATGTGAAGGTTATTTCTTAACTAATAGTGACATTCTTAGAAGGTCCGCGCTTTTTTTACTAGCAAGTATTGCCGACAACCAAAAAAAATCAAAATAGAAAGGTTATTTGTCAACTCAGCCAATCTGTAGTGACAAAAATAAATAAGTTAAGGGGCGAATTTTATACGTACCAGACATACAAATGTTCCTCTAGCAGAAAATCAATTTTAAAACATTAATATTTCATAATCCTCGTATCAAGGATAATAAAAAAAAATAAAAAGGGGACACATTTCCATACAGATATGACGAGTAATATCCAATTTGAAATTCGACTAACAATTTGTTCTCAATTTCGAAATGCAATAAATCACCAGTTATGGATTGAATATCATTTCAACCAAAACAGTTAGTGGCTACTAGTGCATGTTATGTAAGTCAGAAATTGGGGATCGGAATTTCATTAGCAGAATGTAAAATCCGTTTCAATAATTTTGCATTAAATAAATATGTCCGTACATAGTCCAGGCTAGTTTTTAAGTCGGATTTCAGGAAAATTATGAAGCAAATAAGTTTTTTAAAAATATAGTACTTTGAAATCCTTTTAGAAAGTCATATAAACTAATTCTTTTGGGAACATCTGTCAAAATAATGTGGATAGAGCATTTATGGGCTCAAGTATGATATATTTGCAAGTTTTTTTTTGGCTTCTATAAAGCCTCCTCAATGAAGTAATTAAAAAAAATCTCTGCAGAAATTTTTTATTTAATTTATTATTACATTTCAACTTTTTTTAGCTGAAATGTGATATATTCAAAAAATATTTTTTGTTTGCTTCTATAGAGCCTTCTGAAAACGATAATTAAAACATTTCTCTGCGGAAACTCCCAATACAAGGACTGTAGTATCCTTGTTGTAACGTTGGTGTAATGTGATTTTTTAACCCCCATATTATTATTATTATATTCAATATTTGATACAGTTTGCCAATAAAGCCATCATTAAAGCCATAATAGAGACCTGACGGTATTTTTGCTTTGTGTAGAACTTCCACTTAAATCGACAAAACTAGGAGTATGTCAGTGACTGTTATATGAATATTAAAAACAAAAGTAATTAGAAGTATTAAAAATACTTAAAATTTAATATAATTTATGATATAGAAAAATAAATTAAAAAGTAATTTTTAGGTTAAGTTCAAGTTAAAAAATACAAAATCTTACCTATTACCTAAAACTTATAATGCCAATTTTGTATTGAAAAGTTTCACTAAGAAAAAACACAATTTCTAAAAAAATGTCCCACCTACTGACCCTGTGTAAAATAATATAAACTCTACTACTTTTTCGAACAGTATAATAATGAACTTCATTACATTTCCTATGCTAAAGATATACCAGCATAAAAAAATTAGAAACTCTATGCTCGTATCCTAAAAAAACCGAACAAAATATATAAACATACCGAACTATGTACTAAACTATGCGTCTATCTCGTATCCGATTAGATGCAAGTATTTTGCTGCACTAACTGATCCTAAAACATAATCGAAGAGCATGTTTATTAAACGAATATCGATGTAATGCATGCAATCGAGAATGACAGCTAATTTTCTTAGGGATATTTTATAAAATTGGGGAAAGTATTTTCCTTCAAATTGTAGCTACCTACTTAAAAACGTTGAAATTTAATGCTACCAATTTTAAAAATACCTAAGAAATCCTTTTTGAGCCTCTAAAACTAAATAATTTTTACTTAAATATCTATTCAATAACACTTCTGACAGCGACGAAAGTCAAGGATGAATAGATGTTTTGAAATTTTTGATCATCTCAGAGAAATCTAGAAATTGTGCCCAAATGCGTGCACTTTTTCCTTTAAATCGAATTTTCACCTATTTCCCCAGTAGCTTGAAGAAAATATTATAGGGGTTTTTGTTGGCAAATAAATACACTATTATTCTGTCAGGAAATAATTCCGATTACTGTTTACAGCGAGCCTCATAGTGAGGTCAAATTTGGACTTTAAAGTTTCAAATTTGAAAAATCGCAGTAATTTAACCGTGTACGTTAAAACTTTGAAATTTGCTCACAATCTACCTACGAGTATCTATTTTCGTAAAAAAATACCCTACGCTCTAGGTGTATTAGCTTTCTTGTAATACAGGGTAATGTGGAATTTTTGGAAAACTTTACAAATTATATCTGTTAATTGCATCCCTTGCATTTTGTGTATATTTTTGAGCACTTTCCGATGCCGTAATCAGTTTTCCGACAGGATGCCTGCTTTTTTCTACAAAAACCAAAATGCATAAAAAAAATTTTTTTCCGCCACCGTTCCACAAAATTTCGACGAAAAAAATCAAAAATTGAGTCCTGAACCGTGTTACATCGAAGTTGACTTTATTAGTCAACTTTGCGGTACCATATCTTCGGTATCAAAGGTGATACTGAAAAATTTTTCAAACACATCTCGAGATGCACGTCTCCTTTAATGCATATCAAATTTAAAGTCCTAACTTTAATAGTTTCCGAGATATGCCCGCCGAAAGGTCGAAAAACCCGGTTTTCTGAAATGACACGTCCTACATCAGGTTTTCGTTCCTGAGTGTGAGAGCCATAGCCGGACGTTTGTTAACAAAGGAGGCAGGATATATTTCGGAAACCGTTATCCCATAATGTCGGGAAAAAATTGTTATAGTAAAAGTAGCAAAGAAAAGAAGCTAAGCTGGAAATTATTGGTAAGTTTCTGAGTCTGCCGCCAGAGGGATAATGTATGTGTATCATAATTAACTTTGTAATAAACTACAAATAACTTTTATTAATATATTTTTCTCTAGTCGGTTAAATAAAGAATCGGGGAATGTGCAAATATTTATTTAAACAAAATGGCATAACTTAATTAACGATTACCGGATCTTCACGAGTTGGGTCTCAAATAAAATATGATTTATATTATTTTAAGTCTTGTGCCGATAGCCAGATGGCGCTATTTGGCAATTTCTCAGATTTTACGTTTTTTCTTCAAAATTTTATATGGTATGATGTATCTAAAAAAGACTAGTATTGTGGAGCACCCGAAAATAAAGAACATAGCATAAACTGCAAGTTGATATCTTTTTTTTAATAGAGATATCAGGAAAATAAATTTTTATTAAACTTAACTCTCTTATAAGAAATTCAGGCATTTCTAAACGAATTTACATGAGGCTACTAATTTTCACTTTTAACATTATTCCTATTCTAATACTATTAATATTTTAGCCATTTTTAATATTAACAAACTAAAAATATTATAATTCATATTTGAAAGGTCAGTGTCGTTAAAATCTATTAATTAATGATTAAATTATACCCAATTGTCTAAACAAAGATTTCGCCTTTTTCCCTTTTTGGAGAGAATAGAGAAAAAAATAATACAAATTATTTGCAATTTACTAAAAAAAATCAGAACCTTAATTTTGTTATACATACTTTTCTAATTGACTATGCCTGTTACTCCGTCTAGCGGCCGACCTAAGGACTTAAAAATAATTTCCAGCTCTTTTCCTTCTCCACTTTTACTATAACAGAATTTTTCCCGACATTTTGCGAGCTACAGCTGGCCTGCTCTCTTGTACTCCCGGCAGTGGCGGCTCTTCCATAAGGTCATTTGTTCAATGACCCCCAAAAAAAAATTCAGAAAATAAATTATTCGTTTGACCGTCCCTCCTAATAGTTGTAATAAAACGCTAACCTTAGGAAAAGTTAAATACGCTACACTATTAGCCGCGCACGGCGCGGCTGCGGCTGTTCAAATTGTCTCGTTGCGTTCCTTAGCCATAATAAAATACGCTATACTAAGCTAGGCTGGGCAGTCCGAATTGCCCTGATTACCTTAAAGCTTGACGAAAGTACACGAAGATTTCACAGCTACCGAGCGGCAGCCGAAAGTGATAGCAAATGGAATATGAAATCGCGATTTCATATTTCAAGGTGGTCTATGTTTGAGTTGTGAATGTAGATGAAATAAAATGCCGATAGTGCAAAAAATTAAACAACTAAAGAGTGCTAACGAACTAAATTTTGAGAAAATAACCGAATTCAAGGTAAGTGGTCGCAATTTGCCAGAACTTAGTGTCCGACAAACAAGTAAACACAAAAATAAAGAGGTTCATCGAAACTTTCGCAAAAGTATGTACGATTTAGCTAAGTGGATATGTGGTTGTGAAGTCTCTAACTCATTTTACTGTTATATTTGTTTGTAGTTTTCTAAGGACTAGTTAAACTCATTATGGTGTAAAACCGTTGTTAAACACTTAAATCAACAATCACTTAAAAGAAAAAATAAAAAAACATGCGTTTTCTGCAGATCACATGAAATGTTCGGTGAACTGTGCTACGGTCGGAAGTGTTGATATTCACACTCAGCTAGACACAGCTCATAGAAAATCCCTTAGAGATTTTAATGAAAATGTATCCAAAAATCGTTATATTTTAAACAAAATTATAGATTGTGTAAAATTTTGTGGGGCATTCGAGCTGGCACTACGTGGCCATGATGAAACGTTGTTTGAAAATCCAGGGGTTTTTCGAGGGCTTATAAATTTTGTTGAGGAATTGGGCCAAGATAGACTATCCACCTTAGCAATGTTAAATATCGAGAAATCGTTTATAAAAGGAATGTGCGTGCAGTTTTAACAAACGTGTTATTCAGCATTTTTTCAATTCTAGAGAACGAAGAGTAGACCTGAACTTCAAGAGAATTTAAAGCTCAATTTAGAGATAAGATATTTATTTTTATTTTAAGTATCCTTATTTTTAAATTTGTTATTGACTTACCAATATAATTCACTACGAGCCGCCACTGACTCCCGGTACAGATGGGACAACGATTATTCCTTCCTTCTACGTTTCAGGGGGTTTCCTTTACTTGTACAGGTAAAATGCGTTTTCATATTATCCGCGGTGTAAAAGGTTTTCTGTAGGATGTAGGATGCAGTCCTTAATGAACATCAAATAAGCACATGCCACGATGGAATTGATACTGATTTTATTATACAATACTTAATAAAATTATAGGTACAGTGTAATAGCAATAAGCAATATAGTTTGTGTATTATGATGGCGCTGCAAGATCGAGTTAAGGTGATGCATTATTTATATCCGTGTTAGTGCAATACTATGAATTGTTTATGTTTTTAATATTTTACCTTTACGCGATATAAAATTTAACAGAACAAGAATGAAGGAAAGTTTCAATGATACAAAAAACATATGTTAATTATTTAAGACTATTAAATCTAAAACACAAATTTCTGTCTCGATTTTCATAATAAGGAGAAAATAAATATGTTGTTTAAACATTTTCCCAGACTCCAAATCCTAAAGGTGGTCCAGCGGTCGTAGTTCTATCATAGAGGGCTCTGGTGATTCTGGCGTCTTTCAGTTTTTTGCAAGCTATCGATGTCTTTGTCCGAAAGTTTGTCTAGCGCATCAAGCGAAACAAAAAAAAATACTGCAGTGCTGCTGCCTGTCGGGTGACTCCTGAGCTTTTTAAAGTGACAAGTATCTAGGGGTGGTATGGCGGCGACTGATGGTCGTAAGGTTTGATTCCTCTGGGAGCTGGTTAGACGCCTCTTTAGGGGTTGGTAGGGCAGCTACGAGGGCCGTATGATTTGGTTTTTCTAGAGGCTAATTAGGCATCCTTTAGTGATACTGATTTTATTGTGCAAACCATATCAAATTTGTAGGCACAGTACAATAACAATAAGCAATGCAGTTTGTGTGTTAAGATGGTTCTGCAAGGTCGGGTTAAGATGAGACACTGTTTGTTTATATTCGTACTGGTTCAATGCTATGAGGTGATTAAGTTTTAAACATTTTTAGATTTATATAATAAAAAGTTCAACAGAACATGGTTCAAAGTAAGTTTGGTCTAAGTTCCAATGTTGCGCTAATTGCGCTTGAGTTTTTGCGATTTTAGATTTGTCGATTATTGTCTTCCATACTGTTGGTAGTTTTAATGATTCGTCCCTTTTTATTCAAATCACCTTGTTTTTCAATTTATATGGCTTTTTGGACTATTCTGGTCTTATACCCATCGAAATTTATTTTATGGCCGGTTTCTTGGTGATGTAGGAATAAAGCTAATTGTGGCTTGTGTATTGTGTTTCCTAAGAATTCTTCCGATTCTGTCTGTTGTGCCTTTTACATATGGTAAGACTACTTGTTGCTTTCCCGGTTTATAATTTTTGTTGTTCGTTGTTCGGGAACCCTGTGCATTAATAGCTTTCTGTATGGTGGGATTTGTGTAGCCATTTTTCTTTAAAGCACTAGATATTACCTGAGTTCGTTTTGTCTCGTCTGTGTAGTCGCGTAATCGCGAATTTATTTATGATATACTTCGAGAAAGAAGCTCTTGACAAAGCAAGTTTAAAGCCCAAATTATGGATTCGTTACGTCGATGACATATTTATTATATGGCAACATGGTCATACAGAATACAATTTACTCTAGAGTTAGAGGAAAACAACAAACTACCATTTTTAGATGTTCTGGTCACAAGACTGCATAACGGACATTTCGAATACACTGTGTACAGAAAACAAACATATACAGACAGATATTTAAATGCAAAATCACATCATCACCCAGCACAAATTCAAGCTGTGGCAAATACTCTAATATCCAGATCCGTGCGATTAACTGAAACACAGACGAGACAAAAGGAACTTAAGGTAATATATATTGCTTTAAAGAAAAATGGCTGCACAAATCGCACCAAAGAGAAAGCTATTAATGCACAGGGTTCCCTAATAACAAACAACAAAAATTATGAACAGGGAAAACAACAAGTAGTCTTACCATATGTAAAAAGCGCAACAGACAGAATCGGAAGAATTCTTAGGAAACACAACATACAAACAATACACAAGCCACAAACAACTATAGGTAAACTACTTGGAAACCCAAAAGATAAAATCAAACTGGAAAATCACGGAGTATAAAGCATCCGTGCCAGGACTGTAAAAAATTGTACGTGGGGCAAACTAACAGGTGAATATCAGCAAGAGTGGAAAAGCTAAACTCAGCACCAGAAACAAATAAATAATCTCAGCTTTATTCCTACATTATCAGGAAACCGGCCATAAAATAAATTTCGATGGGTGTAGTGAGATTGCCAATATAGAACATTATAAGACCAGAATAATCCGAGAAGCCATATAAATTGAAAAACAAGGTGATTTGAATAAAAAAGAGACGAATCTTTAAAACTACCAACAGTATGGAAATCGATAAATCTAAAATCGCAAAAACTCAAGCGCAATTAGCGCAACAACAACAGTATCATCCGGAAAACATAAATAACGACCAACGGCCGCGCAGATATAACCATCGGCCCCGGGTGGGGGTATAATAGGACTCGTCGCAGTTCAGAGCAGCCGAAAACCATCATAACGAAAATCTACCAGACCTGGTGAACTATGATCCACTAGCTCCAAACCACAACAATAGGACAAGACACAGAAGACCAAGACAAGGACTTTTGCGTTAAAATTGCTTGAGGATGGATGCAATTAAATCAAAACTTCTGAGCCTCCGTGCTCCTCAGAATATAGATCTTAATTACAAAAATTCTTAAGCAACTCATGTGGCCAATCAGAAGCTCCAAGAAGAGAACTCCCAGGTACCTCAGCTGGCTCCGGCGTGAGCTGCAGCTGAACCTGAGGTAAAAGAAGAGGATACCAGGTACCTCAAGTGGCTCCGGCGTGAGATGCAGTTGAATCTGAGGTAAAAAAACACCCCTCCTCAGTTCCTCACTGCAAGGACACGGAACAGCAGTGACACTGAGGGCCCCGAAGAGGACACACTAAGAAGACCAACACACGGATGGACGGAGGAACCTGGCATCGGCAAACTGGGCCAAGGACCAGTGGGACGCTGATAGTGGCAACCGAACACACGGGAGGACGGAACAACAAGAGTAAGATCAACAGGTAAGACGACTACATCACTAATGATATTTTCTTTTTCAGATATACCAGTAACGAGAGGCGGCACAAAAACACCGTGCCAAAGAGGCAACACACTCCCCTAGAAGTCCATGTCTTTTAGAGGGTCATCCCCGGAAGGACGGCATCAACCCCATCGAAGGAAGGGCTTGCCCAATGACGGTCCATCTGATGGGGGCCCGGTGGGGTTTAGTGGGTATGGCAATCTGGCAGGTGTAACAACCTGGCAGTAATGCGAGTCCCACACTGTCTCCATCCCAACCGGGATGGAGTCGTGCGTAAAAGCATACTCCATCGACACAAAAAAAAAAAAAAAAAAAACTAACACCGCAATTTCTATTCGGACGCGAAAAAGAAAGCTTCGAAAATGCCAAATGTGATTTTGGCGAAACGTCAGCTAACCTGTTCTTTTCAGAACGACAGTAGTGAACAGATGTACATCCGGAATGAAAACACATCGTATTTTCCCATCCGTGAAGGACTAAGAATATATATATATAAGATATATATATATATATATATATATATATATATATATATATATATATATATATATATATATATATATATATATATATATATATATATATATATATATATATATATATATATATATATATATATATATATATATATATATATATATATATATATATATATATATATATATATATATATATATATATATATATATATATATATATATATATATATATATATATATATATATATATACATATATATATATATATATATATATATATATATATATATATATATATATATATATATATATATATATATATATATATATATATATATATATATATATATATATATATATATATATATATATATATATATATATATATATATATATATATATATATATATATATATATATATATATATATATATATATATATATATATATATATATATATATATATATATATATATATATATATATATATATATATATATATAAATATAGAACTCTCCTTCCCTGTACAAAACCCACAAATTTTCATAAATTCAAGACTTCGTATTTTCAGTAAACCAAAATATGCGCGTGTAAAATAAGAAAAATACCTCAACGTTTTTGAAGTTTTCTTAATATAAAAATCTCTTGTAAGTTTTGCGACAGAGGATTTTGACAAAGAACTTTTATTCCGCTTTGGGAACGGAGACTTCAAAGTAAAGCTGATGTCGAGGCTAATACATTTAATATCCAATTTAAGCGAAATATGTAACAAACATAGCTTTCTGCTATTGGGGGCTAGATAAAAAGTTCTTACGTGAATGTGGCTTTTCAACTCAAAAATAGCATATGCAAATAGTTCAACATCTAGATGTTTAAAATGCAAAAGCAAAATAATAGTGAATACCAAACGATTTGAAATTGACGGTGATTTTAATAGTCTAAATATGTCTTTAGACAGGGAAGTTAGTTATTAAAAGATTTTCAAAATTGAAAGTCTTTGTAGAAACTGCAAGTGTCTAATTTTAACTATACTGTTTTACTTAAATAAGGTTTATTTCAATTTTATCTACGAGGTGAACAATTAGCCCTTTTGATGTAATATTCTTTTTATCACCTCTTGTGATTTTTAGTTTTTGGCGTTTAAGGTTTCCTAGATCCCGAAAAACATGTTCTCCTTTTTTCCAATTTTCTGTCAAAGATCAAAATTTTATGAGGTTAGAATGGTAACATTCTTGTAACAATCTAATTTAGGGGAATATCAAATGGACCTCAAAGTTTGCATATAAAGTGTAATATAAGGTAATATTGGTAAAATTTTGGGTTGAAATCATTATGGCGAAATAAAATGATCGCCTAATAAAATGTTTATCAATTCAGTTAAAACCAAAAATCTACTTACCCAACTAAATTGAAATTGAAACAAAAATCAAGTGTGAAGCAAAGATAAACTGGTAAATTTTTTGTGTAAATCCTACATGTCAAAACAAAATGGCGCCCTAATAAATTGTTTAAATATTGGGACTATGTAAATAAAATAAATAACTATATATATTCATAAAGTGAGTTATTATCTATGTGTAATGGAATTTTGTACGAGACAACCTGAGGATAAAGGTAAATTTACCTTTTTTTTTGTTTTTGATCCATTTGGAAAAATCCTCGAAGCTACATGTATTTATGTAATTTATTGTATTTCTATTATTAAAAAGTAAAAGATTTTTAAAATTTAGAGCATTCGAACAGAACTCGGGTTAAAAGCTCCATCCTGTCAAAGTGCTTATCCTGAGGCGAGCCAGAGCTACATATGACATAGCTGTCGTAAAAAAGGGACAACTTCGACAATGTCGATTTTATCCAATTTTTTCGATCCGGAACAAGAAAAATGTGATATTACCTACAAAAAGATGAAACTTTTTTTCGACACTATCGTTTTTGTCGCAGCTGGTACTAATACGTCGAGCGGTATAAAGGCTAAATTTCTCAACATTCAGCTTTAGAATCCATCGGGCTAAATTTTAAACCAATCGTTAAACAAAACGTAGAAATTTCTTCGGTGCAACTATTTAATTCGCTTAAGGTCATTGTTTCGATGATACAAAGCCCAACGTAAAACAGTGATGAAAAAAATCGGTAAATTCACCTTTACCCATAACTTTCCTGGTACAGAATACCACTTATTTTAATAAACAGTCTATCTATGCATGTCATTATTTTAGTATTATAAGTATGAACTTATAATTCTATGAACTGTAATTTATTTTAAATTTTTGAAAGATTTTAATTTATTTGTAACTACTATTATTATTATTATTATTATTATGTTTGGTTTCAAGTCCATCCTCGATGCATGCATCAAAATAAGTGGGCTGGTTTTTTATTAGTTCTATGTGTTGCCTTGTAACAATTTTCTCACTACGTGGCAAGTACTGAGCAGGACTGCCTTCTGGATGTCGATGAAGGTGTTAGTATGCAGTCCTATGAATTTCAATTCGGTTTTAGTGTTTTTGGAACTATTCCAGTTGATGATACGATAATCGGTATTACATGAACCTTATTCAGTCGCCACATCTGCTGTATCTCGATGACCAGCTCCGCATATTTGGCCTTTTTCTGTTGATATTTTTCCAACAAGTGGTTATTGTTGGGTACAGCGACATCTACCAAATAAGCTGCCTTTGTTTCCCTATTTAACAGTACCACATCAGGCCGATTATTCGTCACCCGTCTGTCGGTGATAATTGCCCGGTCGTAGTATAGGGTGAGTTAACGATTGGAAAAAGTAAATTTACGTTGAACAGGTAAAATATGGAGACAAACTGTTTATGCTGTGAGATATATAAGTAAGTTTTATTCTTAACAAACTAAATAAAAATATACAGGGGGTTCCTTTTAAAAAAACTAGAATAAATTGGTTTGAAAATATTAAAGTTGGGCATTTAAATTTTCCTGTATGTGATATCTTCAATATTACGAAAGCAGTCTTTTATTCCATGCTTATTTTGTGCAGAAGCAAAATATTTTATTTTTAGTGGCACAACTAGGCGTTATATTGGTAATCATAGATATGCATCAAGTTTAATGTTTTTTTGTTTAAAGCTAAATATTTAAGAAAGTATCAATTTTAGCCATATAACATGTTATACAAAAAAGTGTTAGAATTTTATGTAGAATTTAAAAATCAAGTCAAATATAAGGTGTCCCATTTAAAAAAAATACAACTTTTAGTAGCCCTACTTTTTTGACGAACCCCGTATAATTTAAAATATTTTTTAGAATGAGCGCGATTTACATGTATCCCATAGCATAAACAGTTTGTTTCCAGTTGTACCTGTTCGACGTAAATTTACTTTTTTCAATCCGGTAGAGTTTGAAGGCATTATTTTCAAGTATTGAACTTGGTTGGTATTTCCAATAGGGCATAAAGGAGTTTAGGAGCCCACATTTATTTGTAAGCTTCTGGTGTATGATGTTACACCCCTGGTTATGTCGCTGGAAGTAGTCCTCGTTTGCTAGGTGTAAGTGCAGCTAGATGTTATATGCTGTAGAGTCTCTGATCTCTGGCTAATTTTCGACATTTATCGGATTCAACGGACTTTGATGATGAATTTCGTGTAATTTCAGGTGTGACTTTGTGATGATGTTGTTACTTGCGAGATTAAGTGGAGGATACGAGTTTTCACGTAAGGTCACTTTGCGGTGGGGGCTTGATGTTTGTGTCTTGTTGGTGAACAAATCTCTCAATTTTTGCATCTGTCGGGAGTGCGAATTGGTGAAGTCAATAAGAAATCTACCACCTTCTCTTCGTGGTAAGGTCATTCGGATAGTTGATGACCTTGGGCGGTGTGACTTGTACTTGGTCATCATTAGGCAAGTATATCGTCGTAGTCCTTCTAGCTCTGTGTTAGTCCATTTCAAGATTCCGAAACTGTAGGTCAGCAAGGGCACATCATAGGTGTTAATTGCTGTAATGAGATTTCAGGCGTTCAATTTAGTCTTCAAAATAGCTCGCACTCTTTGAACGTACTAATCTTTCAGCTTGGTCTTTCGTTGCTTATCCAGGAGCAGTCTAGCTTGTTGGAATCCTAGGTATTTGTAGGTATCTCCTTGGTTCATTGCTAGAACTATTTCTTTACTGAGTAGGGCTACATCACCATTAATGACTTTGCCTTTTTCGGTGTTTAAAGCTTTACATTTTTCCATTTCAAATTCCGTATGGATGACATCCAAGAAGGTGTATGTCACGTCAATAAGCTTTAGTTGGTTGTGGTTTCCACAAGAGAGCTTAATATCACCAATATACAGTAGGTGAGATATTGTTCGGGAATTGTCTCTATTGGCTTTGATGTTGAAGCCATGTCCTCTATTGTAGAGCAATGTGGATAGGGGGTTCATCGCTAAGCAGAACCAAAGTGGATTTAATTTTATTATTATTTTTTAAATGCCAAATGGCATTCGTACTCTATCTCTAAATAGAGGAGAACATTCGCTTATCATATTTACATATCAAAAGTATTGAGCGATGGGGCCCTTTCCGTGTTATTGGGTCCTTTTTGGTGATGGGTTTTTAAGTTACCTATAAACTTGCGAACTACTTAGAATGTGGCGAGTAGCACTGCCTTTTGCATGGCCTGAAAAAGACGTTCATTAAGGTCAAGCTCGTTGATGTTCTGGAGCAAATTTTTTGGGATAATTGCTGTTGTTGATATAATGAAAGGCAGTGTTCGGGCGCTCTTCATTCTCCAATGTCTCCTGATCTGTTTCTCTAAGTCACGATATTTTTCAATCTTTCCTGCATACTTCTGAATTAAATTATGAGCATTCCGTATAGCCACAATATCAATATGTTTTCCATGTTAGTTTGGTCTGTCGAAACAGTACGGTCCCAATAGAACTTGTATAGATTATTTTCTAAAATTGGCTCAGGTTTGTACACATAATATGGCACTCTTGGTTCCTGCAAGAGCTGTAATTTCTCTGCTAGTTCTTGGTGCAGAATTTTGGCTAATACATCGTGTCTCAACCTGTATTCACTCGCAGCAAATATTTGACAACCCCCTTTGATATGTTTTATTGTCTCTGACATCCGACATCCACACCTGCAGCTATCATTTACCATTGTGGCATCTTTCGTTATATACTTTAAGTAGCTTCTGGTTGGAATTATCTGATCTTGTATGACAATTAGGAAACCCTCCATTTCAGGAAACATCCATCCCGACGTCAGCCAGTAGTTCGACGATATGTTGTCGACGTAATCCTGAATAACCTCATTGAAATGTCTGCCATGCAAAGGCTTGTCCCTCCAACTCTTCAGTTTCTCATCTACGGATTAGTTGATAGTTGAAACCTGCTGCGTAAAGTGATACGAACTACATATAATCCGATATAAGTCAGATGTGTGTGCTTTTTGTTGAAAATAGCTTCGTAGTTTGGTGATTTGTTGGTAGCTGCTTTGAGATATCTGTTAATCCTCTTTCGCCTTGATGCCGTGGAATTCTCGTACGTTCTATGGTACTTCTTGGGTGATGTTTTTGTGCCTTTGTGAGTAGAGTTCTGATCTTTCGCTGCAGGTTATTGATGTCAGTGTTGGACCACTTAATAATCCCAAATGAATAGCAAATGGTCCATATATAAAAGATGGTTTAACTTAATTTTTTCTCTGTTATTCTTTTTGATACTAAATCTATAACCAGTAGAATTTAAAAGATTCGAAAGAGGGTTCATAGCAATACAAAACCATAACGGACTCAGTGAATTACCTCGAAAAATACCTCTTTTCTTCAATAGAGGATTAGTTTTGATGTCAATATTCGTCCTATTATTATTATTATTATTACTTAGTTTTCACAGTATTTCTTCGTAAAAAGAAGGTTTTTATTCCAGGAAATTGAATTTTATTTAATATTTAAACATTTTATTAGGTCGCCATTTTGTTCCGCCATATTAGATTAACGTACAAATTTGACCAATTTATCCCTATATCACACTTTATTTTTCCGCAAATTTTAAAGTAGTTTTGTTTCGCGTTCCACATCGGATTTTTAGCAAAATGTAACCATCTCATTCCCTTATGACCGTGATTTCCAGGATCCTGAAAATTCCAATATCTGCAAATGTCTCGAAGAGTAAATTTTTCATTATTATAACACTTCCCTCTTACAAGAGAATTAAAATTTTAATTTTAAATGGCTTGTCTGTGTAAGTCGAGGCGTAATTCTGGCGACGTGGTTTTTAAACTTTTTCGAAACTAAAACAATATACGTCAATAGGAAGAAGCTGAATTCCGTTTGTAAGTCTGATGAACATACATAAGAGCCGTGAAATATATGATTCCTTTATTAACTCTTATCTGTATAGTTTCTTCATGTTAATTAGTAGAAATAGGAAAAAATGTAGTGGTCCTGAAATTCCTGTTCTTAACATTAGAAACGATAGGTAATTTATGATTGCTTCGAAAATGAAAATCGTCTTTTATTATTGCTTACGTTGAGTGTATGCTTATATATGATGATGCGATTCATCACGAACATCTGACGCGACACTTATTTTAAAAGGAATTTAGACTTTTACAATTCTGGTAAATGGGATTCCTTACATATTGATTATTAGCAGTGACATTACTCCGATTTTGCTACATATATTTCCACATTTGAAAATTCTTTCTGACTGAGATTGTTATATGCGTCTTGTTGATCTCAGCACATTGGTCTTAGTAGGCTGCGGTCTAGAGCTCACAATGAAAAGAGGTCCCTCGTGGAATATATTTGTTCGAATAAAAATAAATAGAACTTTTAGGAATGCCTGAAATCATTAACTTTAATCATGGATAGGTCATTGCTTCGATTTACCAATAAAATAATGTTTAAACGTATTTTGACGCTTGAAAATTGTCACGATAATGCGTAGCCGCGCTACGGAGTTGTTTTATTTGAGTTATTGTGCCGACGCAATTGCTATGGTTTGGTGGATTAAAGTTTTAACAATGTAACGTGAATATACATTATGTAAGTTATAAAGTTCACAGTCATACTTCAAATTCAACCTGGCAGGGACGTCTCGAGATGAGATCCTTGGGGCTGCAGGGGGGAGGTAGTTTAGTGGCTCCGGTTAGTGAGCGTTTGTCTTTAATATCCCCACCTTTATATTTTTTGAACCAGAAATAAAGAGAAAAATTCTGTGTTGGTACCTTTAATTAAGAATAAATTCAGCACACCAATTGACATGGATGGGTTAGCGTATAATGCAGATATAATACCCACGATCTCGGCTTATATTTTTTACACTGCAGATATTATGTCGTTTATGCGCAACAACAAAATCGAGAATTGAAATTCATTTCGATAGTATTTTAAATGGTATTCCAGAGAATTTAAAATAAATACAAGTAAAAAGATCCATATATAACAAAAGCGATATTTTCTACGGTTTCACCAGCAACACCCACTTGAAAAATTTGGTATTTTTTTTTAAGTTAAGGCCGTTTACCGATAAATATGTTATCATTACTCACTATTTATATTTAGTACATTAGAGCATAAGTAAAGCTCGCAATCGCTGCATCCGTGGCCGAAAATCCGACCAATGAACTAGGACTACCTCTGTAATGTTTCTTCATGTACAACATTTTGTTCTTGTATTGCTAGTGGAATTTTAGATTTTATTCTTACACATTAGCATCATTACCTAGATATTTTTAAAATTGTAACACTATTGCCCTTATTGAAGTCGGTTTTCTTTTCCAGACAATCATACCATAGCTTTATATGCTACTACATGAAAACAAAACTAGAAAGAAAATAGAACCTTGTCACCTGTATCTTAAAAAATAAGCGTTTTAGGACATATGTTTATAGGAACTGCTGTATCTTAAATTAGTCAAAAACGACTTCCTAAATTATCGGCATAAATGTAAGAGACATCCCGTATATTTCTAAATGTTTACGGAAATTACTAAAATAAACCTCTGGAAGGCGAATAAAATATTTTAAATAATCATAATTTTAAATAATTTAGCACCTATCAAGCTGATAGCTGCTGTTTTGAATTCAGAAAGTTCCTTTGTCATCTGAATATGTATTGTATAGGTATATAGAATTTAATTCAACTCACTATCCTACGCCAAACAAGGCATTCGCTTGTTTGATGCGGCGGCCTCTATTCAGAATCAATATCAACTGCATGACCAGAGCTAATAAATAGTAATTTGAGAGCAGCCCTTTTGCAGTTTAAGCATAAGGTTGATTAAAATCGCTAGCTTCGCTAATGGATTTGTTAAAGAGGTGCCTATTAGGCGATTTGTTTATGGTATGATGTGTATATACTTCGAGAATATGTGTGCTATACATAAACGTTGAGTGTACTAATGTTGAGGGAGACACGTTTTTATTGAGCATGGCTTTTGAACAAACATTTATGCAATGTGTTACAGATTTTCTTTTAGAATGATATTTATTATGAATATGACTTTTACACATATTTTAAACATTTTATTAAGTCGACAATTTTTGACCATATTGGATTTATACAATCATTCTATTAGTTATTCTATATTTATCTCACAATTTAATAAGGTATGATATTCTTTTATATTTTAATATTTATTTAGGCCATAAGACATATCATTTGATGCTAGATTGCTTGAAGTTATATTGTAATTTATTTCAACAGTTCATCGTTATATTATCATGATCGAGCTCGACTAGTATTTTGTATATAACTACTCGGGAATTCCATGTTCCATGGTCAGGTTGTCTTATACAGAGTACGCTAGATAAAAATGTAAGAATTCTGAGAAGGCCTAATATCTTTAACAGGCACAAAAAATTGCAAAGTGCTTAAGATCGCCGAAAAATATAAATCCTTAACAAACAGAGGAATTTATAACATTTTTGTTGTCCCTGTGGTAAAGTGTACGTAGCAGAAACAGCCAGTCTATACATACTAGACGCCTTAGGGAGCACGAAAGATGTATAAGTATAAATAAATTGTTCATTCCGCTGTCGCTGAACACCAGCTTACACCAGGCAGATCTGGGCAAGTTACCAAGAAAAAGTAACTAGTTAAAAGTAACCAAGTTACTTTTTTTTTAAAGTAGCTAAATTACAAATAACTAAAGTTTGAAGATACATTTTTCAAGTTATTTTTTAGATTTTCTTTTTGCACATTTTTGGTATTTCGGGAGGTGACTAACGACTGTTCTGCGTACACATCTTGATAAATAGGGCTACTGTTAAAAATGATTAGTTTGAAAATAAAAATAATTTATTGTTTAGTTTAGGACTCAAAAGTATGAAATCATTATAACAACAAGCGTAAAAATGAAATAAACTAAAGCAAAAGAAAATTTCGTATACTGAAGACTGGAGAAGAAATTAACAGATATCAGAAGTTTCAGTTTTAAATAAGCAGACAAAACGTTATTATCACTATTATCAGTAACTTGTCTTAAGTATAACGAGCTTTTCAAACAATTTGTCTGATAATCCGTGTGTTCTGGGAGTATTGATGTATGTTGCCAATGAAAACAACCTTTCCACCGGCGCTGACCCTACTAATGATGTATTATACTTCAAAAAAACCTGCTTGATTAAGGGATAATCTTCTAACATATTAAGATTTTGTATTTTGTCAGATAAATACTCTCTTCTATTTCAATTTTGTTTTTAAAGATAATTCAATTTGGCTGATGTCATTGTCAGATTCAGGTGTAGGTAATGTCAGTGACAAGATCAGAGTTTCATTGAAGCCAAAAAAATCACTTTGAATCAGTTTTTGGACTTCGTCGTAACTATTATCTTCTGTAGCTGCATAATCTGATGCTACTTTAATACTTTTTTAATTTCTTTTTCTTACGACCGTGCGGAAAAGAAAACTTAATACCTCCAAAAAATCGTGCAGAAAATAACTTTCCAAGACTACTACCACTAAAAAGTAACTTTTCTGCGCCATTTGTTAAATTAATGAATATCTTATCTAAAACACTCAATAAGGTGAAATTCTTGCAAAGTAATATTTTTCGTAAGAAGCTCAATAATTTTTGCAATTACAGTATATTATTATTGAACTAAAACTTAATTGTTGTTTATCTGAGGGCTATATCGATCGTAGGAAAAATGTTGTACCTAACACATGCGGAAAGTGTCTTTTCCGCCCTTGACGAATTGGGACGAATACCACTTTCGGCACTTCTCAGGAAATAACTATTTCACGCCTTAGCTTGAGCAGTCTTAATTTTAGAGATAATATGCTAGATACAACATATCCATAATAGGTATTATTTTCGCCCTGCAAATAATCCAAAGTATTGGCGATAGATTGAAGAAGTGTGCAGTAGTCTTCTAAGTACTCCATTTCTGCATCCTTAAGTGAATCCTTATTTAAGTCCAGTTTTTCGAATAGTTCTCTGAGTTTGTCTTTATTATCTAAAATCTGTGAAACCGATTTGTAGAAGGAATTTCATCTGGTGACGGGGGGAAGAGAGTTTGTGACCTAGTACTTCATGTGTCACCTCAGCACTCTTTGGTCTTCCAGCTTTGGCCCATGCACTTTGCATTATTTTCTCAGGAATAGATCTAAGAGAAATGTTTGCATTAAGCACACTATGGACATCAGTAGTAGCAAGCAAATTTAATGTGATGTTTCGGTAAACTAAATTCTTTCCTGTCTTGACTCTCCTCCTCTTCCTCGATATTTTTCAGAAAAAAGTTTTCATCTTCTTCTGAATCATTTTCTGATTCCGACTCGTCTATTTCTTTAATTTTTTTAGCTAGCATACTCTCGAAATGCCTTCACAAAATTTGATCCCATGTTAGTTATAGACTTTTTCTACTCGACGTTTAATAACTAATATAATAATACTAATTTTAAGAGTAAAATGTAACTTCAGCTACTATCGGTAACTTTTACTCGAAGTAACTTAAACTACTTTCGATAACTTACATAACTTGAGTTAATTAAAGTAACTTTTGTAAGTAAATAGCTACTTTTTAAAGTAATTCGATGAGTACACAGCCTAAAAGTCTAAAAGTTACAGTTACAAACTACTTTTTTACATAAGTAGCTCGAGTAAGTTACAAGCTACCCAGAAAGTCATTAAGTTAGTAACTTGGTTACCCTGTAACTAGTTATTGCCCAGCTCCGATACCAGTTCACATGATTAATGAAAACGATACCTATTGTTCTTAGATAGTTATAGAAATAATCAACAGCATACAAATTTCATAAGAATCGCGCAGTATGTGCTACATCATGCGTGGGAATCAATATTTGCAGTAAACACAGGTCGGGTATAAATACCTGAACTCAGCTTACTGGAGCTTATTTAGTTTTTGATTCCGTGCAGTAAAGGTCTGTGGAGGAATCTCGCGCAATCGCAGGCAGTACGTCGGAAAGTAATTGTGGTTTTGAGCCGATCTAAGTCCAAGAACCATGATTTTCTAGTTGACTTCAACTGAGAAAACTTTCATGTTGATAGGTATAGTATAAAATTAAAAATGTATTACATTTCGAGAACTATGTGTATATAGAAACAGGTCATAAGTGTATAACATTAAAATCTATAAAACAATACTTCACACATATATTTCATCAATTAATACACAAAGTAGTCAATTTTCAATTCACACATTTATTGGAAAATGTAGTCAGAATCTATGACCCCTCGTCCTGTAATAAAAGAGGTGGAGTCATTAAGGTACAGGGTGGTCCACTTAAGAGGCCCCTATACTTTATCTCAAGAAATAAGACAATGAGAAAAAAAGTTAAATACAAAAAGTATTTGACCCTAATTTAATTTTATAATATTTTTACGTATACAGGGTGTTCCATTGTGCCAGGACAGTAACCAACTTTTTTCTTTTTAATGAAATGGTATAAATATTTTTAAAAATTCTAATTTTACGCTTCATTTAGAGTATTTTTTGTCATTACATCGCATACGAAATTTTGAGTAGTAGTAGAGAAAAATTAACTTTCTAATTTTTTTCGGAAAAACAGGTTTTTGGAAAAATGTGATTTTTTCGCACTTGAAAACTAAAATTATGAGTTTTGGTTACGGATCCATGGGAGTAGTTAATATTTAATACTCTGACCTATCAAGAGCGAAAATCCATTATACGGGGTGGTCACAAATGACCATCAAAAAAATGTTTTTGTAACTAAAAAAACTTAATTTTTTTAAATGGAACACCCTATATTTAGCACTTTTATTGTGTTTAGAATTTAATTCTGCATCATTCCATATATATAGTTTATATTCCAAAAATTAGTAGTTCTAACAGGCACTACAGTGTGATATGGAGCACTATCTTGTTGAGAAACAAGCCCTTCTTTAATATCGTTCGGCAGATTATCAATTAACGAAAATATTTCGTTCTTTAACAAATTTAAATACCTCTCACCATTCAGAACAAAGTCATAAAATACTGGACCTATTATTCGATCACGGATAATACCACACCACACATAAACACTTCTCCGACCCTGTTTTTCATTTCTTTTACACAATGTTCGTTTGAGTTACACCAGTAATGAGTAATTTTTCGGTTGAACATGCCGGCCGTATTGAAAATTGCCTCATCGGTAAATAAAATATTTTTAAAAATGTCAGTTTCAAAATGGTGGTCCATCATGAGAGAAAAATAAAAAAGCCTTGTTTGAAAGTCCTGTTGGGATAATTCCTGAACTGGTAAAAATTTGAACGGATGGTAGTTATTATCAGTTAAAGTCCTTTGAACACTAGTCTTAATAATTCCCGGTAGATCTCGGGATGCATCTCTTTGCGAATTTTGGTTGTTTTCTACAAAATATAGGAGAATTTCTAATTGCTTTTCTCCGTCAAAGTAATTTTTGGGCGCCGTTTTTGTTTATTGAATACCACTCAACGTTCAAGATCACGAACAATTCGTGAAAAAATATGTTTCGTGGGTACCCGTTTTGCAGGAAACAACAACCGATACTCCCACAGGGCTAATGCTGGACTCTTATTATTTCTTATGTAACATTCATGAAGATTTAAACGCTCTTGGACACTGTATAAAGCCATTTTTCCTTTAAAAAAAGTTAGAGGCAACTAAATGTCAAATAAAAATTGTGTATTTATTGGTGTCCAGGCAACAATTTTACTAGTTTTGTTTTTCCATGGATATATTGTAAAATTAAGATGCGTTTAGAAATGCTATTATTGCGAAAATTAAAACCGTAACCGTAATATTATACTACTTGTATTGCCAAAGACGGGTGTTATGTCGAAAATGTTTTGTAATAAGTAATTAGTTACTTTCCTTCTTGCATTACTTCTTGATTTAATGTTAAATTTAATTATAATGTTAAAAAAACTTAAAATAGGATATTATTTAGGTTTACTTAGATTTTTAACAAAAATACCTGAATTATTATAGAAAATTGGTCATAACTTCTAAACTACTAATTTTTGGAATATAGACTATATATATATGGAATGATGCAGAATTAAATCCTAAACACAATAAAAGTGCTAAATACCGGGTGTTCCATTTAAAAAAATTAAGTTTTTTTAGTTACAAAAACATTTTTTTTGATGATCATTTGTGACCGCCCTGTATAATGGATTTTCGCTCTTGATAGGTCAGAGTATTAAATATTAACTACTCCCATGGATCTGTAACCAAAACTCATAATTTTAGTTTTCAAGTGCGAAAAAATCACATTTTTCCAAAAACCTGTTTTTCCGAAAAAAATTAGAAAGTTAATTTTTCTCTACTACTACTCAAAATTTCGTATGCGATGTAATGACAAAAAATACTCAAAATCAAGCGTAGAGTTAGAATTTCTAAAAATATTCATACTATTTCATTAAAAAGACAAAAAGTTGGTTACTGTCCTGGCACAATGGAACACCCTGTATACATAAAAATAGTATAAAAGAAAGGTTATGTACATCTGTTTTAAATTTGATTTTGTCATAAAGTTGTAAAGCATTCCGTCTCTTACTAGTTTTGTAAACTTAAATTTCTGCCTAAGACAATAATTTTGAACCTTTTTTACTCTTCTGATATCAACACTCTCCAAGCAAGATTCACAGACTATATTGAAATGTGACAGAATAAAACTATCCTGAAGCTCTTTTTCATTTTCGTGGAAAAAGAATTTCTATGTTGGCAAACAAGTTTAAAGCAAAAATAAAATAAAAATAAATCTTTTTTTTTCTTTTGTAAAAAGATTTAAAGATTAACGCAGTGTTTGTAGGAGTAAAAAAATTAGATGTAACCTATTTATCGACATACTGATTTAAGCATTATTAAGGTGTAAGTAATTTTAAGGACATAATTATTTACTAATGGTTCCTTTGTTTCAAAATTCGCGTGGGCAACTACGATATATGTAATGTAACAGTGCATTATACTCAGGTTCTTCGTGATCTCTTCAAAGATACATATAAAAAATCTGAAAATCGCTCTAGTAGGTGGTATCAAAAACTTGACTGACCTTAAATTTTAGGGAAACAAAATAGCTGACTAATGGATTATTTTACCAAAAATCCAGTGTTGTACAAATTGACGACCTAATAAAATGTTTGAAAAGTAGGTAAATTCTCATTATTTTGGCTAATACCATCTTTTTATGGAATTAAAATAATATATGATTTAATTTATTTTGTTAAAGGTTATAAAAATAAAGTTATTAAAGAATTGAACAAATAAAAATATTAGCATACAAACAAAATAATAAATTGTAAATGTATGTTCCTATGTACATATATGGTGTATATAAGTGCGTGCATATTAAGTCTGTGGTAGTGTAAAGTGTATATTATTTTTAATTTGAATGTTTTTTAGATATTTGATGTGTGATAATATTTAGCAAAAAGTTAAAACATGCATAAAATTAATATTAATAAAACAAGTATAAAATGAGTATTAAACAAGTCAGTAAATTGTTGTTTATGTGAAGATTTCTTCATAAGGAATTCTAGCACATACTGATAACACATTTTCTGTATGCTTATAATTATTTGGTAATATTTTGGTAACAACATAATATGTTTTTTAAGTAACTATTAACGCCGACGACGCGACTGTCTCGGGTAATAGTACAACACGGGGCCGACGAGAAAGATAGGCCTTGGGGCGGAATTATCATGTGACAAACCGAGGTTTCATAGCCGCCGTCATCGCTGCTCTCAATCGATAAAAACTTGAACAAATGGTTGTATTTCCAAGTTATTTTGTTGAATTAGATTATTAGAAGATTAGGCTTCATCTCGTCTCGTCTTGAAATGTTTCGACTTTAAGTATGTTAACCTACCCTGTTAAAGGTTAAATAAGTATGTTCACTGAAGATAAGAATTTAGCTGTGAACACTCACACTATATCAGTAAACCGTGCGCGTTTACAAATTGTTACTCTATAGTACCTGCACGGATACTAGTCCCTTGGAAATGCCTTCTAACCTTTTGTTTCAAAAATCTTCTAACCTTTAATTTCATAAGTCACAATACGTAAATTATCACTACTTACAATTTCAGCCTTTATAAAATAACCGTATTTTTTATGACATTATAACAGTGCTAACTGTAGACTTTCTATCAAACATCTTGCTGAGTGTGTAATTCAAGATGTTGTTAAATACATTGCTAATAAATTGATAAAATAATTTTTTAACATTAAATTTGGCTACAACTTTAAACTCTTCTAGGGCTGCCTGTTGTAAACAATGTGGAATTTGCTGTAGGAAAGTAGGTATATACTGATACCACAAGAATAATTTATTTATTTTTGTGTCCATACCTTCAATTGCGTGATACATTTATCTATTTATTTACGGGCCAATCCCAATTAACAGTTAACAATGGGTACAATATGTTGTGCTTAAACTTAAACTAAAATTTCAATATTCATTTCTTAACAAATATTCTGGTTAATAGTTATTAATTTGAAGGGCTTTGAGCTGCCTCTCAAAGTGAGATACACTACCAAAGAAATTTAGTTCCGGATACATATTTGCTAATCTCGGTGCTCGTGATAGAAAAGTAATTGTAAGTAATCTAGCTAAGTAATCCATAGTTCGATCGATTGGGCCTTGGTGAAAATGTTGTTATCAATTTGGTATCTCCAGTAGTGGCGGGAAGTCCCACTTGGGATAGTAGATGACTGCAGTCCACGCGGGAATTAAGGATCTTATACAACATTTTAAGGTCTTTTTTGTCACGCCTAATTGACAGTGGTTCAAGATTGAAAGGAGAGTGCAAATTATTATAATCAACAAAGTAGTTCTCGGTGAGAGGGATATATAGCAAGGGTAGCGAAATTTACGCTGCACCTGTTCGAGAGCTTTAATGTGTACCGTATACTAGGGGCTCCAAACCGAAGAAAAGTACTCCAGAAGTGGTCCAACCAACGCACAATATAACATTCTGATTGAGGCAACATTGTTGAAATTTTTGGTACAACACTTAATGATACCTAGCATTTTCAGGAACCTTAGGACTATTTACGAAAGATAGAAGAGAATCAAATGTGATTCCCAGATCAATGAATTCGGTCAGCGTCTCAAAAAATGTATTGCCAATATAGTAATTGTACTCAATAGGGTTGCGTACTCTTGAAAAACAACTTAGCAGCATGAAGCTCTATGCCGTTCATCCCACACCACTCAGTGAGCTTATCGAGGTCTGGTTGCAAACCCAGGCACTGATCAGTTGATGAAACCCTGATGATGCACGGTACGCAGATGAACTTCAAGTCATCTGCATACCAAAGAAAAGTACTATTGGAAGAGCAATCTGAAATATCGTAAAGAAATAAGTTGAAATGTGAAGGTACCAAATGCGACCCCTGGGGGACACCAGATGGAATTATGATTTGCATAGAGTTATTATTATTAACTTTAATCCCTTGAGAACGATTAGACAAATAGTCAGCAATCCAACGGAGAAAAGTGCCAGAAATTCCATAACCATGCAGCTTGTTCACCAAGACGAGAGGATTCACTCTGTCAAAAGCCTTGCAGAAGTCGGAGTTGATCAAATAAACCACATCACTTCCATCCAGTGCGTTAGATAGATAGTCGCTCTAAGTAAGCAGATTCAGCTCCGTCAATCGACCAGGACGGAAGCCAAACTGTTGATTCATTAGAACGCCGTTTAAATGAGTTGTCAGATGCTTGGCAACTAAGGATTCAAACAATTTTGGGATACAACTCGGGTTACATATAGGTCTGGAATTGGTAACTTACTTTCCAGAAATGTGAAAAAACTTCTGCCTACTCTACAAAACGGCCATTTTGTAGGGAAGAGCTTAAAGGATTATTAGGCGGTTTTTGTTACATATTATTAGGTTTTTGTACGATCTCGAAAGTTGTGAATAGATTAATAGTCAGTTGAATACAGATTTTTGTTTTGAAAGGTTCTTCGATTATATTATGATTGCCCCCCACCCTCCAGGTTGTCCAGTAAAGGAAATATTATCGTTATATAAAGTATAAATGTATACTTCCATACATAAACTATCTTTTTATGAGAAATTCTGAAAAAAAAAACAAAAAGGCATAAAGGTGTCACAATGAACTAAAAATATTATTCAGTTTATTGGCGGGTTATTATTTGCGGTTTGCCGCTATTGAAAGGCAGGCATTAGATTTGTATATATTTTTTAATCAAATGCTTTCAGGCATTTAAACGTCAAATTCGATATGTTTATTTTCACCTATTGTGGCTAGCTAGAGGTTTTTGCTATTTTATTTAAGGGAGTTAATATGATTTATATGAACATTATTAGATAGCTAAAATCATATATTTAAAAACCACTATCCAGTAGATTGCATTGTGTAAATATTATAACACTGTGCATGTAAGTAGGTTGTATCAAATTATTATACTAAATAATACACTATAAGCCATACAATGTTAATATATAATAGGTTTTGCGAAAATATTTTTAATTACATATACACTTAAAATATAAATTTCAAACTATATCTGAAATTTTGCGTATATTAGAACTTGTTACAAAAAATGCATTTGTAGATAACGCTATTAGAAAACTAAGTAGTAGTTATTGCTATGTTTCCATATAAAATATCCTGGATAAAAATCATTGCAAGTTACTCATTTTAATTAAATAACATGACCGTAGACAAAAATTTCCAAACTTTTTTAGAGCACTTCGTTACATAAATTACTATTATCGGGCTAGTTAATAAAAATAAAATAGATATTAATATTGTCAACATCTCAACTCTTTTCGATTAGTGCTAGATCTCATTTTTGTAATTTTAATTCTTTTTTCTTTTTTTTTAATTTAAGTATGTTTAATATTTTAAATAGGTAAATACCTACATTTCTTAAAATTGTTTATTTTTTTATTTTTAATTACAAAATGAATCTCATTTAGACAAAAGAGTTATGGTAATTTTTAAACGCCACTCCATTTTAAGGAGATACTATTTTCTGAATTTCTGCTTCAAGAGAAGGAAATTTAAATCAAACAATTCTAGGATTCCATCAAATAAATTTTAGACCATTAAGTGTACAAAAAAGGGCTGTGAAAAAGTATTAACATTTGCTGGAGTATTATTTGATTTTTCATTTTCATCAGCTGTAAATTTAAGAATAATTAAAAGATATTCAAGCGTTTTTTGAGACACCTTAATGAAACCTGATGAAAAACACCTAACAGAAACATTAACGAGCCAAAAATTAAGTTATAATTATTTATCATGTGCCTGTACAGCATGTAGTGATATTATTATGCCTATTATAAAAATAACGATATGTTTAAAGGCACCAAACCAAAATCTAAATTTAAAATCAATAAACACTTTCTAAAAAAGACTCATGTTTTAGTAACCATCCAAAATTTGGTAAATTTTTGCGATGCAATGTTATAGTAAAATAAATCCGAAGAATTTTATTGATGCAATAATATCCTTTGACAAAAATGGGAAGATTTATGTATTTTTATCTATAAGGTGAGGATTCTTTCGAGATAAGACGAGAATCTTTACAGTATGTTTGTAATGTAATGATTACTTATTTAGGAATTGGGATGAGAGGCATAACAATTTTACTAGACATAAGACTGATCTGTTATCTGATAAACGTAACTTCTCAAATAAACAAAAAAAATCACCTTTTGTGTAATCAAAATATACAATAGCTTTAATGAGAGGGCAAGGAGTCTTCGAAAAGTTAAATTAAAAAATACTGTTAAATATTTTATATATCTAAAATGTTCTGTTCATTGGAGGACTTGTTTTGTTATGCAGATAAAGAGAACAACTCTAAATTAAAAAAAGACTATCAAATATGATAATTGCTTCTAAAGTTTAGTCTGAGAGTCTTTAATTCTCCTATAGACAACATGATGATAGAGCGTTGTATGAGGCCAAGGTGGGAATTGAACCTATGACCTTGGAATCCGTAGGTGGAAATCCGACGACTGAACCAAGGCAGCCTCTTAACAAAATATACAATCTTAATATATTTCACTTTTAATAAAAGCAGTTTCCTTATGAAGGATGTTTAGGCTTGTTTCGTAAAAAATAGCTAGAGCCCTTTTAAAAGATTTTTTCTTGTAATGAAACTCTCCGTTTATCATAATAAGTAAAATATATTAGTTTATAATAGAGAATTATAATAACTAGAGTGCCTATAATCTTGTGTTAGCAGAGTGTGGGGTAATTCATTACAAGGTATGCTCTCGCTAAGAGTCAATTTAATATTTTGTCGAAATAGAAAGACGACAAACGTCAAAACCGAAATGCTTGAGAATACCCCCCAAGTTAGTTTAGTTTAATGTTCATTATGCAACGTTTGCTGCAATTAAGCATTAAATTGCAAACTAGGCATAAACCCAATTGTAGTATCAGTCGTGTTAATTAGAAAGCGTTTTGTTTTCAGGATGCATGGCCAAAGCTAATAAATAATAATTTGAGTGCCTGCCTTTCTGCAGTTTAGAGTTGAATAAAATTGCAGGCTTTTCAAATGGGTTCGATGAAAAGCTGCACATTTAGTGATAATTTATGCCACAAATTTGCTGGAAATATGGAACGAATGTTTTTTGATACAGTGACAATAACGGTTATGAAATAATAGAAAATACAGTATTACATAATTATAATTAACCATATAATGTAACTGTACACATTTTGTAACAAATATATACAATTAAGTGTAAAATGGTTTAAAGGCATATCCGAGGTCTTTTCGATTTTGTTATTTAATATTAATTATAATAGCGGCTCGATAATCCGGATCATTTAAAACTGGGGCGGTCCAGATTATTAAAAAATCCGGATTACTGAAGAACCATTAGAGAAAATTAAACCCAACTACATATGTATTATTAAAAAACGTATTTTATTATATAAATTTAACTACAACAGTTTAATTTTAATTTTAGAAATTAAAAAGTATAAACAATTTTTAAAAATACACATTATATACATATATATGTATTTACATATTTCACTATAGTCAAAAAGAAATAACACACTATTTATACATTAAAATAGTCTGTCACTTTTGCCTGCGGTTCGTTTGTTTTCTTTCAAGCGTCGAAGGTCTAAAATTTCAAATTTCAATTCAGCAACATTTTCTTCAGTCCACTTTAGACAAATATTAAAAAGCATTGATGGCGTCATCATAACTTACTTTAGGATCATTATGTATAAGTTTCACATCTGACTGATCACTTGCCTCACTATCACTCTATACGATCAACGATCTTAGTCACCTTCTAGCCATTCTTTAATTTTTTAAAAGGTTAGGTGGTGAATTGTCTTTCAGGGGTGACCCCTTTTAGGCAATGAGCAATTTGAAACTCTTCTTATTGTCCTTCATTTATAGTACACAGTTTAGTTTAGAGTTTATCTTCAAGCCGAGCCAATGGAATGAATCTTCTACGTCATATTCGTTATCAAATTCTATATTTGGACTAGAATCCACACAAATTTTGCTCCAACATTTTGGTATAATATCCGATTTCAGTTTATCCCAAGAATTGGAAAGCATCTTTGTGCTTTGGAGAAATGTCCCCTTCAGACGACAACATATTCAATAAAAGACTTTGATCCGCTGATTGGATTAAAAGAGTGACGTTTGGAGGCAGGAACATGGTTATTACTGATTTGAGTGACTAGGAACTTAAATCTAAATTTTAATGTTTTAAGTTTAAGTTTAGATATTGTCTTACTTATTATTTATTATCTTTATATAATATCTTAAATTGTATACCTTTATATATCGGATGCCACATCTTTTCTCAAAATTTGCCAGCCATCCTCTGCTTGCTGTGAAAGTTTCATTGGCACAATGACTGGCATAAAGTTGTTTAGCTTGTTCATACAAAATGCTCGATGATATGGCTGCATGCCTCTCCCTCTAACTGGTTATTCGGCTTGGCGTAAATATTTTCTTTTTGCAGGACAGAAAAGCAATTTCCCATAAACCTAAAAGCAAAAAAATCTCGCTTGTATTATAAATTTAAAATCTGATTTTACTATCCTACTTGCTTATTTTTTCCTGGTTTTTCTTAATATCAGATATTGTTGATGTATTGACGTCATTTTTTGTGCAAGTGTGGTACCCGCGACACCTCGGACTACCGATGTTTTTTGTGAAATAAAATCCGGACTATTGCGTATCGATTTGCGCTCAATGTATTTCCGGTCTACCGAATCAATACCAATCTGGATTACAAAGTACATAATGGGATCCGTCCGGATTACCGATGAATCTGGAGTATCGAGACACTACTGTAATTATTTTTATTTATTTTTGGAATAATTTTTTTTGTATTTGGACCCCTTTTGAGTTTAAACCCGCACTACTCTCCCCTTTTGGAAGCGAAAGTGTTATGACTTAAGAATACAAATAAATAAATATGTCTTTACTTTTTCACAAAGACATTTTTTTACGATTCTAAATTATATGTACCTAGTGGTAGTCGGTGAGAGGCCGAATATCTCGTGGAATAGATAAGGGGAGTGCGTGAAGATATACACTTGCTAGTCTGTAAGAACTTTGTTATAAACCAAATGCTGTACCGTACTATGGCCCTGAGAGGTGACATTTCGAGGATGTATTGCTCAGGAGTCAAAATAGTAATCAAAAACCGTGGTTTGAAGTATAGCTTAAGCAGTAGGTTCTGTCCAGTTTGGCCTCATTGCGGAAAGGAGGCATTACTATTTAATTAATTACCTTTATGGCTGCGCGGTTTTGAGCAAAGAAGAAAATAAACTCAATTGCATGGTTTGGGAAATAATTTCTAAAAGTCGCTAGTTTGAGACCAGCCACAGATAGAGGTACTGCGAATAAAGAAAAAAATGGTGATGTGATATAACCTGCGTTCTTTTGTTAAGGTTGCTTATATTTAAATTAGGTATATAGCTATAAATATATAGAATTCTTCTTATGATCTTTTGATACAATAATGCAGTTTGAAGCTTTCTTCCACCTTCTATAATTAACCAACTAGCGGCTGCTATGTTTTGGGTTTATCTTTCAATGTTTCGTATTTCGTAAATAGGTTAACAAAAGTCTTGAAATAGTTGTACTCTTTTTTCCTGGATAACAGACAGACAGTAGTCATAGATTACATCAGCTTGATTAAAGACAATTATCACCAACGTGACACAAAGCACTTATGACTTCTTGATAAGTAATCTCTTCAGATATTAAAGTGGTTTATTGGAAAAAATGCTTCTTAAATGCAAGTAGCAAAATGTTAACAATCTATACTGGAATATATATATATATATATATATATATATATATATATATATATATATATATATATATATATATATATATATATATATATATATATATATATATATATATATATATATATATATATATATATATATATATATATATATATATATATATATATATATATATATATATATATATATATATATATATATATATATATATATATATATATATATATATATATATATATATATATATATATATATATATATATATATATATATATATATATATATATATACATATTTATATATATATATATATATATATATATATATATATATATATATCTGACAGAATAACACAAAAATGGGACGAATTAAAGGGTCACACAACACTTCCGTTAAAAGAATTTATAGAATCTATTAACATTATTCTAAATAATAATTATTTCCAGTATGAGGACAAATATTATCAACAGTTAGATGGTTGCGCTATGGGTTCTCCTATTTCCTCCATTGTCGGACAATTAGTTATGGAATATCTGGAGGAGAGTGTGATAAGTGAAAATGATTTTAACCTTCCTTTTGTTTAAAAGATTTGTGGACGATTGTTTAACTGCCGTTTCAAAAAATCATATTAATGACCTGTTAAATGCTCCCAATAATTTTCACCCCAAATTAAAATTTACTATGGAAACTGAAGACAAAAACAAAATTAATTTTCTAGACTTAACCCTAATTAGAAACAAGAAAGATCAAAATATAAAAACCAAGTGGTATACAAAAAACATGGTCAGGGCGGTACTTAAACTTTAACTCCAACCATCCAAAGAATCAAAAAAATAGCGTTATTATAGGTCTAACCGATCTCTCTACATCCCCAGAATATCGTCCTTAGATTTTAAAGAAGGTTAAGGAGACTTTAATAAATAACCATTATCCGGAAAAAAACATACTACGAGTTTTTAAACAACGAACTCATGTTTTTTTATAATAACTTAAAGAAAGCAACAAAAGAAAAAAATGGTAATACTAAATACGTTGCAATGCCCTGCACAGACGGTCTATCAGAAAAAATAAATCACATCTTGTGTAGACACGACATAACTGTCTGTCATAAAGCACAGAATTTACTAAACGGTTTTTTCTGTGTCCGGAGTTGTCTCAATTCTCAGATACGGGGTGCTAAAGTTTTTTAAAAAAATCGGTTTTTTACAAACATCATAGATATCCTTAAGCCAATTTGGCTGAAATTTGGCGGTATCATTTTTAGAACTAAGGCGCTAATTCAGCCCTAGCTAGATTGAAGTTATTAAGTGCAGTGGCATCTCAAGGAGCACCACAACCATTATTATTGAAAAAAAAGTACGCCACTGGCTCTTTTTGCAGTTTTTATAGTTTTTTTCAGTTTAAGCAATAAAAATGACTTTAAACCACTTTAAAAGTTATCCATGGACAACAATAAAAAAAATAAAAACTATGATTGTATTAATTATTATACATAAATTACAGAAAAATAAAAAATAAACAATTTCGACTTAATAGATGAATAAAATGACTACCATCTGATAAAATACACGATTGGAAACCGCATCATCATTGATTGTCTGTCAAAAATCTTGAAGTATCCCTTATGAGATTGCAATTGCCGATTATTCAATTTCTAAAGTCGTTTACATCTAGTACAGGAGTTTCATAAACCAGACCCTCTAGATGACCCCGTAAATAGAAATCTAAAGGATTCATATCAGGACTACGAGCTGGCCAATTTTGAGTCCTGCAGAGTTTATCTACCAGCGAGTATTTCATTGCAAAAGATTTAATACTTATGATATTATGTTATTATGTTTGACAAACACACTAACCCATCCTGACTTTGTAAACATAATTATATGTCACTAATAATCAGACAGGTATTTTATTAAAGAAAAATTGAATCGATTCCTGCTTTTTGTGACACACTATATACTGAAAATATATCATTAATTAGGATCCGAGATTTACCACTAGGTCTCTGATATATTACGATTAATATGTTTTATTTATTAAAACTAGTTAAAAATCATATTCTAAATCGATATGAGTTGCATGGTCAAATCTAATAAACAATTATTTGAGTGTTGCTCTAGTGCAGCTTAGAGTTGATTAAAATCGCAGGCCTTGCTAATGGATTTGTTGAAATGATGACTATTAGGTAATTAGTTCGTGGTGCAAATACAGAGAGAATATAGAGCGACCTTTTTTTTTACTTCCCTATACAGCAGCCATTATATTGTATTATTAATATAATATATAGGCTTTATGAGGAAAATATTAAAACTCTTCGAAAAATATAAGTTAGGTTTAATCTACGTTAGAAGGCACAAACCGATAACAGTAATTGAAAACAAAAATAATTAGGGTCAATGTTCTGATACGTAAAAATTGAAGAATTTCTACGTATCATGTATCATCATGTATATTAAAAAATGCGTAATATTTCCAAAAATGGCGAAAGAGATACAATGTTTTGGAATACACAATATTTGTCCAGTATACAGGGTAGCCCAAAAAGGGATGAAGCAATCCTCTGAAAACGAAAAAATAAAATAAAAAACGGGTAAACATGTTAACTTAGAAGGATGCAACAGTCCTCTGAAAATTAACAAAAATCTTCAGAAGCATTTAGCTGCTTAGAAAACAATAATATAGGTCAAATTGCTTTATAATTTTGTACACAAAAAACATTTATTTCCACTAAAAGAGTAGCCCCAGGAGGATGAAACAGCATCCTGATTAGTTTTTTTAACATATAGAGAAACACATCATATGTCTTCTATTTTTTTGCATATAAACACATTTTTTTCCAACATACAGTTTAACTCTACAAAATATGAGAGTCCCCAAATAACGGGTATATCTTTTGTATTAAAGTGGTAAGTTATAAAAAAACAAATGGTGAAATTTACCACTTTGCATATAAAACTTTTTTCGAATATGCAGGGTAGCCCTAGGGAATATAAGAGCCCCTTAAAATGCATATATTTTTTTATTTTCACAACGCTCAGTTTTTAAAAAAAAACGGTAAAATTTTTTTTCATACATAAGCAATGTTTTTATATAGGTTTAATCTAAGTTCCCTGAAAACAAAATTAGAATTAAATGTTTCTTAAAAAGGGTAAAAGCTCCAAATTTTAATAAATATACCAATAATATTTTAAAAAGACGGCAAAATATGACAACTTTATTATATTTTTACATATAAATCTGAAGAAAATCGTTGACGTACAAACTTCTTGGAAGTACTATGTTTTCCAAACCAATTTTTCACTTTCCTTGTAGAGAATTGTAATTGTGAAAAAAATCACCCTCCGAGATTTTTTCAGATCTTCACGTTTCCGGGTCCCTAAATATTTTCTCAATTGGCTTCTAATTCTGACCAAAAATTAAGGGTCATATGGGGATGACTTGGTAACATTTCAGTAAAAATCCAATATGGCGGAACAAAATGGCGGCCTAATAAAATGTTTTAAAAAATTATTACTAAGAAATTACTAATATAATTTACCTCAAATTTTGCATAATAATAAAGTATAACATAGTGATAAACTGGTAATTTTATCTTTAAAAAGCCGGCAAAATCCCATTTCTGAGAATAAAACCTTTTGTATAGAGAAATATAATAACTATAAATGTAAATAATTGATTCTTTTATATTGTGCTAATTTATTATTAAATAACTATATGGATGACCTGCTAACATTTTGGTAAAAATCCATTATGGCGGAACAAAATAACGGCCTATTTAAAATTATTTCTAAAAAAGTACATATACATTTTACCTCAAATTTTACACAAAAATCAAGTATTACCTAGGATTAGACTGGTGAAAGGATTAAACTGGGAAAATTTTGGTACGAATCCAAAATGGTAAAATAATATGGCGGCTCAATAAAATATAATAAAAAGTCAGCCTAAAAAACTATTAAATTGATATTGTGCAAGAATTATGTTTGATATAGAGATGAACTGATAGTATTGTGGTATGAACTCAAGATGTATTCCATAGCAAAAGATTTAATACAATTTGAAAAATACGTATATTATTATATTATGTTTGACAAACAAACTAACCCATAGTGCCTTTGTAAATATAATTATGTCTCTGATAATAAGATCGGTATTTCATTAAAGAAAAGTTGAATCGATCCCTGCTTTTTGAGAGACACTGTACACTAGAATATTTGAGAATTTCCATTAGGTCTCTGATCGACAATGTTTATGCACATTGTAATACAAATTAAAGATTAATTTAAAACTAGTTGAAAATCATATTGTGAATCGATATGAGCTGCATGGTCAAACCTAATAAACAATTATTTGAGTTTGCTCTAGTGCAGTCGATTAAAATCGCAGGCTTTGCTAATGGATTTGTTGGAGTGATGAATATTAGCTAATTAGTTCGTGGTGCAACTACAGAGAGAATATAGAGAGATCTTTTTTTTACCTCTCTATATAGCAGCCATTATATTGAGTTATTAATATAATATATAGGCTATAGGAAACGCAAAAATCTTCGAAAAATATAAGATGGGTTAGATACATTAGAATGTACAAACCGATAACAGGCAAATTGACAACAGAAATAATTAGGGTTAATGTTCTGACATGTAAAAATTGAGGAATTTTCGAATATGTATATTAAAAAAAATCGTAATATTTCGAAAAATGGCGAAAGAGGTAACATTTTTATTTTTTTTAAATACAGAATAATATTAGTCCAGTATACAAGATAGTCCAGAAAGCAGCTCTCTGAAAACACAAAAAAAATAAAAAACGGTAAAAATGTCAAATTTCTTTTATTTTTCGTGTAAAAATTTGTATTTCAGAAGTATTTAGCTTACTTAGAAAACAGTGGCACGTCAAATTTCTTCTATTTTTTTGTATATAAAAAAATATTTTTTCAACTATACAGGGTAGTCTTAGGAGGATGAAACAGTCCTCTGAAAATTAACAGAAACCTTAGAAAACATTAATATAGGTCATTTTTTTTATAATTTTTCCACTAAAAGGTTAGCCACAGGAGAATGAAACAGCATTTTGACTAGTTTTTTTAACAAACAGAGAAAGACATCAAATTTCTTCTATTTTTTTGCATATAAATACATTTTTTTTCCAAAATACAGGTTAACCCTAGAAATATGAAAGAGTCCTCAAATAACGGGAATATCTATTGTTTTAAAATGGTAAGTTATAAAAAAACAAATGGTAAAATTTATCTGTTTGCATATAAAACCTTTTTTCGAATATACAGTGTAGCCCTAGGGAATATAAGAGCCTCTTAAAATGGGTATATTTTTTTATTTCCACAACGCTCAGTTTTTTTTAAAAAAGGTTACAGGACAAATTTAGTTTCTCTTTTTTCATATATAAGCAATTTTTTTATATAGGTTTAATCTAAGCCCCCTAAAAACGAAATTAAAATTAAATGTTTTTTAAAAAGTGTAAAAGCGCTAAATTTTAATAAATAAACAAGTATTATTTTAAAAGGACGGCAAAATATAACAACTTTAATATATTTTTACATATAAATCTCAAGAAAATCATTGATGTACCTACATACTTATGGCAAGTACTATGTTTTCAAAACACATTTTTGTTTTCCTAGTAAGATTTATAATTACAATTTTAAAAAATCACTTCCGAGATTTTTTCAGATAGTCCCTAGATGCCGAAAAACAGGTTTTCTTAATCCCGTTAATCTGTCTGTCTGTCTGCTCGCGACATTGTTAACGAAACGACTTATCTGTTGGACTTTAAATATTGATAAAAAATTAAGGGTCATATAGGGATGACATGGTAACATTTTGGTAGAAAATATGGCGGAACAGAATTGCGGCTTAATAAAATGTTGTTAAAATTATTACTAAGTAACTACTAATCTAATTTACCTTAAATTTTAGTTGCATAATAATCAAGTATGAAATAGTGACAAACTGGTAACTTTATCATTATAAAACCGACAAAACTCCATTTCCGAGAATAAAATCTTTTTGTATGGAAGAAAATAATAAATATCATAAATGATTTTTTTATAGATAATGTAAATAATTGTTTTTTTATATTGTGTTAATTTATTATCAAACAAACTATACGGATGTCCCGCTAACATTTTGCTAAATGTCCATTATGGCGGCCTAATGAACTCTTTAAAAAAATTATTTCTAAAAAATTATTTTTCCATTTTACCTTAAATTTTGCTCAAAAATCAAATATTACCCAGGATTAAACTGGTAAAATTTTGGTACGAATCCAAAATGGCGGTTCCATAAAATATTGAAAAAATCAGCCTACAAAAATTATTTATTCGAATGATATTGTGCAAGAATTATGTGTGATATAGAGATGAACTGATAGTATTATGGTATGAATTAAAGATGTGAAAACAAAATGGCGGTCAAATAAAATGTTTCTTCCAGGTTTTTACAGATCTTCAAAACATGTTTTCTAAATTTCGTCGGTGTGTCTGTCTGTCCGATAGTTAAACTACTTATCCGCTTTACTTTAAATTTTGGTCAACAATTTAGGGGAAAAAACAAAATGGTGGACAAATAAAACGTTTATAAAATCAACCTTAAAAAGTCTTCTTATTCAATTGACTTTGACGAAACTTGCACAAACATTAGATGTGGCAAAAGAAATTTTAAGAAATAATATATTTTTAATTATGGCCTAATATCAAGTGTGGTATAGAAACAAACTAGTAAATATGGGGAACAAATCGGCGCCGATTAAAAATGTTATATGTAAATTGGGTCAGACTAATAAAAGTAAAGATTCTTAACTACGGAAGTACCGGGTAAAGGAAATTTACCGATTTTTCAAATATTTGTGTTCTAGTAACGTTTATTTTTTGTTGCGCTAATTTCTTAGCTTCTTTTTGTTTTCCCTAACAAGTGTTAATGTCTTATATCTCTATCTGTGTATACTAATTTATTATACAGTTATTTATTGTTACAATAATATTGTGCAATTTAATATATTATGAAAATAAAGTACCTAAGAAAAATTGATGTTGGATAAATATCGATATTATGTGACGGATTTATTGTACGGTACACTGATATTTACATTTGATTACGTCATCACTGACGAGCATTATCAGTTTGATGTCCCATCCCCTAATATGAAAAAAACTCAGCAGATTTCATGGAGAGTCTTCGAGAAATAGGCGTAACCTTAGAATAAGAATAAAAATAGAGTTCATTATTTACATATTTAACCACTGCCAACCATTGTCATTAGGTACCAAGCTTTTCTTAGCTTCACTGCTGTGTGTGTTTTAATGTATTATTGTGTAATTGTTGATACGGTTCAAGTCTTCCAATTATATATTGCCTTACTTCAAGAAGCAGCGTTCTAAAGGTGCGGTGACATTAGAAGAACGTTGATTTTGTAAATATTTAATAAATAAGTTTTATTTACTTTATCTTGGACATTGCGAAACAAGGAGCTTTAGTTGACCCAACTATGGTGCGGCAATGTGAGTTTGTAAAAAAATGGCCTTTTAAGTTTGAAATTGTCTTTTAATCATTAGGTAAACAGCTAGATTTTCTTTTCCAAGAGACCTGTTATGTCTAATGGAAGATACCTTGATCACTTATTTTGGGTCACATGACATATTGACCATTCCGGTTCAGTATAACAGAAGTTTATTTCGTCGGGCGTCATGTGAGAATCCTCAGAAGCAAAATGGTACAAAAAAGACTCTGAGGTGAGTTTTTTGACGATTACAATAGTTTTTCCTATCAGAGAATTAAAGTAATTATAGAATATATCTAAACTATATTAAAATAGTCAAAGGGCGTCTCACGTTCAAAAAAACGTACTGCGACTTCGAAATTCACTAAATTATGGATGAAATGTGGGGAAATAATAAAGTTTCGGATGATTTCGGGCCTTTTTTTAATTTTCACTTGTAGCCAATTTTTTATATAAATGTTGTGAGGTAAATGTCTGTCTGCGCCAAAGCTCAAGAACTGCTTGTCCTATTTACTTCAAGTTTTAGTTAAAAATTGAACGTCATATGATGATGAGTAGTATCATTCTGGTGAAAATCCAATATGGCAGAACAAAATGGCGGCCTATTGAAATGTTAAAAAGTTATTATTAAAAAACTGCTTATCCATTTTGTCCAAATTTTGCAGAAAAACTAGGTGTTACATAACTATCAACTGATAAGTTTTACTACAAATCTAAAATGGCGGCCTAATAAAATGTTATAAAAGGCAATGCAGAAAACTACTGCATCGATTATGTTCAAATTTTACTCAAAAATCAAATATTGTGTAGGGATGAACTGGTAAAAATGTTGAGACAAGTTCAAAATGGGGGAACAAAACGGTGGCTTAATTAAATGTTTAAAAATATCTGAAAATAGTACTTATCGGATTCATTGATTGATGACATCGTCAATTTGAATATTTATTACTAAGGATGTATGATTTGATCACTTAATAGAGATTTTTAATCAAATCTGTATAAATATTAAAATTCGCTCGCAATCTAGGCATTACTACTTTCATTTTATTAATATTTACTAAAAATGTATGATATGTATTCTTAAATGCCCCCAGATGCCTACTTTCTTTCAGCAAATTCTATACAAATGTTAAAAATTCCGCCGCCTTGTTGGCATTACAATCTTGAATTTTTATATGTTGACAAAAATTCATGATGCAGTCTTAAATACCCCTAAATACCGAATTTTAATTAAATCTGCAAAAATTTTAAAATTAGTCTGTTATGATGGTACCGCCATTTTTAATTCTCAAATATTGACTAAAATTTCATAACTTTTATTCTTAAATACTTCTAGATACTGATATTTCAGCCGAATCTGTACAAATGACAAAATTCGTTTGCTATATTGGCGCCACCATTTCGATTTTTGTTGTGCATTCTTAAATAATCTCCACAAATTTTAAAATCATCTGTCCGACCTGTTGACTTTGTCATTTTGATCCCGCTGTTTTGAATTTTAAAATGCTGACACTCTTAAATTCTCCGCACCGATTTTGAGTTTTAGGTACACAAGTAACAAAATTCGGCGGCCGTATTGGCGGCGCCCTTTTCAAATTTAAAAATAATTGGTAATAGAAGTGCTGAAAAATCCATTACAAGATTTGAACCAGACATACAATCATACAATCAGATGAATAGGAAGTCAATAAAAGCATTGATTTTAGTTTAAAACTCTAACATCCGTATTCACTAAAGAGGTTTAAATTTAGGCAAGATCTGACTTGACAGTTACAGGTTTAAGATGACATTTTTAACAACTAAACAAAATATTTTTCACATAAGGCAAACATAACTAAAAACTAAAATTTAATAATATATAAATAACTAATTTCCTTTTAAACTTACCTAACTTAATGATTTGATTTTAGATAGTGAAGTAGGGAACGAGTATTTCTTCGAAATTTGTAAAAATACCTGCTTGTCTCATTAAGGAATAGGCAAGAATCCTTCCTTTTGTCAACGATAATGAAGTATGGCCCATTTGTTCATTTTCGTGCATCAAATATTTTAACAGGTCGTCATTTTGTTTCGCCATATTGAATTCATACCGATATTTTACCAGTTCTTTTATATCAGACGTAATTTGTATGGAAAATAAAATAAAATTAAAGTTAATCGAGTAAGTGGATTTTTTAGCTATACCGACAGGCCGACCGACCGACAATAATAGAAAAACATGAAGATCTGTAAAACCCCGGAACGATGATTTTTTCACGATTAATGATAATTCCTTATGCGGAAAGTGAAAACTCGCGCCGTCACTGGCATTCGTCAACAAATGGCCACAGCTTGGACATGGGCAGTCCCCACTTTTTGTTTTATCGTAAACGTTGGTCGATGGAATGTGAAAAATAGAGGAACTATGTTGGCGCATACCCCTTACGTGATTTATGAATGAATTGTAACTCTAATTCTTACTCTAAGGGCTTAATACTGTGGTATATATAAAACATAGCGTAGTCATCTTATTCACTTAGGGATATTTCCCCGATTTACTTTTGAGATACGTAAAATGGATATTCGGGCCTGCGGGTAGTAGTAGTACTTTAATAAACTAATGGTTAGCAGTAAAAATGAAAATAAACTCATTTTATAGGACACTGTCAAAAATAAGTACCAACGGCAAAATGTGTACGCGAAAGAATGTACATAGAATTTTAGGCGTGTAATTTATCATTATTACTAATACTAAAAAAAGAAAAAGTTGTGTCACACGAACCCATTTTAAATTGCAAAATTCTGTGAATGGACCATTATATTCGAAAATAACTCAAATTTTTGAAAAGAAAAAATTGGCTTAGGAAACAAATTATTAAAATCTGTTGTTGCAGTTAAAGGGGTAATATCTGCAACAGTCATCTCGTGAAGGAAAATATTGAACTAAACTTGGCAAGAAAATTAAATTATGTAGTCATGTTAAATAAAAAAGCCAACCACTTTTAAATTAAAACTATATCCTGTTAATATTAACAGGCAATAAAGGCAGGTGAAGTAATTATATATATTTCACTCACGCGACAAATTGTAAACAAGTTGATTTGCATACAAGCTCCAAAGGTGCTTAATACCTTCTTTCGTTTATTTTCATTGAACTGCGGGCGGTTGTTTAGCTCTTAACTTTATGTACCTGTATACACAAACAATTACATAAAATTAAAAGGAATTGTGACTTACAATCCAGGGCGATAAAAAATCCAAATAGTTTATTAACAGAAGAACTTTCATTTTAACTGAAAATTCTTGAAAAAGATTTAAACTTATTTTAGCCACAGGGGCCGAATTAAAACTATGTAAGAGGTTCTGGGTCATTTTTCTCTTCTTATCCATCTTAATATGGGTAAGGTATCTGGAGTGCTGAAAATAAAAAGTTTTAAATTTGGCAACTGCATGTGCATCAAAAATCGATATTTTAGATGCTTAAGCGCTTTCGACTACGTTAAGAAGTGAGACAGAGGATTGAGCTCTTGAATATGAAGTGTTTCTATCAATGAGAAATAGTTCTTAACATGTAGGCTCGATCTTTGCAAAAAAACTAAACCACATAATTTTAGCCTATGTCGTTTCGTCATTTGTTAATACTAAATATTAAATAATGTGTGCTTACCTTTCGTTATCATATATCCCAAGGGTCATATTTTCTCATTTATTTTCAAAATATTGAGACTTGTGACACGCATAACGAGATAATAATACCTCCCTGGTTGAATTACATTATTTTTCTGAAAATATTCTGTGACTAGAGTTTTTTAATCAACAATAAAAAAGATGTTTTTCGGGAACTTTTCAATGCAAGAGTTGGTTTGGACTAATTATACTCAGAAATAAATACATTGCACGGTTTTTAGTATACATATTCTGTTTAAATGTATATCGTTTGCTTTTTACTAGGTGATATAAAGTGTTGGAACTTTGAAATGCATAATGAAAAATTTTGGACTGTTTTTAAACTTAAATATTTCGAAAAATTTAAGAGATATTTAAATCCGGTTTTTAACAAATTAGAAACCATTTTATAATTTATGAGTTCTTTGAATTGTATTTGGATTTGGCTGTCCTAATTTATAAATACGAGGTGGTAAAGAAATACACTGCATTTCTTCAAATTTCATGCCAGCCCCATTTTTAAAAAATCATTTTTGGTGATTTTTATTGACTCTAGGGGAAACAGTAGGTCAAAAGTAAAAACTAATTTGAAAGGTTTTTAAATAATAATTTTAAAAATCAGAAAAAATAAAACTTTACTAAAGATCAACTTTTTTAGATATCAGCAACATGTATCTGAATAACACTTAAAAATAATAAAAATAAACAATAAAAACCCGCGGAATTTTAACAGTAGTAAGATCATATTTTTGTTACATCCTGTATAATTTTGTTTTAAGTGGTTAAGCGATATTAATGCTCTGGTAATACTAATTTTGAGAGCCTTTTTGAGTAAATTTTATTGAAATATAGGATGCGGATATCCAAAAAGTTCATTTTTAATACAAATCTAATTTTTCTACAATTATTCAAAAACCCTCCAAATTATTTTTTTCTTTTGATCTACTGATTCCCCCATAATGAATAAAAATCTTTATAAATCATTTCCTGTTTTAAAGCTAAGACACATTAAGGAGGATCCGAAGGCCTATTCAATTGATGAGCAATTACCTTGACAAAAAACTAAGGCAAAATTCAAGGCCAAATTATGACTTTTTCGTTTATATCCAAGTTAATTTTTATGCGGTTTTAACCTAATGTATAACTAATTAACAAACTAGGCCATTTTTAAGCCTCTATTACAGAACTTCACGAACGTAAACATACTTAAAAATTAACTAAAAGCAAAGACTGTACAGAGCGTTAATTGATATAAGGTACACTCAGTCATGTTTCTACCTTTTTAGATAATGTTTTGATACTAGCATGTGTTTAGTAAGTGATATGGACAAGGTTTCTGAAATTTCAACATTTCCCAACAACACGATATTTTAAAGGTCGATCAATACCAATAAATCAACTTACTTCTAGCAACTTCTGGAGTACCACAATGATCTGTATTATATCATAAATGATATTGGTCCTAACATAGAGATAAATTATTTGCTGTATGCTCATTATGTAAAGATGTTTAGTAAGATTATATTGATTGAGTGAGGACTGTCTTAAACTACAATTGCTATCAAAATACACACTTCACCTTAATATTAAAAAAATCGGTAAATTTCTTTGCCCGGAACGTCCCTCGTTATGATTTTTTCCCATTTGTTAGGAATAGTGAAGTGTGACCCAATTTAGTTCAGTACATAGTCACAGTATATATGTGTTGCATATACTGTCTTTTCATTTTTATTTGTTCCATCATATTGGATTCCTACCAAAATTTTACCATTTTCTTTCTTACTATGTCACACTTGACTTTTGGGCATAATAAAATAAATTCAATAAGTAAACTACTTATTGAATTTATTTTAATATGTCTAACTACAAAATTGACACATACCACCATTTTGTTACGTCGTGTTGAATTCGTACCAGTTTATCCCATTTTCACAACTAATTTGTCTACAAAATTAATTGAACCTACTCCGTTGGTCCGCAGATACTTCCCATATATTATGTTTCTAGCTGGTATTCCTTAACGATCCTCTTGTTAAAGTGGTGTATTATGTGGGATTAGTTTCTAGTAAAAAAACTTTTTTAAAATGTTGACTTTTCGCAACTTTATTGTTGCATCCTCAGAACACATAAATTTTTTATCCTACATGAAACGCATATTATCAGTCTTTAACTACCTCGTTGGGCTGCAGATATTTCCTAACCAACCCCAAATAATACATCACTCTAATAACAAGAAGATCATTAACGAAAACCATTTAGAAACTTAATATCTGGGAATTATCTGCGAACCAACGCAGCAGGTATCACTCTAACATAAAAACAAGAGGATTGTTAACGGAAACCATTTAGAAACTTAATATCTGGAAAATATCTGCAGACCAGGTAGTAGCTAAAGACTGAAAATATGGGTTTCATGCAGGATATAGAATTTATGTGTCTTGAGGATGCAACAATAAAGTTGCGAAAGGTCGACAATTTAAAAAACTCTTTTGTTTCTTTATTGGACTTTTTGGACCCTAACCCCAAATCATACACCAATCTGACATAGCAGCAAGAGGATTATTAACGAGAACCATAGAAACATAATATCCAGCAGTAAAGTTACGAAACGTTGAATATGTAAAAATAGACTTTACTCTAATCCCAAATAATACACCACTGTAACATAACAACAAGAGGTTTGTTAACGAAAACCATTTAGAAACATAATAACCAGGAAATATCTGCGGACCAATGGAGTAGGTAAAGAGTGATAATATGGGTTTCATGTAGGATAGAGGATCTATATGTGTCCTGAAGATGCACAAATTAAGTTCTGAAACGTCGACAATAAAAAAAAATACCCTTTTTGTACTGGATCTTAATCTCAAATAATACACCACTCTAACAAAATTGTTTTAACATTGTTCAGTCATATTGGATTTTTACCAAAATATTACCAGATCATGCCCATATGACTCTTAATTTTTTATCAAAATTTGAAGGCAGTCGGGTTAGTTTTTAAGCTATGCCGCGAACTGACAGATAGACCGACAGCCGTGCCGACGCAATTGATGAAACTTACTTTTTGGCATCTAGGAACGCTCAAACGTGAGATATGTAAAACCTGAGAGGGTGATTTTTTTCACGATTACAAACATTTTATTTGGCCGCCATTTTGTTTCGCCATCTTCAATTAGTACTACTATTTTACTAATTGATCCTTATACCACATTTACTTATGGCACACAATTTGAAATCAAACCATTAAGCAGTTTTTCAGGCTGAATTTTTAAATATTTTATTAAGCCGTCATTTTGTTCCAATATAATACTTGATGTTTTTGCAAAATTTGAGATAAATTGGATGAGTAGTTTTGTAATAATAATTTTTTTAACATTTCGCTAAACCGCAATTTTGTTTCGCCATATCGGATTTTTACCAAAATTTTATCAGGCCATCCTCATATGACCCTTAATTTTTGATGAAAATTTCAAGTGTATCGGGTAAGTAGTTTTTTACCTACGCCGCCGAGAGACAGACAGACAGACCGACGGAATTGAGAAAACGGGTTTTTAGTCATCTAGAGACCCTGGAACGTGAAGATCTGAAAAATCTCGGAGGGTGATTTTTTCACGATTACAATTCCCTTGACGAGGGAAGTGAAAATGCAACAGTGTCTCTCACACTAGTACTTAGTACACGAATTAACACATTCAGGGATTTGGGTGTAATTTTTAATAACAAATTATCCTTTCATGTTGAATACGACTCAATCATAGTTTAGTTTTGGAATCATAGTACTATACACTGTGATCCAAATTAAATTGGAACCTTTTTTAGGCTTTATTATTTTTCTTATTTTTTGACCGATTTTAAAGATTTTTTGATATGTTTTAGTTGAATCATTTCTGAGTTAACTCTGATTTCTCCATTTATTTCTTTGTACAGCGTGCACAAAAAAATCGAATTTTTCTAGAACGTTGATTTTAAAGTCGTTGCAAAAATCAGGTGATTCTAATATTTCTGCGATTTCATGTTAAAATGGTTCATTGGTTTTCGGATAATGACGAGCAACTTGAAGATTTTGATTAAATTAAATTTTTAATAGTTAATTTTTTAATTTAAGTCGCATACGAGAGTTATTTAATGTGCTAAAAAAAATCTATAAGTTTGTATTTGCTGAATTAGGTAGGTGTTATGAAATTCAAAAATGTCAAATAGAAGAGCAAAAAACAGGAATTATAAAATAATAATACGTTTTTTATTTATTAGACTAGAGAAAATTGAACTTTGTATTATTTAATTATGAAAAGTAAATAACATCAACGACAACCTTTTTAAAAGGTTTTTGTTTTAAATCATTCTTTATTAATTTTTTTATTTCATTCTTTATTAATTATTATTCTTCTTACTGAATTTCTACTAATTCTCGTTGTTCTAGATATTGTGTAATGTCTTTTTAAGTATTAACATATTCATCTGTGTGGTACAAAAGTTCAACTAAAAATCAAGGGAGCCTTAATTGAATTTCAAAAAAAAAAGAAAACAGATTGATAGTGAATGTTGACAGTTTCTTTGAGATTTTGAAATATTATTGTTGTGATCTTTATAAGTTGTAATAATGCCCGTTCTTAGTTTAGAAGATAAATTGTTGATAAAAGTCCCTTAGAGAAACATTTAATTATGGAGCTAAAAAGTTATTGGCTATGTTTCCACGAAAAAAAAATGGAAGCTTAGTACAATTAGTTACTTTTTAAAGCATTTGCGCTTAACTTATGGTTCTGTGCGGGTAAAGCCTGAACGTGGCAGGAAAAGATCCACCAGAAGCCTTGCCAACATTGAACAAGTGAGAAATATTATTCAAAATGCCCCAGCATATGTTTCGGTAAGTTGTCGAAAAATATCTTAAACAACGAGAATTAGTAGAAGTTCAGTAGGAAGGATAATAAAGAATGACTTAAAATGAAAACCTAATAAAAAGATTTATTGTCAAAAGATAACGGCTGACGTAAAGCAAAAACGTGTTAAAAGATATGAACTTTTGTGAAAAAATATAGTTAACCGATGAAAAAATATTCACTCTTTGACAACCAAAAAACCCTCAAAATAACCGCGTATATTTTGCCGCTGATATGAAAAAGAGAGATATTCTTTAAATCGGTTGCTACTTGAAAGGGTGCATTTTTCGGAATTGGTGATGGTTTCCGTGGGAGTTTCCATGAAGGGAAAAACTAACATCATTTTTGTAGATGAGAACGTAACCTCTGAAGTTTACCAACGAAAAATTTTATCTGATATGTTACCGGAAATCGAATATATTTGTGATAACTATACGTTCCAACAAGACGGTGCACCTGCACATACCTACAGAATACTATCTGCCAAAATTGACTGATATATCTCTAGAAATGTACAAAGTCGATGAAAAATACTGAAGTTTTAACACCCTATATCCCAAAAAAGACGGCTTTGCGGGCACATGTTTATAGGAACTTTTCTTCTTGTTTTTACGTCAGCAACACGTACTTAAGAAATACCCTATATAATTCTTACTACCCGTATTGAGATTATTCAGAGAACATTTTTGAAGTTCCTACCTTTTAAAGTAAACTATGTCTATTCTATCCAATCTTTGTTAAGTAGATTTGCTTTTGTCTCTCTAGAAACTCGACGTGAATATTCTCAGTTAGCATTGTTATATAAACTTCTAAATAACCGAATTACTGGTATATAAACTTCTAAATAACTGAATTACTGGCTCAGATTTGTTACCAAAATAAAATTTTTATGAGCCTGTTTGTTTTCTCGCATATGTAACACATTCTATTTGCCTACTCCACGTACAAATTTACTTAAATTTTCGCCAATATACAACAAAAATAAAAAAAATGGGTAAATTTCCTTTACACGGAACTTCCCTGGTTATGATCTTCTATCCATTGTTAGGAATAGTGAAGTGTGACCCAGTTTAGCTGTTGTTAGTGTTAGCTATACTCATTTTCAAACATTTTTATTGGGAGGCATTTTTTTCCATAATATTGGATTCCTACCAATATTTTACTAGTTTCTTTCTACCTATGCCACACTTGACCTTTAAGCGTAATTACATTGACGTCATTTTGTTACGTCATGTTGAATTCGTACCAGTTAATCCCATTTTCACATTTCATTTTTCTGCAACATTTTTTAAAAATATTATTTGGCTTCCATTTTGTTTCGCCATCTTAAATTCGTACCACAACTTTACCAATTTATCTCTATATCATACTTAATTCTTGCACAGAAATTGAAAATAATATTTTCAGGCTAATTTTTTAAATATTTTATTAGGCCGCTCTTTTGTTTTGCTGTCTTGGATTCATATCAAAATGTTACCAGTTCATTCCCATAAAAAACTTGATATGTGTGCAAAATTTGAGGTAAACTGGGTAATCAGGTTCTTTAGTAATAACTTTCTAAAAGGTTTTCGTTAACCATACTATTGTTGTTATATTAGAGTGGTGTGTACTAATTGGAGTTAAGATCTACTAAAAAAAAAACAAAAGTCTTATTTAAATTGACGACATTTCTCATCTTTATTGTTGCATCCTCAGGACCCACATATAGATTCTATATCCTGCGTAAAACACATATTATCAGTCTCTATCTACCCCGTTGGTCCGCTGATATTTCCCAGATATTAAGTTTCTAAATGGTTTTCGTTAACGATCCCCTTGTTGTTATGTTAGAGACTGAATTTTTAAATATTTTATTATATCGCCACTTTGTTCCGCCATCTTCGATTCGTACCAAAATATTATCAGTTGATCTCAACATAATACTTGATATTTATACAAATAGAATAAAATCGGATAAGCAGTTTTTTCATAATTTTTTAACATTTCACTAGGCCGCCATTTTGTTTCGCCATATTGGAAAATATTACCAGATCATCCCCATATGACTCTTAAGTGTTGGTCAAAATTTGAAGTCAATCGGGTAAGCTTCAAAGCTATGCCGCGAACTGACAGACAGACAGACCGACAGACGGGCCAACGAAATTGATAAAAAAATTTTTTTGGCCTGTAGCGACGCTAAAACATGAAGATATGTGAAACCAGAGAGGATGATTTTTTCACGATGACAAACATTTTATGGCTGGCATTTTGTTTCGCCATATTGGATGTTTACCAAAATATTACCATCCCCTTATAACCCTTAATTTTTGATAAAAATTTTAAGTCAATCGGGTAAAAAGTCTTTATGCTATGCCGCGAACTGACAGACAGACAGACAGACAGACAGACCGGCAGACAGACTGACGAAAATAATAAAACTTATTTTTTTACATCTAGGGACGTTAAACCTAAGAGGGTGATTTTTCCACGATTACAAACATTTTATTTGGCTGCGATTTTGTTCGGCCATCTTGAATTAGTACCACAATTTTACTAATTGATCCCTATACCGCAATTAGTTATGGCACACAATTTCAAATCAAACCATTAAGCAGTTTTTTCAGGCTGAATTTGTAAATATTTTATTAAGCCACCTTTTTGTTCCGCCATCTTGGATTCGTACCAAAATGTTACCAGTTAATTTTTTTTTAATATTTCACTAGGTCGCCATTTTGTTTCGCCATATTGGATTTTTACCAAAATGTTACCAGGTCATCTCCATATGACCCTTAATTTTTGACTAAAATTTGAAATCAATCGGGTAAGTAGTTTTTTAGCTACGCCGCGAACAGACAGACAGACCGACGGAACTGAGAAAACATGTTTGAACCTTGAAACATGAAGATCTGAAAAAATCTCGGAGGGTGATTTTTTCACGATTACAATACTTCCTTTTTACGAGGGAAGTAAAAATAAATAAAGTAAATAAATAAAATAAAATAAAATTTAGTTAACTGTTATCTGGTATAGAGAACAATTTAAACTAACAAAGATGGCAAGTTATAAAACCATTAGTTTAGACTAGTATGCTTAGTTCAATTGGAACATAGTTCAATAATAATAATAATTTTTCGAATGTTTTCTGGGGTATGGAATGGAAATATATAATCTAAATTTACTAAATCGCAAATCTGATCTAATAAACTTAATAGTATTTCCTTCCTTGAGGTTTAGATTTTCGGTTTACTTAATATGGACATGATTTTTGCGCGTTAATGTTGCAAAACTCGTTATATAGTCTTAACTATTAAATTATTGCATTAATAATTTGTAATATAACCTTACGTCTTTATTAAAACAACTATATTTTTAACACACTTAACTTAAGGGAGAACGATTTTTATTGTAGAAAAACGGGACAACTCTAAAAGATAGTCAGTAATCGGTAACAAATGGGACAATCTGCTTTTTTTATTTTCAGCCCGATTTGGTAGATTGCTGGTAAAAGTAAAAAGTGCTTTCACAAATTGAGCTGTGCCGATAATTTCGGCAGTTTTTAATTGGCAAGTCTGAAAACAATAGATTTATATTCTTCTGTTATTTAGTACATCGAACGTCGTAGTAAACAAGGTCAGGAGGGAAAAGAAAGATATCACATTTATATAAATAATCTAAAACTGTAAAGGTATAATTGTCTTTTTGAGAATAAAAATCAAAATGATAGAAAATTATAATTTTTTTCTGATAGACTTCTGTAAAAAATGATAACTAGAGATAAAAGTAGTTTAGTAGACAGACACGGGATTCAATTGGTTTAAAGCAGAAAAAATACCAGCAATCTATTTGTAGTAGTTTTGTTGTTTATTTGAGAACAAAACCAATTTTGCAACTTGCTTTTAAATAACAATAATCTTTTTGAGGAATTTGATACTCATATAACGTACTGGATATTTAGAAGGGTTTTAACAGGCTTTACATTTAGAGATTTCAGATAATATTTTATACAAATGGTTTATGGCATTCTCTCAACTTCCAGAATTTAATAAAGAATTAAATAAATCAAAATTGAAAAGTAAAAAAAAAAATAGCATCAACTTAGTCACTTTACCACCATATCAATAAAATAAAAAACATATAATTTCAAAGTGTATAAATCTTTATTGGTTAAAAAGTTCAATCAATTAATGCGATTTTTGACACTGTTTATTTTTGACAAGTGTGTCGATATTTGGTTTTACTTTTGAAGTTGCAACCCGTAGACTTCCTTCCTGTAACTCTCTACCTTGTTTAGACTTTAGATTCTCCATACGAGAAAACAGCTGTTCGCACACATATGTGCTCCCAAACAGAGACATCATTTTCTGGGCATGTTTTCGGATTTCAGGAAACGAGTTTTGATCGACATATTTTTTTTTATTTATTTTATTTAAATCGATAAGTTTCATCTCACAATTTTCTGGCATGTCTTCAACGGATACACTGAATAGTCGGGCAAAAAGATTGATGTAATTTTCATTATCTCTGAAGTCAGAAAACCTTGATTGGAACTCTTTTTTGAGTAAATCTAGTGCTGCGTCATATTTATCCATATCCGTACATTCGCAACTCTTGTGTGTGTAAACTCTTTTTTCAACAACTGATTTTTGCATAAATCCAGTTTAAACTAAAATGCCTTCACAGTGTCAAGGAGGTTGTTGATGAGATTTTCTTTTCCTTGTAGTTGGTGTTCAAGTCATTGAGGTGCAGCGTGATGTCCGTGAGAAATCCAAAGTCGCGCAGCCAGTGGGGCTCGCTAAATTGAGGAACTTTGGTTTCCATGAAGGAGGCGATTTTCTTCTTGACTTCAAAACGCGTTTTTTTAGTTTCGTGTAAAAAAAGTTCACAGTTTTTACGACTACTTTCATCCTCTCATCAATATTTGTGAATTTTGTACAAAGATGTTGTTAATGAACGATACAATGATAATGTATCAAGAGAAGATCTTTCTGCTGATTTTTCGTCAAACCCACGAGCCCTTCATTTTTTCCTATCGTGGATGGTGCACCGTCTGTTACAACTTCAGAAGAATTTGTCAATTCTAAATTATATCGTCTCAGTACTGTTATCAAACACTTATAAATATCACATTCTTTTGTAGTTCTTTTAATTGGAAAAAGGGCAGCCATCTCTTCAGTGATTTCAAAATTATTATCATTGCCCCGAAAAAATATAGCTAATTGCGAAGAATCCGTTAAATCTGTGCTTTCGTCGAGCTCAACAGAATAGTATATGAACTTCGATGCATGTTCTTTTAGTGAATTTTGTATGTTTGCCGCTAACTCTTCGATTCCTCTGGCGAAAGTAACACCACAGAAATACTTCAGCGGCGGCCTCCATACATTCCTTGATAAATTCACCATCAGTAAAAGGTTTTAATTTCAAAGCTACTTTTTCGGATATAACGCAGCTAACCTTCACGCTTGCTTCATTTTAAATGTTCTGCTTTTGAAAGCTATCTTGCTGTCGTATAAGCTGCCTTTTTAGAGCTCTCACTTTATCTTGCCGTAATTGTCCTTTGAATGTCTCAAACTTTGCGGCATGCTTTGTATCGCAATGTTTCGTGCGCTTTTGGAATTTAGAACTGGTCGAAGCTGTGTGATGCCACCATTACAAATATTCAATAGACTACGGCAACGCCATCTAGTGGCCTTGTGGGTAGTCGTCATCGCGAGATCACAGCGCTAGCGTCCTCAGAGTGTCATTCGCGAGCGCGGCACGATACAATATCATTATAATATTTAACCTCTGGATACGTTGGATACTTTTATTTCTAAGTGAGAAAATTGACAAAAACCTGGTCATAAAAGGCTGTGTGTTCCTAATGACTCCACTTATTTGTTAGAAGTTAGAAGGTTCTGATTTGTTCTAAGACATCGATTTGTATAGCACGGTTTTTGTCAATTTTCTCAGCTAGCAGTATCCCTAATACAACCAGACACTCCATATATAAAGGTATCTATTTTATAAATAAACTATTTTCTAGCTACTAGTTTTAATCTATTGATCCTTTACCAGACGACAGATGTAATAAAAAATGGTTTCTTTTTATTTAATAGCCGGTAACACAAAACTTTTAATCACGTAATGAATTTAACTGACATTTAGTATCATTTTTGACATTAAAACTCTTATGTGGTCTGTCTCACGTCTGATTAGTTAACGCAACCGGCCACTAGTCTTTTATTTCAGTAAATGTTAAATTGTGAACATCTAATATGGAGAAAATTCTGCAATATCACTTTGGTAGGTTTTTAAATCCCGCTCGGACAGGTGAAGAATTATTTTTCCTTGCGCATTTTATGAAATAAAATACGTTTGTATGGGCAACTTTTTTTTTAAATGGAAACCCATATTCTTTTGTCACATGTTCAAAGAAATTAAAACCATTTCTCACCCGGTGACGTATTTAGAATGCCTTCTCGGGAGGCAAGCATTTACATTTGGCGACTAATAAAAGAAGGTCTTTGCTTTTTGTATGTTATCACAACCCAAGCTTAATACCCTCTTGAAAATTTGCGACGATGACTAAAAAAAAAGGTTCACACCTATATAATTATGGTAATTAATGCCTTATAAAATAATTTTTGTTTTTAAATATTGTGCTTGGGTTATTAGCTCTAGGGAGGCATTTGCCTCTAAATACGCCACTGTTCTCGTACTTTAAACCTTAATTTTTAAGGCAAGTTTCTCTACATTTTTTGGCTAGATGAAGAATGTATCAGGTACGTTTGATTGTTGAAATTAGTAACTAATTGTCTTAAAATATTGTCTCAGGTGATTTCGACAACAACGAGTTTTAGAATTGTGCACAAAGTCAGGCTTAAAATATGACATTTAACAGAAATTCATTGTACTGAAATATTAACGATGGTCGGATACGGAGATATATCTAGAACCGATCAGGAAATAGTTAGGTAACCTCCATAAGTCATAAGTAAAATTCAGAAATGGTGGTGCTAACTGCACCATTACATTTGTCAAACGTTCCTATGAACTTACCATTACCAAGCGAACGGCAGGCAGTCTTCTCGTCAACGTCCTCGAGTACACCTTCCTACACCGCCACCTAATTGACTGTGAAATCTATATTAATATTTAAATGCTGACAAAATAAAGATTTTAAGGGTTTTTTAATAAAACACTGTATAAAGTGCAGACTGTCAAATTTTAATGACCTCCTTCTGTGAAATTTAGATTACATTTTACAATTTAAGTGGTATTAAGAAAGAAATGAAAATAAATAATTCAAGAGAATACTATGTAAAAATGTAAAACATATCAAAGATGTGAAATGTGATAGTAAGTTATTACCGTTATATCAACCCGTGAACATCTGGCGAAATGTTATGATTCAAATTGTAAATATGAAAATGAAATTAAATAGCGCCCAGGGAGCCAAGGCTGTTTTACATAAAAAGGCTTACTTACATTCATTTATGCTACTTTATGTCAAATTTATAAATATAAAATTAAGAATTAAATCCTCCTGAACGAACTCCAAAACCATTTGTGGAACTCTTGGTTTATGTACTCCAAAAATTACACCATAATTTTGAAACGGTAACTTGAAATTAAAACTTGAAACCATATCTTGAAATCCCACAAACGATTGTTTGTCTTACAATAAAACCGACACAGAATGTGGAAAAACAAGTTATTTACAACAAAACTATTCAGAGACGTTGCCTTACCTCTAATCATCTAGAGGGCTCCTTCGATGTCGCCGGTCACCAACAAAAACAATTTCCAAGCATCTAGAAAGGCTCCTGGAGAAACGAATAGCCAAAAAAGTTCAGGACGTCATTCTGTTTATAAAAGACAATCGCGAATTAGCTCACAGCAAGAAACTAGTTTAAAAATCGACTTACTACGTGGTTAATCAAACGTCGAACCAAACAAGCCATATAATATAAGCCTTAGGCTTTTAAAGGCACTGCACTAAAAAAAAAATTAGAACATGCTTTCAGTGCTTTCCTTTCAAACAAAGATCGGTCCATTAAAGCACTTTATAACGCCGGACACATGTTTGCGCCTCCCAAGAGAGAAAATTCTAAGAAGTTTGACATTCCGCCTCCACCATTCTTCCTGAGTTCAGAAGGAATTTATGCCAACCTAACGCCATAAAATAAAGTTATAATTACAGTGGTGTTCACTGCTGGCGCTTCTAGTAAAAGTTATTCAGAACCCGGTATTATTCAGAACGAATAGAGCTGGCGAATTGCTCGTGAGCAGAGCCAAAATTATAACCTGAAACGAAAAACCAGACATTGTCAAAGCTGGCTGGATGCTGAAAAAAAGACACAATAGTGACAGAAGAGAAAGGCCAAATTCCAAATATTTCTAAACAAAACGAAAACAAAATTCGTTTGCCTTAATTTAGAGGAGCTAAACATATTTTACAAATGAATTATGAATAAATCATATTGAGGTATGTAAGATGTTTAAAAATTTAAAGGTTATATTTAACTGCAATGTTATAATGATCAAAATGGGATTAAAATCATGAAAAACCATCAGCAAAATGTCCGTTTATCATTCCATGTAAAGCAAACATAAAGAAAAGCAGCTTTGATAAATGATAAACGAAGAGCTATGTAAGCTGAAACTTTCTACTATTTCAAATAATTTCAGACTGTTAAATTGATATTTTACAAAAAGGAAGAGGAGGGTACATATGTTTATCATAATTCATGTGAGTAAAATGGATCCAAAGAAGAAATACATTGTTTTTGTTTTTCTGGTTTGTATATAGTATCTTATTAACTAAAACTGATTATACATTCAAAATATCTCACTTTCAATAGTATCACCCTATTCATATGGACTCTATTAACTTTCTTCTATGAAGTGCATGGTATATAAATATAGAAAAATCCAAATTGTAGAGTTAGTCGACGGGTTGGTGAGGATGGTGACGGAACAATTTGTGATAATCAGTAACTATATAACAGTGTTACTATAAACTAAATAATTTTATGTAAATTTTCTAATGTTATAGCAGCTAATAGTAAAAAATTACCTACGTCCGATATTTGTAATAAACATCTTTTAAAAGCACAAAATACAGCTTGTACAGGAATGGGCAGAAGATGATTCAAATAGGAAACTGCAGTTTGGTGCCGAAATGATGGATTTGATAGAAATGTCGTAAAAATAGAAAACATATTATTTGTTGATGAATTTAAGGATAAATTTAATGTTATGAGGCCATGTTAATTTACAAAATTGCAGTTATTGTATAGATAGGAATCTCTATGATGAGAAAAGTACGTACCCAGTGACCCCAAAAAAATAATGTTTGGGGGAATTATCGAGAATAGGCCTATGTCTTTGACAATAACTTAACTCTGGGGGAATATTCCTCATTTCAATAGCAACATTCTTCTAAAGTTAGCAGTTTGATTTCTCAATTGAATCTACAAGTGCGAAATGCCGATATCCGCATCCGATTGGCAGGAAGGGGTGCAATGAAATGGTCACCGAGGTCTCTGGATCTTGCTACACTTGACTTTTTTCTGAGAGTTACTTCAAAAGTAAAGTTTAACATAAAACCCGAGAATATTAAGATGTTAAAAGAACAAGTTAGATATGGATGTGAGTTTATTACACCAGAGGTTATTCAAAATTTGAGAAATGGATTTATTTACGACTAGGTTGATGCTAACAATTGAACAGACAACATTTTCAACACGTTTTAAAATGAAATATACTTTATTAAAAATAATTGTTAATTTTAGCTAATCTTTTACTCGCTATGTATAAGAAACCGTGAAAGATTTGTAACTTTGAAATGTACTTTAGTTCGTAAATTGCGAAAAAAATAGTTCACGTGTTTAAGCGATTTTTAGGAAAATCTACCAAAGTTTTAATAGATAATTTACGCTCACACTATATATTTTACGTTAAACTAACGCTGTTTTCTAATCAGAATGCTGTCAACTGATATGCAACAGTTAATTTCAGTTTTTTATGTTTATTCATTGTGTAATTACATATCCCGTAACTTGCAGTCAAAAGCTTAAGGCACATAATAGAACTGCATTGTTTGTTTTGGTTATTATCACCGTATTTAGTAGTAATGAGAGACGTTGTTAAGAACTGCTTATTTTCTGCCATAAAATTTAACTAAGCAATTGATTAATGGCTTGTTAATTGGCCGCTAACATACCAGGTAAGGCTGTAAGACGACCACAAATTGAATATGTCTAGAGGTAGACAGTGCTTGTTGGTAATTTAAATATTAGTAACTCTATAGTTAAATAACTGAAATATAATCTTTTTTGAAACTTTTTATTTAAGATATTTTAATCTGGAAAGTATATTATTCTAGTGTACTGAATTTAATGTAATTTAATTTAATTGTAAACCAATATCAAATTATTATAACAGAGAGCGATATTATTTAGTGTCAACGTAATATTCAAACGGATCCAGGTTAAGGGAAAAAAATCGGTAACTTCCTTCATTATAAATTATTACTTTTATTGGGAAGAGTGAAGTGTGATCCAAGTTAGTTCAGTACAATGTCTTTTCATTTTTATTGGGCGCCATTTTGTTCCACCATATTGGATTCCTACCAATAGGTTTACCATTTCCTTTCTACCTATTCCACACTTGACTTTTGGGCATAATTTAAAATAAATTCAATAAGTATGCCATATTCCCGTTTAATTTTTCTGCAAAATTTCAAATCAATTGATTAAGATATTATTACGTTGATTGTTAATTTAATTTAGCCGTCATTTTATTTCGCCATTTTAAATTGAAACCCATATTATCAGTCTTTACCTACTCCGTTTGTCCTCAGATATCTCAGATATTAAGTTTCTGAATGGTTTTCGTTAACCATCCTCTTGTTGTCATGTTAGAGTGGTGTATTATTTAGGGTTAGGATCCAGTAAAAAAAAAAAAAAAAAATATATATATATATATATATATATATATATATATATATATATATATATATATATATATATATATATATATATATATATATATATATATATATATATATATATATATATATATATATATATATATATATATATATATATATATATATATATATATATATATATATATATATATATATATATATCCTGAGGATGCAACAATAGAGTAGCGAAACGTCCGACAATTGCAAAAAAAAAGACATTTGCTTTTTTTTACTGGATCCTAACCCTAAATAATACACAACTCTAACAAAAACAAAAAGATCCTTAAAAAAACCGTTTAAAAAATTAATACCTGGGAAATATCCACGGTCTGACGTACTACGTAAAGACTGAAAATATGTGTTTCATGCACGATATAGAATCTATAGATGTGTCCTGAGGATGCAACAATAAAGTTTCGAAACGTCGACAATTTAAGAATGTCTTTTGTTTTTTTGCTGGATCCTAACCCCCAAATAAAACACCACTCTAACATACAAACGAGAGGATCGTTATCGAAAACCATTTAGAAGCTTAATATCTGCGGACAAACGGATATGATGATAATGATAATATGGGCTTCAGGCTGTACATAGAATGTGTCCTTAAGATGCAACAATAAAGTTGCGAAACGTCGACTATTTAAAAATAGTCTTTTGTTTTTTTTATTGGATCCTGACCCCAAATAATACACCACTCTAACATAACAACAAAAGCATTGTTAACGAAATCATTTAGAAACTTAATATCTGGGTAATATATGCGGACCAACCGGAGTAAAAGTACTGATAATATGGGTTTCAGGCACGATATAAGATCTATATGTGTCCTGAGAATGCAACAATTAAGTTGCGAAACGTCGACAATTTAAAAAAAAGCTTGTTTTTTATTGGATTTTAACCCCAAACACCTATCCACCACTCTAAGAAAATTTTTTAACTTTTAAAACATGTTTTATGGCATCTAAGACGTGAAGATATGTAAAAAAGGGTGATTTTCTTCACGATTATAAAAATTTTATTTGGCTGCAAATTTATTCCGCCGTTTTAAATTAGTAACACGGTTTTACTAGTTGAGTTCATATCGCAATTAGTTTTGACACACAATTTGAAATCAATCCATTAAGTAGTTTTTTCAGGCTAAATTTTGAAATATTTTATTATACCGCGATTTTGAATTCGTACCAAAATTTTACCAGTTGATTCCAACATAATACTTGATATTTATGCAAAATTTAAAATAACCAGTTTTTTCATAATAATATTTTTAACATTTCACTACGCCGTCATTTTGTTTTGCCATTTTGGATTTTTAACAAAATATTACCAGGTCATACTCATGATCCTTGATTTTTGATAAAAATTTGAAGTCAATCGGGTAAGTAGTCTTTAAGCTATGCCGCGAACTCACAGACAGACATACCGACTGATGACCGACGGAATTGATAAACCATATTTTTTTGGCACCTGGGGACGCTAAAATGTAAAGACGTATAAAACTTGAGAGGGTGATTTTTTCACATACTTTTTATTTAGCCGCCATTTTGTTCGGCCACCATCAATTAGTATGAGAATTTTACTAGTTGATCTCTATACCACAATTAGTTATGACACAATTTAAAAACAAACCATTAGGCGGTTTTTCAGGCTGAATTTTTAAATATTTTATTAACCCTCCATTTTGTTCCGCCATCTTGGATTTGAACCAAAATATTACCAGTTGATTCCAATATAATACTAAATGTTTTTTTTGCAAAATTTGAGATAAATTGGATGAGTAGTTTTTTAATAATTTTTTTTTTAAGATTTTACTAGGGCGTCATTTTGTTTCTCCATATTGGATTTCTACCGCAATATTACCAGGTCATCTCCAAATGACCCTTAATTTTTGACCAAAAGTTGAAGTAAATATAAGTAGTCTTTAAGCTATGCCGCGAAATGACAGACAGACAGATAGATCGACCGACGGAATTGATAAAACATATTTTTTGGCATCTAGCGACGCTAAAACGTAAAGATCTGTAGAACCTGAGAGGGTGCTCTTTTCACGATTATAAATATTTTATTTGGCCGCCATTTTGTTCGGCCATCTTGAGTTAGTACCACTATTTTACTAAATGATCCCTATACCACAATTAGTTATGGCACACAATCTGAAATTAAACCATTAAGCAGTTTTTTCAGGCTGAATTTTTAAATATTTTATTATGCCGCCATTTTGTTGCGTCATCTTGGATTTGTACCAAAATTTTATCACTTGATTTCGACATAATGCTTGACGTTTTTGCAAAATTTCAGATCAATTGAATGAGAAGTTTTTTAATAATAATTTCACTAGGCCGCCATTTTGTTTCGCAATATTGGATTTTTACCAAAATGTTACCAAGTCATCCCCGTATGACGCTTAATTTTTTTCCAAAATTTAAAGTCAATTGGATAAGTAATAGAAGACAGACCGACACAATTGATAAAACATGTGTTTCGTCATCTATGGACCCTGAAACGTGAAGATTGGAAAAAATCTCGGAGAGTGATTTTTTCACAATTACAATACTTCCATTTTACGAAGGAAGTAAAAATGTACTTGTCCCAGGAACTACATTTTATTGATATAGAAATCGGGAGGTTTAATTTGTCGATTACTTCTCCGCAGCTGGTTCCCTTGTATACTGCCAAAACGTATCTCAGTTGGTTATCCACTTTGGTGCTCTTGATTACAAACCTACCGAGTGGAGGCTATTTACAGACTCGTCAAAGAGAAGCCTGAAAGTTGCTCTACAACACAATGGCAATTTATATGCATCTGTTCCAAAAATGTAATTCGGGAAAGCATAGTTGACCCCAAGAAAATTTTATTCCCCATTTTCATAAGAAATTGGGACTGATGAAATAATTTGTCCAAGCTCTAGATAAAATGGTGGTTGTTTTAAGTACTTGTGTGAAACATTTCCGAGTCTTTCTGAAGCTAAACTAGAAGAAGGCATTTTTGTTGGGCCACAAATAAGAAAATTAATGAAAAGTAATGAAATTGAGATGATTACGCAGGAAGACGAAAAAGTAGCATGGATAGCTTTAAAAGAAGGTTATAAGAAACTACAAAGAACCAGAATTTAATATTGTTGAAAACCATAAAAATTCACTTTCTACATGTCCATCTTGACTATTTCCCGGATAACCTCGGTGATGTCAGTGAAGAGCAAGGGTAGCGCTTTCACCAAGACATTAAAGAGATTAAAAGGGACTGTCCTACAGCAGAATGAATTCAAGAAAATAAAGAGTTAATGAATGTTATTTTTTTAATAGTTTCGCGGTTTTATTATTTGTTTTGTGGATTTTATTATTTTTCTTGTTTATCAATTGAATCAGTTGAAGAATTCAATTCACATTTTATAAAGTACTAGCGGGTACCCGCGACTTCGTTCGCCTCATTCGAGTACCTCTTTATAAACCACGTTTGTTGTTTCATTCTCTGGCTGTAAAATAGCCAAGCTACTATGCGAACTTACTCTAGAGCATGCAACATAGAGTTGACCATGGGAAAAACAATCGTAGCGCAAATCTACTCCAGCTGTACTTAAGGATTGCCCTTGAGCTTTGTTAATTGCCATGGCGAAACAAAGCTTAAAGAAAACTGTACACGTTTAAACTGAAAAGGATAGTCTCACGGAATTAAAGGGATACGTGTTATAAAAACTGTTTCTCCCAGACCAGCGCCAGAAATAATAGTACGCTCTATTACATTATTTTGTAATGTTTTAACCTGTAGCCGAGTTCCATTAAACAATTTTGGTGGTTTTAAATTTCGAATAAGCTCAATCACTAGTGCCCCCACTTTTAGATCTAACTCATGAGGAGGAATTCCTGAAGGGTTTAGAGAGTATAGAAACTCGACAGGATAATTAAGTCCATTTTCTTGGACTATAACTACATCTATTGAGTAGTATGTTAATTGTGGAGCAGTAATTCTTTCCAATAAAGCTAGACTTATTTCATCTGCTGTGCTATTTTTTGGAGTTAATATAGCTCGTTCTTTAAACTAAGAAGCGGTGAGTCCACTATAAACAGTTAAGGGTAGTTTCACCCCCTTGGAAACTGAGATCCGAAGAATCCTTTCTTATCGAACCTCTGCACCCTAAAATCAAGCTGTTTGCACAAGCTCAGGTTTCTGCGGCAAACGGTTTGAGATACACCGCAAAAATTAACCAGTGACCCGATTTCTTCAAAGACCCTGCATGAATTTATAAAAAATCTTAAAATATGTAAAAAATAAAATAAAAAGCCCGTGTTTAAGATTTTTTTCAAATAACTTACAGTTTTTTTAAATAAAATATATAATATTAAAGAGGTGGTTTCAGACCCTTGGACACCATGTCCGAGTTTTTAAAAAAATTTAAAATATGTAAAAGAGTAAAATATAAAGCATATTATGTTGTAACGGGTTATATTTTCCTAACAGAAATTTAGAATTTTGCTATATTTTTATTTAAGGTAATATCTATAAAATATGCTTACCAGTTCCTATAACCTTCATAGTTGAAATAAGACCCATATTTAATGTTTTTTTATCGTTTAATTCAAAATTTAAAATCACAATCTCAGTAATCCTAGCTTAACTTTATAACAATAAACCAAGTGGTGGAGACCTCCATAAGCACATTCTTCTCATTCTGAAACAAATTATTAAAATTAGCAATTTTAGGTACAAATTTGTTACATGATTATGGAGTTGACAATTTTAGGCTAAGTTAAGTGAAACAAATCAAAGTTTACCTTGTATTCTGGTGATAGCTCTCATTAGCTCTTACTGTATTTGCTGTTTTTCAAAAGATCAAGCCCCTTTGTAGAAATAAAGCTGATATTTTTCTGAAATTAAGAGAAAGCACATTACATGAACTTTAGTAAAAAGAATAACAAACAATAAGGTTAGGAATTAGGAAAATAGGAAATCAGAGTAAAGAAAATTTATATGATCAAAAATCTTCATTTTGAAACTTACCATTGTAATTTTAACTAACATTTTGGTATATCCTAATTATCTCAAAACAAAAATAAAATTTATCTAAATTTAAATTAATTTTGAAATATCTGTCAACTTCATTGACAATTAGTAGTACCAACATCAGGGTTGTATCAAAATTCTCTAGGTTTCTCTCCAACAGGAGAAAGAAAAGTGACAGGAGTTAAAAAAGAGGCAGACCATATTTTGGAACTGTTGGTTGTCTTTAGGGCATTTTTGCCGATTTTTCTTCGAAAAATGGGTCCATTCTAATTATTTTGGGTGACTTATTGTTTAAGTGTCCTATAGCTACGCTAGCTGAGTTAAAATTAGAATTTTAGTGGAAGAAACCCATTTTTCGTTCCAAGTCACATGTTCTTGACTCTTTGACAATCTATCATTGGTAAGTCTCATTTTCGTCATTTTCTCACAAGTATTTATTATTAAAACTAAAATGTATAATTTACCTACCTTGGTTTTTCGAACTTTCTATTGCTTGATTTGTTTCCTTGTAGGCCTTTTTTTTATTTGGTGTTTTGGTCCAATGTTCTTGTGTGCTGATAAAATTTAGCAGGAGCACTGAAGCTTGCTTGCAGTCCCTCAGGAGTCATGTTTCAAGCTATATGAAACTAGGCCTGCAAACCATATGTACAGGGTGTCCCACATAAGATCCTCTATCCCCTTATCTCGAAAGATATACAATTTAGGAAAAAAAGTTATATATAAAGTGTTATTGTTTTTAAGTGAACTTTTATATTATATACCTTTCATGTATACAGGGTGCTCAGTTTTTCCTGGTTAGGAGTCAACTCCTAAAAATTAAATGGGACACCCTGTATATTATCCTGGATATGGATTCCTCATTAAAAATAAGGGTAACTTTCATTAAGATATTGTATACCTATCTCTCGTCGTTTAGGATATAATAGCCGTTTTATTTAATTTTTTGCTAAAAACGTATATATTTAAGGTAGTAGAAAAAAATATAAGTATATATTTGGTAAAGCTGCCATTTTTATATTAAAGACAACACCACAATATATAATTTAAGTTGTTTACGTTGACTACAAATTATACAGGGTGATATCAGAAATTTAATCGATCAATATATATAATTACTTATAAGTCAATAATCTTAAATGGAACACCCTGTATATTATTGCAGATTTCGATGGTTCACAAAAAATTAAAGTAACTTTGTATATAATAACCTATACCTATCTCTAACCGTTTAGAAAATATTCGCTATTAAACTTTTTTTATGCAATAAAAAATACCTTTGGTTTAAATTTAATGACGAAATACGTCACAAATATTTTTTAACGGGCTGACCATAGTAGATTTTCAACAAAATACTGTAGTTTACAATTTTAACTAAGATGTCTGTATTCTGTATTTCCTGAGAAAATAATTCATTACAAATCATAAAATGAAACCAAATATTGCATGTAATTAACTAACGCTGCAAAATCAAAACTGCCATGGAAAACAAATAAAGTGCTTTGGAAACCAACGTAAACAATATTTGTCAAATAATATAATAAATTTTGGTTTGTTGTGCGTTAAGTTCATCTTTATCTTATAATGTCTTATACTGCCGAAGAAAGGTTGAACTTATATCAGTGTTATCTTCAAAATAACAAAAGCGTTGCACTGACTATAAGAGCATATCATGAAAAGTATCCGGAGAGAAGAATACCGGAAAGATCCATGTTTGGGCGAATTGAACTAGATCTCGAACAGCATGGTGTTTTAAAATATGAAAAAAGAAATAAACCTAAAAGTATCTTGGATTATGAAACGCAATTAAATATTTGCTTATATTTCGAAGAATTTACAGAAAATTCCATCAGAGATGCAGAAAAAGACTTAAGTATTGCTAGAACTGATATTCATAGGACGCTGAAAATGAATAACTACAGGGCGTTTAAGTTCGCTAAATTGCAACACTTAGAACCTACCGATCATATTCTACGATTGGAATATTGTGACCTAATGATAGATCGACATTTTCGTAACCCTAATTTTTTTAACCAAATTTGTTGGACGGACGAAGCGATATTTACTACCTCAGGGATATTTAATAGAAAGAATACTCACTATTGGTCTCAAGAAAACAAACACAACATCAAAACTATTCAACATCAAGGTCGTCGTAGTGTTCATTGTTGGTGTGCGATTTAGGAATCAAGTAATAGGTCCTCTATTTCTGGATAACCATTTAAATGGTGCGAGGTACCTAGAGCTACTGACTAACAATATCAGGCCGTTACTAGAGGTCAATGGTAACATAAATAATATTATTTACCAAATGGATGGAGCACCTTGCCATAACACCATTCAAGTAAGAACTTATTTAAGTGTTAACTATGCAGAGGTCGTTGGACCAAATGGAAATATTCGTTGGCCTCCGCGGAGTCCAGATTTGACGCCCCTGGACTATTTTCTGTGGGGAACATTAAAGGATAAAGTATACAAAAATAAACCTCAAGATGTTGATGATCTCAAGAATCGAATAAGGGAAGAAATTCAAAATATCAATGAAAGTGCTGCAGTAAGAGATGCCTTAAGAAAAATGGAAGTCATCTACACAACTTGTATTGCCCAAAATGGAGGCCATGTGGCAAATTTACTTTAATTTTCCCTTTTGCATTAGGTATATTGGTCCTTTCGTTATACATGCAATTGTTTTTTTGATTTTACACATTAATTCATTTGTAATTATGTAAATGTTCTCTATTAACTTAACTTCTTACTACATACTTATTTAATAGTTCACAAAATTTACATATCGTTAAATGTTAAAACATTTCTATATTTGCTAAAATTTCGTATTCATATTATATCGATCATTGGAAAGAATTAATTTCTCAGAAAATACAGATATCTTAGTTAAAATTGTAAACTACAGTATTTTGTTGAAAATCTACTATGGTCAGCCCGTTAAAAAATATTTGTGACGTATTTCGTCATTAAATTTAAACCAAAGGTATTTTTTTATTGCATAAAAAAAATTTAATAGCGAATATTTTCTAAACGGTTAGAGATAGGTATAGGTTATTATATACAAAGTTACTTTAATTTTTTGTGAACCATCGAAATCTGCAATAATATACAGGGTGTTCCATTTAAGATTATTGACTTATAAGTAATTTTATATATTCCGATCGATTGAATTTCTGATATCACCCTGTATAATTTGTAGTCAAAGTAAACAACTTAAATTATATATTGTGGTGTTGTCTTTAATATAAAAATGGCAGCTTCACCAAATATTATATACTTATATTTTTTTCTACTACCTTAAATATATACGTTTTTAGCAAAAAATTAAATAAAACGGCTATTATATCCTAAACGACGAGAGATAGGTATACAATATCTTAATGAAAGTTACCCTTATTTTTAATGAGGAATCCATATCCAGGATAATATACAGGATGTCCCATTTAATTTTTAGGAGTTGACTCCTAACCAGGAAAAACTGAGCACCCTGTATACATGAAAGGTATATAATATAAAAGTTCACTTAAAAACAATAACACTTTATATATAACTTTTTTCCTAAATTGTATATCTTTCGAGATAAGGGGATAGAGGATCTTATGTGGGACACCCTGTACATCCTGGCCGCTGTTGTGAGTTCCTCGACAGACTCTTCTACGTATCAAATATAATCAACTTAGGGTTTGATCTGTGTGTGTTGTCTTGGGAACATACTTGACTGCCTGTTAGTGTTATTATGTGCCAAATAGAGCCAATTCCATTTTGATAATAGAATTAATATATAATGAACTTTAACGGAACACTTTAAATCATGTCTAGTTTTTAACTTTTAACGAATAGCACTCAGTACATCGCATTGTTGGTTTATGAATTTACAAATGTATTTGTAAACTGGGTTAAATAGGCCTATTTTGAAAGTAATTGAATCACTGACAAGTACTGTACTTAAAACTTGAATGGTGTAAGTTTTGTAGCCTTTTGATTTAAGTTAAATTGGTATAAAACCCACACTACTTTCTTTTTGACATACTTAACAAAGTTAAATTTTAATGATCTTTCTCTCGTACCACTTATTATTAAATATATAAAAATTTATGTGCAACATGCAAAATTATTTGGAAGAATCCTAGGTTAGGTTACGTCATGTCTTACGACCTCTTCCTATATTTTATAGACAGCTCTCTCTCTCTTTCTTTTGTTCATACTCAGGAAATAGTCGTAAGAGAAGGTAATAATTATTAATATGTCTTTAATCTCAATTATTAAACTTTATATGAACTAAGTGTGACTATAATCTATGTATAAACAAGGCTATAACGGTAAATTTTCGTAAATATATTTTTCAATATTAAGGATATTGGTGTTATTGTAAAGTTTTTGTAGTTTTCCTGTTTTTCTTAAGTTCATCCGGTCTCGGGTTTTCTTTTAAGGGCCATAAAAACAGGTGGCGCCTACTTCTTCTATTTTTACCTCGATCCACTCTACCGATCACTAGTTATCTAGTTAACCGACGGCAGCCCAGACCTATAGACCTTGGAAAACCGAAGAGTACTACCAAATCCATCTAGCGGCCGAATTTCAAAGTCCTCGCCGAGAGATCGATAACGGTTCAACAGTTCTTCCTTTAACCCTTCAATCTTTAATAATATTAATATCAATCTTTAATATTTTATTATACTTTTATTCAATTTTATCAATGTTCAAGCGTTTTCCGAATAACTAACGGGTTTTTAAATAAAATATATTATATTATTTAAGGGTTGGACACATCTTATGAATTTTTGAAAAATCCTAGAATATGTAAAAAATTAAAATAAAAAACACGTGTTCAAGCGTTTTTTCCAAAAACTGACCGTTTTTAATATAAAAAATATTGTTATGTTTAAGGGATGGTTTCACTCCCTTGGAATCTGAGTTTTAAAAAATTCCTTCTTATCGGACCTCTACACACTAAGGTCAACCTGTATGCCAAAATTCAGCTTTTTACCTCAAGCGGTTTGAGCTGGAGCGTGATGAGTGAGTCAGTCAACTAAGCCTTTTATATATTAAAAACTATATAGTATAGATTTAAGCGCAGGCCTGTGTAATTATTTGTTTTTTGTCCGTTGTCAATTTAAACTAGACGTTAAAACAAAATATGAGATCCTGAAATTAGTAAATAAATCCTAAAACTGATCTTGTTTGTGATTGTAAATGATTAATATACAAGAACATTGCAGCAACAACACAGTACATTTTCGTTAAAATAGATCCATCTCTTTTTTATCAAAAGAAAATTACAATTTATTTGTACACAAAATAATTTTTTAATACATTTACAGTGTTTCCATTTATATGTTGATACCCCCCTTTTAAACCATAGAAGATGGAAAAACATCTATAACTGCAATACTTTTTACACTGTTGTCTTTTAAGGGTATCGGAAATTAATAAACAATAATAAAGCAAGAATATAGAGACAATCTACACATTTATTTAAATGAAACATCCTCTTTATTATTGTTTCTTTATGTGAGGGGTCCTCTTCTTGCTTGCTTTGCTGCATACCAGGTTTGATACTTTTAACTCTAAAGGCAACCACTAAAATTGACCCTTACATGAGAGGCAGTGTCTTATATGAAAGAGTTTTAGTTTTTTTTTGACATTCTTTAAAAACATAATATCAGGTATATTTAAACACAGCAAGGAGAGAGTGATTTAATGAAACAATAACACACATTGTTGCAAAAAGAGAGGCGCAAGTTTCTTGGAGTAACTTAGTAAACCGGTTTAGAAATTCTAAACGGAAATACCCCAATCTTATCTACCATGTCTTAAAGGGAGTTTCTCTTGTTAAGGGATAGAAGAAGTATGATGAATAATCTGTATGCGGTCACAGATATCCTCTTTAAAATAAGCTTTGAGCACGATACAGCGCATTACTGGATTCGTAAAATATTACATTTAAAAAATGTGATGCTGACTGTTTTCCTTTACGTCGACTTGCAGCGTTTAAAACGTGCTCGCCCTAAAAGAGTCATTTCCTTTTTAAAAAGAAGCGGGCTTTAAGTTCAGGGCGTCTCTATGGAGGGATCGGACATTGCTCCTTAGCGAGCCTAAATTATAGGCACCGTTAATGTGTTATGTCCAACTTTCTGCAAATTTTGGATTAAAAGTTATTTTTTATAGGTAATGCTATAGATAGAAGCTAAAATATAATTGAAGACGAAGTAGGTATAGAAATTGTTTTAGTTTCTATCAGTTTACTCGACAAAAAACCGATTAGCTACGAGGAAAGTTTCGGTTAAATGTAGTTATTGATCTATCTCAAAGATTAATTCTATATTGAATTAAAGAAAGTATGAAACAATAACAATGTATATCCAGAATAAATGTACGTTATTTGCCACTTTCCTTGATAAAAAAGGGAATTCTTAACGAAGAAAGTTCCAGGAATTTGCCGAATTTTTATTTCGTATAACGAATCACCACAAATATGATAATCATGTTGGATTTATTTTTGTCTATAATCTGCCAAGGGCGACCTTAAAGTAAAAAAAGTACTTACAGTAATTTTACGTTTAGGTATTTTCCATATCCGAAAGGTTGGCTATATATTATGAGACAACCTGTATCAATTTCTGAAACGACTTGGGTATTATCATTTACTGACGTACTTTTTTAGGAACTCGCCTTTGATATCTTTGGTGATTATTTACTGTTTCGTTCTTCTTTACTGAGCAAATTTTATCTGTTTCATTTAAATTGCGATGGTTGTGAAAAGCTTGTACAAGTTCAACCAACCGGGTCTTAGTAGGCCAACAACTTTAATTAGATAATTTACAAAGATAGTTGCGACTTGGCTAACATAATTTCAACTGTCTTGCTTTACTTTGAATGAGTTATTTATGTGCATTTGTGCCATCCCATTATGGTGTTTAGAGGCTGCATGAATCTGTTGTTAGAGCTATGGTATATAAAATGGAATAATAAAAATAATATTAATTATATATAAAAAATAAAACATTGTCACAAACACGATACTATACATATACGGAGACAAACAAGAAACTAATATCAAAATTTATGTTTATTTGTGGAAATAAAGGAGCAATTGAAATGTATGTTATTAAGGAGTTATATATATATATATATATATATATATATATATATATATATATATATATATATATATATATATATATATATATATATATATATATATATATATATATATATATATATATATATATATATATATATATATATATATATATATATATATATATATATATATATATATATATATATATATATATATATATATATATATATATATATATATATATATATATATATATATATATATATATATATATATATATATATATATATATATATATATATATATATATATATATATATATATATATATATATAAATAAACTGAAACCCCTCTTCCTTACTAAATCTCTAGTAGAGTTTTCTTTGAATACTTCAAAGTACACCAACACGTTTACTTCTGTTTGTTTATTTATTATAAAGTGTTCTTTATTCCAGACCTTTCGAAAAACCCTTTCATTAGGTCTTAATTTCTGTCTTGCAGATCACGTCCTGAAAACCTTTGTTTAATCTTGTAGAAATATTGACCTTTATTTTCGGGACACCCAGTAATTTTCACATTTTTCTTATAATTTGAAAAACACAAAGTATCAGTTAATACCGGACGACTTTATAAATCATGTTAACCTAATACACAACGAAATATAAGATGGAGCTCCCCCCATATGGTTAGTAAAGTCACAATATTGCTTGACAGACTTTTTCAAAATCCATTAGACTTTTACTTGAGATACTTGACATTAGACGAACTTCAACTCAATATTAGGCACATATTGACATCTATCTATGACAGAACAGTTTTGAAGGCAACAAAAGCTGTGTTAGAAAATGCTGAAAAATGTATTGAAGAAAATGGAGATATCTTTGCCTATGTGTTATAAATTTATTTATAAATTTTGTTTTAAAAATACATAGCCTTTGTTATCTAAAAGCGACATATATGAATAAATAGTCATCTTTAAGTTTAGGCCAGTATGGCATATAAACTTTTTTGTTCAGCAGAAGATTTGCAATGAAACCGCTAAAAAATATACAGGGTGTCCCGTTCCAAAAAATACTATTTTTTAAAATTTAACCAGAAACGCCATGTTCGATTGTTTTTCTTTTTTTTTACTATTTTAATCACAATAAAAAAATATCACTAGTTTGCTAATTTAACCGACTTTGTAGCTACGGTATTAACAAGTTAGCAATACTGCGCACTTTGATTACACCCTGAATATATGTGTGTGTGTGTCTTATTCGACTTTGTTAGGAGATGGTCACTAACAGTCTGAAAGACAATAATCGATAAATCCAAAATCACAAAAAATCAATCAATCCCGAAAACATAAATAATCCTTCGGCCCCGGGCGAGGGTATAAAAGGAAGCGTCACAGTTACCAACACTTAGGTCTGTATTCGGACGCGAAAAAGAAAGCTTCGAGGATGCCAAATGTGATTTTGGCGAAAGGTCAGCAAAACTGTTCTTTTCAGAACGACAGTAGTGAACTGTTGCCCACAACATATCTTCACCTAAATAAGTTTTTTAGTTATTTCGACAATGGCTTTTAAAACTAATTATCTAAAAAGAGATTTTTGGATTTTTTGAAATCCCTTCCTAAGGAGGTGAATTGTATTTTATCAATTTTACAATGTCCCTGTAACTAAATGAGTTTTTGAAGCAATTCTTTCGTTAATACTGAACGTAAACCTAAAATATTATTTATTACATAAAATGCTTTTCCCGCAAATAATTAGCCTGTGTAAATATTAAGACAGGAGAACCCAAAGACAGTTATTAACAAAGAATGGGTGAGCCCCACTTTTTGTAATTTTTTCATTACTTTCACACTATTTTACAAACAATTATTTTTTCACTATTTAGAGGCTATAAACGTATATAAGAATTTATTGTTCATTCTCATTTTTTTGTTAGTAAAGCGCGTTTAATGTCTGTGGTGGTTATAACAAAACGTGTTGTTTTCTTCATTAAATTATTTTTATCTATTTGATTTAAGTGGTGTCGGTTATGAAAAGCTTGCATAAGCTCACTCAAGCCAATCTTAGTAGGCCAGCTTTAATTGGATAATTCACAAACATAATTGCAATTTAGCTAACATAATTGTAACTGTCATGCTTCGAGTTATGTTTATGTGTTTGAATTATTCCTGCTTCTTGTTCAATAGGCCTCATGAAATCATGGTTAAACAATTTTTATATATATATATATATATATATATATATATATATATGTTTATATGTATATATGTATATATGTATATATATATATATATATATATATATATATATATATATATATATATATATATATATATATATATATATATATATATATATAACTGGTAAAGTTGTGGTACGAATTCAAGATGGCAAAACAAAATAGCAGCCAAATAAAATTTGTAAAAAATCAACGTAAAAAATTCTTATTTAATTGACCCTACTTTTTTCAAAAAAAATATTGCAGAAAAATTAAATGTGACATAGGGAGAAACTGGTACGAATTCAACATACATAACGTAGCAAAATGAAGATTTGTGTTAATGCAAAAACTACTCATTGAATTTATTTTAAATTGTGGCCAAAAATCAAGTGTGGCATAGATAAAAACTGGTAAAACATTGGTAGGAATCCCACATGATGGAACAAAATAGCGGCCAATAAACATGTTTGATAAAGGAAAGATTCATAACGAAGGAAGTTCCAGGTAAAGGAAACTTACCGATTTTTTTAAGCAAAATCTCTGATCTTTGCGTGTTTTAAATATTTCGTTTCATCAAAAAAGTAATATATATATATATATATATATATATATATATATATATATATATATATATTTATTTATATATGTTCACATTTACCAGTGACGTACGCTAGCAGAACACTTAGTGAATCGGAAATAAATTATTCAACGATCGAAAAAGAATTATTAGCGATAGTGTGGGCGACAAAACATTTCCAACCGTACTTATTTGGACGAAAATTTAAAATCGTTACAGACCATAAACTACTACAATGGCTGTTTTCTCTGAAAGAATCAATTTCCAAGTTGGTCAGGTGGAGATTAAAACTTTGAGTTTGACTATGAGATTGTATATAAAAAGGTAGTCTGAACAAAAACGCAGATGCCCTATCTCGTATAGTACTCAACCTAAACGAAACAGGACCATCGAAACTAATACAAGACCTTTTCGGATATATGGAGAATTTTCATAGGGAATTGGAAAATGAAAATGCTGAGTCAGTAATTGCAGAAACGGGAGACTTAGACAAACGATTGAATGCCGTAAAAGACGACGCCACGGTACACTCTAGTCACGAAAACCCACTTATCGGTATTCCAATCGTGGATTGCCCAGTAAATTACAGAAAAAATCAAATCATAATTTCTCTGCTAAACTTTAACCCCGCAGAACCGTCCGTAATAAACCTATTTAAAAAAAAACAACGCACTCTCATTCAACTTTCCCAAAATAATTTAGAACAAGATGTTGTTAAATTTTTAAAAGAACGCATAGTTCCTCATACTAAATATTATGTATATTTTGAAGACCCTATATACGAAATAATTAGCAATGTTTTTCAGCAATACTTTAAAAATTCGCAAATAAAATTAATAAAGTGTACGAAGAAATTGATTGACGTCATAGCCACAGAGGAATAGAAAAAACTGAAAAAAGAATAGAATCAACTTACTACTGGCCAAATCAGCAAAGAACTATTCAAAATTTCATAAATAATTGCGAACTTTGTTTAATTACAAAATACGACCGCAGGCCCATAAGAGTCGAATACAATATAACGCCTACAGCCACTAGACCATTCCAAATAGTACATGTAGACACTATTTCTCTTGAAAATTGCAAATTTCTTACAATAATTGATTCTTTTTCAAAATATGCACAAGCATATAAACTTTACTCTGCGCAAGGCATCGAAGTGTCTAATAAGCTCGTTAAATATTTCACACACCACTGTATACCCGAACAAATTATTTCAGATCACGGGAATGAATTTAAAAATACTGTAGTCCAAGAACTACTTAAAACACATAAAATAAAAGTTCATTTTATCAGTAGTCAACATCCCGAATCTAACGGAGTAATCGAACGTTTCCATTCAACCTTGATCGAACACGTGAGATTACTAAATAATCAGAGCGAATACAAATCGTAACCTATCGAAATAAAGGTAAACTACGCCCTTTTGGCATATAATAACACATGAAATTATAACTGGGCATTTAAACACCGGATCCCCTTTTAACATTGACTTAGAAAATCAGCTAGTTAATAACTATGTCGAAAATCATGAAGAAAAAGTCCGACTATTATACAAAAAAATTAACAAGGACATTCAAAACAAAAAAATTAGCTCGATAAACAAAGTTAACGAAAATCGCGAGAAACTTGCAGAAATCCCTGAAAAAGTATTTGTTAAAAATACCCAAAAACAAAGCAAAACAAAGAACAAATGCAAACCCGAAAATATTGTTTCAGTAGATCCAAATACTAAAACTGCCAAAATTGCACCTACTCACGGCAATAAAATATTAAAAATTCACGCTTCAAATATCAAAAGACCAAAAAAGAAGAAAGCTTATTCTTCCCAAATTATTTTAGTTTCCTCGCCCTCGGACAATGGACAGAAATCCGAAACGTAACCGAAAACCTAGGCGTACTTCCCATAGACTTGGGCCCTGCACGTCTTCAGAGAAGCGAACACACTTTTGTACATTATTATAATCTCCAACCATTATACGAGGAGTATGATAAGTTAAATATGCAGTATGATAATCTTAGATTTAGTTATATTAATGATAGCATGTTAAGTAAAGAATTAGAAAACTACCATAAGATAATTAGGTATAGTAAAATATTAATTTTAGAAAAACTAAATAACATTAGAATTCACGGAAAAAATAAGATCGCGAAAAGAGGTTTAATCGATGAATGTGGTTCTATAATTAAGAGCATTACAGGGAATCTAGACGCCTCTGATTATATACTTGGTACTAAAATGGCAGAAAAGAAGAAAACCAGCCGTGGTGTAAGAAGACAAGTCAGAAGAAATAGCAAAGAAAATCAGCCTCCCAGGGGATGCTTCCTTCTAAGGGTGGAGGAGTTATGGGACACCTTATCCGTGTTACTATAATAACCTTCATCGTTCTCACGTAGGCAAGCCAACCTTAAACCAGGGAACAAGCAACATCAGCGTTTTCCGTCGCCGAGGTGCCTTTTGCGTGTGAACCAAATAGTTAGTTTAGAATCAGATCTTGAACTGTTAAGATTAATTTTTGAAATAAAAACTGTTTTTTAAAAATGGGCTTTACAGAGTTTAACTTTTAAGTTGTGCTGGGTGTTGATGCGATCTTGCAATTAAATATCTATCGGTATGTGTTGGTTTTCTGTACACGGTGCATTCGAAATATCCATTATGCAGACGAGACAAAACAAACTTAATATAATATCTAGTACTTTAAAGAAGAATGGCTACACAAATCCCATCATAAGAGAAAGCTATTAATGCACAGGACTCCCGAATAACGAACAACAAAAAGTATAAACCGGAAAGACAACAAATAGTCTTACTATATGTAAAAGGCACAACAGACAGGTTCGGAAGAATGCTTAGAAAACATAACATGCAAATAATACACAAGCCACAAACAACTATAGGTAAACTACTTGGAAACTCAAAAGACAAAATGAAATTTGAAAACCACGGAGTATACAGCGTGCCGTGACTGCGAAAAGATGTACGTGGGGCAAACTAACAGGCGAATATCAGCAAGAGTAGAAGAGCAGCATAAACGCAGCATCAGAAACAAACAACCTCATCTCTATTCAATCAACAGGAAACTGGCCACAAAATAAATTTTGATGAGTATAGGAAGATTGCCAATATAGATCATTATAAGACCAGAATAATCCGAGAAACCATAGAAATTGAAAAACAAGGTGATTTAAATAAAAGGGTCAAGTCATTCCATACCAACGGTATGGAAGACAATAATCGACAAATCTAAAATCACAAAAAATCAAGCGCAAGTAGCGCAACAACAACAGCAACATCCGGAAAACGTAAATACCGACCAACAACCGCTAAGATATAGCCTACGACCCCGGGTGAGGGTAAAAAGGAAGCGTCGCAGTGACCAACACTTCAGTCTCTATTCGGACGCGAGAACGAAAACTTCAAAAAAGCCAAAAGTGAAGAATTTTTTTTGAAAAATTAAAAATGCCAGGGAGAAAGAAAACGGCTTCCTCTATGTAGCCGGAGAGAGGGCCCTTAGCTTAAGGGAATCAATAAAATTTTCGTTATATCAAAAAGGTAAGGAACACCAAGAAGACTTAATACATACAAACTAATTCAAAGTTCAAACATGCCGCACCAGACAAAAAGAAATGAAAAAATCTTGAGACATAAATATTCCTGTAAGCCTTTCGACCACGAGATCCCGTAGAAAAATCTCCTATTTAAGAATGGCCCCTGACCTTTCTTTTATTGGTTAACCTAACAGCTGACTGAATTAGGGAGATGCCATATTATATAGAAAAATCAGCAAATTAAGGAAATCATTAATGACAATCTATGAAAATCATGAAAGTCACAAGACAAGCGGGAGGATTGGCAACGTTGTAAATAAATGTCATACGAAATGTTGATTTATCGATTAGTCTTTTCGTTGACACTAAATATGGTAACGTTCCTGATCCAGGGTTGTAACTGTTGCGTAATAGCTTCTCACTAGAGAAGATGGAATATAAATAAGTGCTCTTCCTTGCAAATAATTTATTTTAAAAGCATTCTACTGAGTGTTAAAAACAACTTCAGTTATTTAATATTGCAAAAAAAAGGTAAAACGTTTTAATGTGAACCGATATGGGGGAGAAAATGGCGTCTTAAGAAAAAGTCTAAAAATCAGTATTCGACTTTTATGGCCGTGAGAACTTTCATTTATTAGAGGACGTGAAACTAAAAATAGCAGGATTTATCTTATCTTGATTTAAAAATTAATAAATAATAGAATAATGCCAAATGCAATAAAAATCCAACGATAAATTCATTCTAATGGATACCTATTAAGTAAAAGCAATTTACCGCCTTTTTAAATTTCAATTGTTTATATTTTTCTTTTTGTTACATAAAGAAACTTTGCAATAAGTGTCATAGAAACCCTAGTTTAGGTAACTGGATTTTGTAGATGGTGAAAAGAATCTAAAGACATCTAAAAAAATAATTTTACATAATTAAGGTTTACAATGTCCTTTCTACAATTTGATCATTTGTAAGTACTTACTTTTTAATATGTTTTTATATCACTGATAAAACCCTCTAAAATATTACTCTTATTTTTATAGAACCTAGCAATGGCAGTCATTAAGATTAATGGCATCTGCCTGAAATTCTCCTTTTTTAATCCCAACATCTTATTATGCTAATAACAAAAGGAAAGACCACTTAAACAAATTGAACCGCTGGGTTAAATTGCAAATGGCCTTGTTGACCACTTAAATGAATATATCGGAGAGTGTATAAAGAAACGTGTTTACGTAACTCTAAAATATTTGGGAGCATCTGAAAAGGTAAATCTCAGAAATTCTATTTATCATTTCATTATTTTTAAGGAGACTAGCACTTAGCTCAATATGTTGACTAGGAAAATATGTGCCTACATAGTATAGGCAGTTTCAGTTCATTTGTGTTCACATGTCATCTACAAAACTGCACTTCCTACACTAAATCACCTGCCTGTGTGTTGTGTTATGTCAAATAAACACAAAAAGGTTTTCTTAAATTAAAATCCAACTTCAATAATATTATTTTTAAGCATTTTAATTCAAGTAGACAAGATCAGAACTCTTTGGGGGAAGGGGTTTAAGGTGTTTAGGGGTATGCACAGAATATTTCTATTTAGCTCAATCAATTCTACATAATTGCTGTTTATACACTGATGTACCTTCTGTGACATGAAGTACCATCTATTTGGAAAACAATATAATTAACTTTTTATTAGCAATATATAAACAAGAATGTTGCACAATTTATTGGCCTCCAAAGAGCCCCAGTCTTGTTACCTTAGACGGTTTTTAAAGGAAACCTATGTGTATATAAATAATTACATACCGAGATCTTGAGCAACTTAAACAAAAAATTAGTGAAAAAATTGAATTACTCAGTCAGAGTAGTTTGGTAGCAAAAATGCGAGTGAACTATTAACTGTAATAACTATTGCTGCTTATATATTAAATTTGAAAAGCTTTGTTAAAAACCAAGACAATAAGTTTGAAATGGTAAGTTAAAAGATTTTTATAAGTTGAAGTCATAATCTAATGTTCTATTAAAAATTGCATTAAAAAAAGTATGATACTCGAAACATACCAACGTTTTTTAAGTTATGAAACTTGAGTGCTGCGAATAGAATAAACTTTCATTCCGATGTCGCTCTGGCAAGCCTTAAAACGTTGAACTTCATGTAAGTATTGTTAAATTCGGCTTTAAAAATCTAATAATATACAAGGACACCTATTTATAATAAGAGGCATTTCGTATCAAACTGGACAAATGCAACTTCTCTTATAAATAAAATACTACATAAATTACAATTTTGAATCAAAATGGCTATGGGTCCTGGCTGTCCAGATAAAGAAATAGGGCGCCTGATTTAATCACCCGGTATATATATACAAATTATGTTATATTTCACTTTTTTGATGAAACGAAATATTTAAAATACGCAAATATCCGAGATTTTGCTTAAAAAGTGGTATTTAACTTCACTTGTATATTAGTTAGTTAGTTAGCATGTATATTTGGGTCAAATCTTGTAAGTAACTTTTGAATGAGTTCCCGTTAACCTAATTGATTGAAATTTGGTGTACAACAACAGTTTATCTCAATATTACATTTAAGGCGCGAGCAAAATTTGAATAACCGAATAAGTAGTCTTTTACCCTGAATTTTTAAATATTTTTCTAGGCCATTTTATTTTGCTGTCTTGGATTCATATCAAAAGGTACCAGCTCATTCCTATGTAACTCTTGATTTTGGGCAAAATTTGAGGAAAATTGGATAATTATATCTTTGGTAATAATTTTTTAACATTTCCTTAGGCCGCCATCTTGTTACGGTATACTGGATTTTTACTAAAATATTACCAGGTCATTCCCATATGATCCCTATTTTTTTATCAAAATTTGATATCAATGTTGTAAACAGTTTTTAAGCTATGCCGTGAACTGACACACAGAGTGGCAGACGGACCTACGGAATCGATAACATATATTTTTTGGTATCTAGGGACGCTAAATCGTGAAGACGAAGATATACAATTGAACCAGTTTATCTCTATATCACTATTAATTATGGCACACAAGTTATGCCATTTTGTTCCGCCATCTTGGATTCATACCAAAATTTTATCAGTTCATTTCTACATAATACTTGACTTTTGTGGAAAATTTGAGATAAATTAATTAAGTCATTTTTTAGTAACAATTTTTTTAACATTTCACTAGGCCTATAAAGTAATAAACGTAAAAAAAAACAGTTCCCGTTATCGAAATTGACTGAGATTTGGTATACATACATACATCCGATGACAATACAATATTATGGTGTCCAATCAACGACATGGAAATAACATTTGACGTCATTGTGTCCAATAGTGAATGTCTTATACAGGGTTCGTAAAAAATAATGGTTATATAAATAAATATAAAATAAAATATACGTAAAAAATATTTTTTTTAAAAAAGCTTCTACTTATAAACTTTTGAACTGAAAAGTAAAAATAGTAAAACATACATAAACACAGAACTTTTAAAATTTGAATATAGATTTGAAATAGAGCCTCAAGATTTTAAGAAAATATTCAAAAAAGATCTATATTTATAGTTTAATTATTTTTCACTTTTCACTTCAATAGTTTATAAATAAAAGCTTTTACTGAAATAATCCTGCGAACATTTGTTTAACGACTTACATAGCCGAGGTGGACATTTATTCAACGTCAAAGCCTTATAATTAAAATTAAATTAATACGCTGTTGCTAGAATATACACAAATTACCTTACACAACGCAATTCTGTTATTCCAGCAACTAGAAGTATAAAATCGAGCTTTCTTTAGGATTATCAAGCATCTTTTACGAATTCACCGAAGCAAAGATTTTTAATACTCGGCAATTATGCAATCAATTGCTGTTATGTTTTTCTTTTTAATGTTAGGTTTGTCTTCTAAAATCATTAAAAAAACTGTACAGCGTAATACGTTTTTATTGAATGTACATTTTAAATGTAACAGTGTTTTATGTCTTTATTCGAAAAATTGAAGTATTGTTTATTAAATTTAGTTTAGTCCTACAAAGCTTTTATCATTATTTGAACGTTATAATATATTAAACTGCCCTTCGATTATTTTCAAAAGTAATAAGATAACTAGCAACGGCAACTAAAACTGTTAAATATTATATATACATATACGAAAGTTTTCGGGTTATTATACATTTGGAGGAAAGAAAAAAGTAATTATACCCGTTGACAACGAAATTATTAGTGAACCTGTCATTTCCTTCTGCAAGCCACATATACAATAGATTTGAAATGTGGTAATAATATGTAATTGGCTCAGATGCAGATTTTGATTATTCAAACAATTTGACCGTTGTTTAACAGGAAGCACGTTTAACTTTGTTTTTACTTCTCACCTAAAAGGGAAGTATTCTAATCGTGAAAAAATCACCCTCCCATATTTTTTGCACGTCTTCGCCTTTTTGGGATCCTAGATGGCAAAAAAACATGTTTTCTCAATTCCGTCGTTGTGTCGGCCTGTTCGCGGCATAGCTAAAAAAAATCGGTAAATTGCCATTACCTAGAATTTCCCTCGTTATGAATATTTCCTTTTATTAGGAATCGTAATATATATATATATATATATATATATATATATATATATATATATATATATATATATATATATATATATATATATATATATATATATATATATATATATATATATATATATATATATATATATATATATATATATATATATATATATATATATATATATATATATATATATATATATATATATATATATATATATATATATATATATATATATATATATATATATATATATATATATATATATATATATATATATATATATATATATATATATATATATATATATATATATATATATATATATATATATATATATATATATATATATATATATATATATATATATATATATATATATATATATATATATATATATATATATATATATATATATATATATATATATATATATATATATATATATATATATATATATATATATATATATATATATATATATATATATATATATATATATATATATATATATATATATATATATATATATATATATATATATATATATATATATATATATATATATATATATATATATATATATATATATATATATATATATATATATATATATATATATATATATATATATATATATATATATATATATATATATATATATATATATATATATATATATATATATATATATATATATATATATATATATATATATATATATATATATATATATATATATATATATATATATATATATATATATATATATATATATATATATATATATATATATATATATATATATATATATATATATATATATATATATATATATATATATATATATATATATATATATATATATATATATATATATATATATATATATATATATATATATATATATATATATATATATATATATATATATATATATATATATATATATATATATATATATATATATATATATATATATATATATATATATATATATATATATATATATATATATATATATATATATAATATATACGTAATGGCAATTTACCGATTTTTTTTAGCTATGCCGCGAACAGACCGACAGAACGACGGAATTGAGAAAACATGTTTTTTGCCATCTAGGATCCCAAAAAGGCGAAGACGTGCAAAAATATGGGAGGGTGATTTTTTCACGATTAGAATACTTCCCTTTTAGGTGAGAAGTATATATATATATATATATATATATATATACTGGGTGGTGCAACCAAGATGGGGTGGACGATTGTGGGCAAACGAAGAGGAATTTGAAAAAAAAATTACTTCCTTAATTACTTACTTCCCTTTTAGGTGAGAAGTATATATATATATATATATATATATATATATATATACTGGGTGGTGCAACAAAGATGGGGTGGACGATTGTGGGCAAACGAAGAGGAATTTGAAAAAAAAATTGGGATATGATTGATAGTCAAGAACGCTGTGTTTTAAAATTATACCCATTATACAGGGTGGTCTGAAAAGTTCGTGGTGATACAAACTTGTGTTTTTTTAAATGGGATACCCGGTATATTATTATTTTAGTTGATTCTCCTATTCGTTGCGATCATTTTGATATAAGGTTAGTTGGGTCTAAAATTTATACCAAGGGAATGGGACGAGGTTAAAGTGGAAAAAAGGGTTATACTCCGGCCATTTTTTGAAAACAATTGAAGCAGGTATGGAAAAACCAAATATTCTATAAAATGTATTGTATCTAGGACTACAATAATCGCTTGTAAGGCGTTCAAAATTATTCACTGTTATACAGGGTGGTCAAGTTTTGCAAATTTACCTTGGATTGAATTTTTTTAAATAAAACACCCTGTATATTTTATCTTCATGTTAAAGATAACATTACTAGCTTTCAGAAAATACCATATTTGATACCTTTCTGACCAACAGTTTTTCAGTAAATTAGCTCAAAATTTCTTCATTTTAACACGAATTACTCTGAATTCACGTTGTTAAAATTGACAATTTAATATTAGGAGGCCATGATATCATCATAAATTGAACAAAAGATTGACAGTCCTGTCAAAACAGCAAAGTGTCAGAATATTGTCATCAGTAAATAAATAAATATTGTTCTTTGATGATGCGATGCCGAAATAAAAACAAGATAGAAGCTTTTGCAAGTTTATCATAGAGATTTCAGGAAACAGGAAATGTTGCTTTCAAAAAAACGTAAAGTAATTAATAAACCAGTTACCAATGAAGATAATGCTTTGACAGTATTAATAACAGATCTTTTTTTACAAAAAAAATAAATTTAATATAAATCAACAAAAACAATGTAATTAAAACTTATAAAAGATGTTCAACTCAACCACCGTTTTGCTGAAGGCACATTTCGAGTCTATCCATAAATGAAAGTTTCACTTTTCTCAAAGTCAGGTCTGAAATGTTGCGAAAACTGCTTATTATTCTCAACTTCATATCTTCCACTGTGGTTGGAACCTCTTTATAAACTTCTTCTTTAACATGTCCCCATAAAAAGAAATCTAGTGGCGTTAAATCGGGTGACCTCGCAGACCACTTAACTGGTCCACCTCGCCCAATCCAATGCTCTCCTTTCCAATTATTGAGAAAATGTCTTACATGCCTATGGTAATGCGGGGGTGCTCCATCATGTTGGAACCATAAGGAATTTCTTAACATTAAAGGTAAGTCTTCGAGCAATACGGGCAACTCATTTCTCAAAAAATTTAAATAGGCTTCTCCCGTTAAATGCTCTTCAAAGAAATATGGTCCTATAACATGAGAGCCAATTATACCTCCCCAAACATTAATTGACTATTTATTTTGATGGTCCACCTGACGAATCCAATGTGGATTTTTGGTTGAATAATAGTGCATATTATGTTTGTTAACCAAGCCGTTGCTTTTAAAAGTTGCTTCATCTGAAAACAGCACCCTATCTACAAAACCTGGATTATCCCAAATTGTATTTAAAAACCAAATTGAAAACTCTTGTCGTTGGACGTAATCGCGATCATACAGTTCTTGGTGTAATTCAATGTGGTAGGCATGATATTTATGTTGTTTCAGAATCCGTTTAATACTAGTGCGTTCAATATCAGTAGCTCTCTCAATTTCCCTGGTACTTGTGTGTGGATTTTCTTGCACTGTTAATAACACTGTCAAAGCATTATCTTCATTGGTAACTGGTTTATTAATTACTTTACGTTTCTTAAAAGCAACATTGCCAGTTTCTTGAAACCTCTCTAATAAACTTGCAAAAGCTTCAGGTCTTGGTTTTATATATATATATATATATATATATATATATATATATATATATATATATATATATATATATATATATATATATATATATATATATATATATATATATATATATATATATATATATATATATATATATATATATATATATATATATATATATATATATATATATATATATATATATATATATATATATATTATTGTTTGTTTCAGGGTTGGGTATTTCGGTTTTAATACCGATACCTCCCAAGGAAACTGCCTGATGAGCCTTGCCGGGGCAGATACCACGGTAGCAGATTGGCACCTTGGCCCTGGAAACAAACATAGCGTCATGTTTTGGTCGATTCTCGACAAAATGGTGAAGGAGTAATCCTTACCGTTACTGGTTTCGTTTTATATAACTTTTTACGACCAAGAACCGCACAGAAA
>JAUTXW010001844.1:780000-1056213 GCA_030620095.1 Kuschelorhynchus macadamiae
CCCCAAAATGTTTAATCATAGGTTTTTGTATTTTTAATCAATAAATTGTGAACTGAAACTGAATTGAAAACTTTGTGATAGCGTCAATTATAACAAACTGCGGAATATTTATTACCTTTGTTTCGACAAATGGACATAAATTTATGTGAATTCTATGGAATGGCCTTACAATTTTGGATATAGGATTGAGGATGAGTAATCTGTTTTTTTTTTAAACAGTTGAGAAAATTTTCGTTAAGTACGAACCGTTCGACATGCAGTAAGCCATGTCTTTGAAATAATAATATCCTAATGCTAAGTAATATTGATATAATAAGTTGATTTTTATCATTACTATTGAATATTTCCAAATTAAACTTCGGAATAAACTCATTTTTATTTATAGGCAAACTTAGCAGAGCAATAAACACAACAATTGAAAAACACATTCAAAATCATTTTGATCAATAGAAGCGTCAACAGTTAGTCTCAGTGCAATCTCTCGCTTTCTTGAATTAAAAATAACTCCGTTTTCTTCTTTAAGTAGAACTTCTAAAGTATTTTCTGTACGCTCGTTATCTAGACGGAAAAGCTAATAGAAGAAAAACATTTTTCAGCAGGATTTCCTTAGCTGGCTTATTAAAATTTTGATATGCTTTTTTTATTTTTCGAGTAGAACGCACTGGTTAAATACGCTTTATTATCTTTAATATAACATTTTTTTATTACTTATTCCGTTTCAGGAAGTAATCATATTGCAGTTATTAAAGGTCATACTTTTAAATTAAAACATAAATATTATTTACACATGGTGTTTAATTAGTTTGATGCCACAATAATATTTATATGCATATAGTATCATATTTAATTAGATATTTTATAGAATTCAATAAATATATTTGCAGTTCCTTAACAACTTTTCCTTGACCAATAATAACGGGAGTATGTATCTATGGATCAGGAATTGAAATATAGAAAACCATTGTTGTTAGTTTTCAACACAATATAAAATACATGAGGCATCTAAACAAAGTTTTAAGTTTCATAGCGTTCTATAATGGTTCTTAAAATGTTGTAAGAACTTTCTTCTAACCAATAAACACTCATGCAGTCTATATAGGCTTAATATTTGCATTTCTAATTTATTGCTGCTTTATAATAGCTGATTGGAGAGTTTTTCTCTCTTTAATTAATTAATTGGTAACTTTACCAATTATTTATTATATAAAACATATTAAGTGAATATTTTTGGTAAATGGTATTGGATTGTATACAGTAATCACAACGAACTCTGGCATTTTAATAGCTGTATAAATAAATAAACAATAAAATGTAGGCTATTACATAACCGTTCTTGTAGCAAAATCGTACTTATCTCTTAAAGTATTGTTTTGTTTTAATACACTATATAACAGCCATTATTTTTTGCTACAAAAATCATTTTAAACAAAAGATTCCGCCTAGGAAACCATATAAAATGGTTCTCGTTGGATTTTCTTCATTTGTACTTCCCTCGTAAAACGAAAGTATTGTAATTCTGAAAATATCACTCTCCGAGATTTTTGCATATCTTCACGTTTCAGGGTCCCTAGATGACGAAAAACATGTTTTCCGAATTCCGTCGGTCTGTCTGTCTGTCTATCTGTCTGGCTGGCTGTCTGTTCGCGGCGTAGCTAAAAAAATACTTACCCGATTGAATTGAAATTTTCGTCAGAAATTAAGGGTCACATGGGCATGATCTGTTAACATTTTCGTAAAAATCCAATATTGCGAAACAAAACGGCGGCTTAGTGAAATGTTAAAAAAATTATTATTACAAAACTACTCATCCAATTTATTTCAAATTTTGCAAAAACATCAAGGATTTTGTTCAAATCAACTGGTAATATTTTGATACAAATCCAAGATGGCGGAACAAAATGGCGGCTTAATAAAGTATTTAAAAATTCAGCCGAAAATACTGCTTAATGGTTTGGTTTCAAATTGTGTGCTATAAGTAATTTTGGTATAGGGATCAATTAGTAAAATATTGGTACCAATTCAAGATGGCGAAACAAAATGGTGGCCAAATAAAATGTTTGTAATCGCGAAAAAAATCACCCTTTCGGGTTTTACATATCCTCAGGTTTTAACGGTCTTAGACGCCAAATTTTGATAAAAAATTAACAATCATATGGGCATGATCTGGTAACATTTTGGTAAAAATCGAGTATGGCAAATACACAATGGCGGCTTAGTGAAATGTTAAAAAAATATTACGAAAAAGCCACTTGTCGAATTTATTTCAAATTTTGCATAAACAACAAGTATTATGTTGGAATCAACTAATAAAAATTTTGTACGACTCCAAGATGGCGGAACAAAACAAAAAACTACTCAATAATTTCAGATTGTGTGCAATAACTAATAATGGTATAGGACTCAACTAGTAAAACTGTGTTACTAATTCAAGATGGCGGAGCAAAATTGCGGCTAAATAAAATTTTTGTAATCGTGAAAAAAATCACCTTCTCAGGTTTTACATCTCTTCACGTTTTAGATGCCAAAAAACATGTTTTTATACTTACCCGATTGACTTCAAAATTTGACAAAAAATTAAGGGTCATCTGGGGATTAACTGGTAATATTTTGATAAAACTCCAATATGGCTGAACAATGTTAAAAAAAATTGTTAGAGTGGTGTATTATTTGGAGTTAAGATCCAGTAAAAAAAACAACAAGTCTTTTTAAATTGTCGACTTTTCGGAACTTAATTCGTGCATCCTCAGGACACATACATAGATCCTCTATCCTGCATGAAACTCTTATTATCGGTCTTTACCTACTCTGTTGCTCTGCAGATATTTCCTGGATATTAAGTTACATTTGTGTATTATTTGGGGTTAGGGCCCAGTAAAAAAAATGTCTATTTTTAAACAGTCAGCGTTTCGTAACTTTATTGTTGCATCCTCAGGACACATATATAGTTCCTACATCCTGCATGAACCCTATATTATTAGTCTTTACCTACTCCGTTGGTCCCCAGATATTTCCCAGATATTATGTTTCTATGGTTTTCGTTAATGATCCTCTTGTTGTTATGTTAGAGTGGTGTATTATTTGGGGTTAGGGTCCAGTAAAGAAACAAAAGACTTTTTAAATTGTCGACGTTTCACAACTTTATTATTGCATCTTCAGGACCATATATAAATTCTATATCTTTCATGACAGCCATATTATCAGTCTTTACCTATTACCAGGTCCGCAGATATTTTCCAGAAATTAAGTTTCTAAATGGTTTTCGTTAACGATCTTCTTGTTGGTGAGTGGTGTATTATTTGGGGTTAAGAAATATCTGCAGACCAAAGGAGTAGGATAATACTGATAATATGGATTTTAATTTAAGATTGCGAAACAAAATGACGGCCAATAAATTTATTAAAAAATCAACGTAAAAAAATCTTGTTCAGTTGATTTTGCAGGATAATTAGATGTGAAAACGGGATAAAATTTCCCTAAATGCGTTGCATGCGACATTGTGCTGACTTCTCCAAGAAACGCAAAAATGGATTTAATTTCGGCTTTTACTTACGCATCTTGTTTTTGTGATAAGACGGAATTGATTTGCATTTTCAATTGTCATTTGGTTTAGCCCGGCTTGCAAAAAAAGCTGAAAGTAGACATGACACACCCGACTCTTCCAGTAGCGGTACTGAATCTCGGTACCCTCACCTATCACAGATGACAATATCGTTTTCTTGAAGCCATTGTTGCAGTCCACTGGCTCCTCTTTCTGCCGTAGTATCGACGCATCATTGTTTTTGTCGTGTGTAAAATATGACCCGTGAATGTCTAGAATATAACTGTCTGGAGCTGTAACCAGAACCGTCTTCACCAGATTAGAGTGTTTATGAGTTGAAGATGATTGGCTTAAGTTTCTGAAGTTCTTACTTTTTTGTATATGATGAAAGTGATGAAGAAGGATTAGAGTAGAATTTGCCCTTTACAAAAAGCTCACCTTTTACTTTAGACTTGAAAAAGAATTTTTTTAGACGTTTTGATTAATTTTTTTATCAAGCAACCAAAAGGATTGGCTACCGTTTTGACAAGAAAGAACTTTTCCTTTCATGTAAGTTGAAAGCATTTTTGGCATTGAAAATTATGTGATTGTAATGATTTCGTGCTTCGTTTTTAGCCGGTAGATTTTCTGAAGTAAGTTTCTTAAGGGATTTATATATTTTGACCCACCATATTCAATTCGTACCAATAGTTTACCAGTCTCTGCCTATACCACACTTAACTTTTGGACATAATTTTACCAGTTTACATCTATAGCACAATTAACTCTTACAGAAAATTTAAAATCAATCTAAAGAGTAGTTTTTCAGGCTAACTTTTTAAATATTTTGATAAGCCGCTATTTTGTTTTGCCATTTTGTATTCCTACCAAAATGTTACCAGTTCACTCGTATGTGACACTTGCTTTTTGTGTAAAATTTAAGGTAAATTAAATAATTAGTTTTTTAGTAATAATTTTTTATTAGGCCGCCATTCAGTTTCGCCATATCGGATTTAATCAATATGTCACCAAGTCATTCTCACATGACCCTTTACTTTTGATCGTAATTTGAAGTCAATCGGTAAACTATGCCATGAACTAACAGATAGACCGCCAGACTGATCGTTGGAACTGAGGGGTGATTACAAACGTTCAATTTTGTCGTCATTTTATTTCACCATCTTGAATTCGTACTAAAATTTTACCAGTTCATCTGGATACCACACTTAATTCTTATACACACTTTGAAATCAATCTAGTAGTTTCTCAGGCAGATTTTTTAAATACTTTATTAAGTTGCCATTTTGTTTTGTCATCTTAGATTTATATCAATTAGTAATTTTTTCAGGTCATCCCCATATGACTCTAAATTTTTGGTAAAAATTTGAAATCAATCGGATAAGTAGTTTTTCAACTATGTCCCAAACAGACAAGCCAACAGAATGACGGAATCAAAAAACCTGGGATTGTAATACTTCCCTTTTACGCCAGAAGTAATAAAATAAATTTGACGTGTTTCACCGTTTGTTAAGCAAGTTGAAAGCTTTTCAATTAATTCTATTTTTCGTTTTCAGAGGGCTGTTTCATCCTCCTATGGCACCCATGTATGGTTAAAAAATATTATTATATATAAAAAGATAAAAACACTCTCTGTCCTGAGTTAATATTTCTGCTAGTAAAGAATATCTCTCCTGCTAATACACATTCCTAAATTAGAATGCGAATTAATCTTAAATTAACTTGTCCGTTTTACTACAGTCATAAATTATCACAACACTAAAATACAATAACAGTGGTAATTCACGTTTCATTTATTAATTTTTATTGCATTTTCTGCAATTGGATCTGTTCAAAAGGCATAAAACATTAATACTTTAATGTTAAGTTAATTAAATATTTAACAAAGAGCAACTCGGTCTGCAATTTGTTAATGTACTGATAGGGTGAATCGTTATGGACTAAATTATGGGGTAAATTTACCAATTATCTTAAGATAATTAAAAAAAGTATTGTTCGATTATTAATATCATATAAATTGGGTAAAATAGGTCAGATCAGGCTAGACAAACTGACAGAAAATCGAGTTTTTAAAAGATTCAGAACATAATTTGTGGTGTAGTTCTCACTGAACAAAACTGTATAACATTCCGCATAAAAGATTTATATGCATGCGAACTAAATTTTTTGAGGAGATTAAAATATATATTTGCTGCATTGAAATAATTGCAATCCTAATAAATATTAATACTACGTATCGGTCTGTTCATTTATTTATTTGTTTATGAAAACCGATAAATACCAAAATCAAATAAAAACATTATGAAAGGAGTAATCTGTTTTAATACTGAAGCCATTCGTATTGGAATAAATTATTAATTAATATGTCCATTCATTCCAACGCAGGTCTGGATAAACAGACTTTCCTTGTACATGGTTTTTCTTATTTTCCATATACAGTCCTGGAACTTTGAAACCAGGGGCGTGCAGTCCATGGAAGCAAGGGAAGCAGTGCTTCCCCAAAAAAAATTACAAAACATCTTCTAAAATGTAATTTTTGAAATAGACAACCATTAATTTAGTTTATATTAAAAATGCTAAAATATTATCTTAATTATCAAGCCCATAATAAATGTGGCCTTGACTCCGACCAAGCAATAGAATCGAATAGAATAGCGGGCCGCTAGCTTCTCTGCAGCCAAGTCCTGTATGCTTGGTTTCCTGTGAATCGAGCCAGAGGTTATTGAACTTTTCACCAGCTGTTTGCAATTTTTGCATTTTAGTCGCGTGCTTTAAGTGGGGGCGGAAGCTATCGTTGGAGTAGGTTCTTTGTTTGAACGGCTATCCGTGTGTTGTGTGATACGTACGTCGCGTCGTGCATGGTGCGATATGGAAGACAATAATACGGACGTGGATATGCAAATACCGTCAACTTCGGCTGTCGGTAATAACGTTGACAATGTTGGAGAATTTAATAAGAAGAGTGTGTGTGAATGTGTGGTGTGTCTCTTAATAATAAAGGGATTTTCAATATTAAACATCGCTGATAAGCTTCAAATAATTTCCAAATGAAGGGCAAAACCGTCTATGAAAAATTTAACCACAAAAATGAAAAACTGTATTAGACATTTTTATTTATATGGCTAAGAGGGTGTGAAAATATAAGTAAATTATTTTGTTGGGCATGTTTACTTTTTGAAAATGGAAAAGGTCTCTGGAATAAAACTGGTTTTTCCGATTTAAACAATTTCCATAAAGCTGTAAAAAGACACATTATGTCCAAAGCACATTTGCAGGCCGTCATAAAAGAAAAAGTCTTTGGCAAAACCAAAATTGAACACGCCCTTAATAAACAGTTGGAAATTAGTCACCGCCAAGACAAAGAACTAGTCGATAAAAATAGGCAAATATTAAGAAGACTTATTGATGTTGTTTGTTTTCTTGGACAGCACGAATTGGGATTTAGAGGTCATGACGAAATAAGGGTTTCTTCAAATAGAGGAAATTTTCAAGATTTACTTAGGTTAATGGCTAAATATGATGATTGCTTAAAAAATCATTTAGAGCAGTCTAGCGTTTTTCGCGGAACGTCGAATCGAATCCAGAATGATTTAATTTCCGCTGTTGCAGCCAACTAATGAAACAACTGATATCACTATTTTTATCAAAATGTCTATAGTAATACGCTATGTTAAAACAGACAGAAGTATTCAAGAGCGATTTTTAGGTTTTAAGAATGTGTCCGAAAATCGTACAGCAGATGTATTATATACCGTAGTTTATAACGTTACTAAAAATTAATGGAGAGAAAAAATTAGTTGCTCAAAGCTATGAGAGACCTGCAGTGATGGCAGGACAATTAGGTGGTCTTCAAGCTAAAGTTCGAGAAACTTTCCCAAGTGCTGTGTTTGTCCATTGTTTTGCTCATAAATTAAATTTAGTTTTATCTTAGTCCATCAATCACATTAAAGAGTGTAAAGTATTTTTCGTTACTTTAAGTGGCATGGCTGCTTTTTTTCCAAGTCAACAAAACGTACACAAGCTTGTCCACAAACGATTGCCCAAAGTAGCTCCTACTAGGTGGAACTATAATGGAAGACTTGTGTTAACAGTATCTGAAAATCGTGAATCACTGATTAAACTATTTGAGAATATAATAGAAAATAATGAAACGTGGGACTCAGAAGCAATAAATAGTTCGAGGGGGTTTTTGGACTCTTTGAAACGAGACTTTAATTTTAATTATTTGTTGAACATATTTTCAGAAATATTTCAATTCTCGGACAATGTTTTTAATATATTACAAATCAAATTAAATTAAAAAGTGGATGATTTTAAGTCCATGTTAAGCCAAAAAAGAGGTGACTTTGACCTATTTTGGGAGAAAACGATGACGTTAAATGTGGAGCCACAAGCCAAGCGTCTTCGAACAGACAAGGTGGGAGATGTTCAAACATCATACAGACGCCTCTTTTATGAAATAATCGATCAAATTCAACAACAAATAAACTATTTAATGGTTTAAATGATTTTGAATTCCTCGAGCTCTGCAATTTTGATGCATTTAAAGTAAAAACTTTTCCAGAAGATGCGTTTAAATCTCTTCTTCTTCATTATGGCCAGTTCTTCGACCGAGTGTTATTGCGATCTGAACTAAAAGTGATTTACGAAACTGATGACATTAGCGCAAAAAATAACGCTAAGTGCAATTTTTAAAAGACTGGAAAGGAGCTGGAAGATGCCTACACCGAAGTGTCGAAATTGTGTGAATTAGTATTGACAATATCTGCCACAAGTTCATCAGTAGGACGCAATTTTTCAACGCTTAAACGTATACGAAATTTCGTGAGAAATTCAACGGGGCAGGAGAGACTTTCGCATACATCGCTGTTGTCCATTGAAAATAAACTTCTCCAAAATATGTCGGAGCATCGACGTTTTTATGATGACGTCATTGACGAATTTGCAAAAAATGACAGAAGAATCGAATTACATTACAAATAGCTAAGTTTCTAAAAATTGCTTTCCCCTTCCCTTTCTTAAAATTTCACCGCACGCCCATGTTTGAAACGCATAAGGGAAATTCTTAGACTATTTTTAAAGAAATATCTCGAAAAAATTAAAATATATTTAAGTGCGGTTTTTGACAAATAAGGTACAATTATTTGGTGCCAACGAGAAAACTTGAGATCCAGGTACAAAATTTTGGAAGAAGAACATAGATAGGAAGTCTATTAAGAAGTGGGCGATTCGGGACTTGATCAAATGCTTTGGATATGTCGAAGGTAATAATTTAGGATTCCCCGTGGAATTCGATGGACTTGTTCCAGTTGTGGGATACGATGGTAAGAAAATTTGCTATGGACTTTTGGTGACGGAAGATGTATTGCCTGTCATAATTGCGAGTAGGGATATGGGGATATGGGTATGCAGTTAGAGAAAAGAGTTATGGATCCCTACTTCGGAACATGCTGTACACGAGATTTCCAACTTTTTGAAAAAATGCCTTGTTATAAGACACTTAGACCTGGTAAGGATAGGAGCCAGATCTAAGTCAGACTATTCTTTAGTATTAAGTATTTTGAGAATACGTTGCATCTTTTTTAACACTAGAGGTAATTTCGAGCATATTGTAAAGCAAAGCTGATGGAAGGTGGAAGTGAAGAGGAGAGACTAAAGTGCAATTTGCGGCTAATTGCTTTGGCTTTGATTTATTTAATTAATGAAATAAATGGAATCCAATCCATTCGGAACAAACGGAATAAATTTTTGAAAATTCATCCCTTAGAATTTTCAAATTTTATATATATATATATATATATATATATATATATATATATATATATATACACATATACTTAGAGTTTTATTTTCTTGGAATTTTCGGTTCTTAGAATAAATGGGACAATTGAGTGTTAAAGTTTGTCATTTATTTGTAATATATAAACGAGAGAAAGAAAATAATAGTTTTCGGCTTATCACATTAAAAGAACGGATTTTCAAATATAAAACAACACATAATATTGTATAATTATAACAGACACACGTGCAAATAAGACGGGCCTGTGGATGTTAATACGACTACCAGTAAATATTTAGAAGGGCCTATCGACATAGGAATTCGTTTTTTTTTCCGGCGGATGGATGGTTTCTTTATTGTATTTACGAATTAGATATTTTAATTTATTAAATTATAATAGATCTTGCTGAGATTTTTTATATATGCCTTGTTGTTTATTGAACGGTTTTGTTTTTGATATAAATCATTTCCAAAAACTCTCGTTTATTTTGGTTCGGTTCAAAACGTAATATTTTGGTTTCTTCAAAGTTAAATTTGTGTTGAGTTTGATTTTCATGGTTTGTTAGGGCGGTGGTATTTTTTTTATCAAATTTGTGGCCTTTTAGGCGATTTTGAAAATATTGAGATGTTTGGCAATTACTGCAAGGAATTTCATAAATGATATGTGATTTTTTATTTTTACTCGTTTTACTTTTTAGAGTGCTGAAATGTTGTTGCAATATACTGAAACCTTTATGGCAGCATGATATATAATATTTTTTAAGCAAATGTATATTTTCCGATAAATTTGAAATATTTTTGATAGAAATTGGCTTGATATAGATGGCCATTTGTACAGAATAAGTATTTTTAACAGAATTATTTAATAATAAAAAAAAATATTCTTGTAACTTGAAACTTGACAACATGTACACATAAAACAAAGACAATCACAGATATTTATAAATAATCTACTACTAACTAAAGTTAGCTTTACAAATACCTTAAAAATACGTACATATATATAACGTACGTCGGTCTGGCAACCCAAACTTTTTAGTGAATCAGTGACAAATCTTGTTGAGCATTTTTTTCACTTACCTACGTCAAAGTCAGCCAAAAACAGGAGAAAAAGGTGAGGTATCATTACTACTTGCTTTAAAACAAATATTTATTTTGTTGCTACTATTGTGCTTAATTAACCTTTACTGGAGAAATATAACGCGTGCAATTTTTTTTTGGTAAATAATAGCCCCGCTGCACTTTATATAGGTAACCGATATCCCGTTTAAAGCAAAAAATAAAAATAAAACTTCTGAATCCTACGTGTACCAAGGAAAGCATCTCTTCCTATTTCATATTTGAACCACTAACATAATTATAATTTTTATTAGAATTACGGTGTTTTCGTTAACAAAATTCAGAATAAAATATATGTTTGAACCTACAATATTTAAGTAGACTCCGTATAATGTATTCTGCCTATCCATTTTTACGGCGCCTAAAAGTATTTAGGAGATATCTAAGAATTTTTAGACACAAAATGACGAATAATGAAATGGACGTCGCATGAGCAAGGCATACGTTGAAAGATTGACAGTTTTCTTTAGAAATGAATAATTTTTGCATTTTTTTTCAAACTTGATTTCACCCAATTTTATGATTAGTGTTGTGACCCCATTATTTAATAGTCATTTTATTTGTGAATAGTCTTAAGTATTATATATTCATTAGTCTAGAGATAGTTTGACACGTAAATGCAATATTTAGACATACATTATATTTCGGCAGAACCTTCCGACAAAAGCTGCTTTAATGGTCGTTTATTGCAAGGGAAATTCTAAGTAAACAATATGTATTTTAAATTCTACTTCAAATTCTATTTTATGCACGTTCTTCCGCCCCAAATATTATTATACCCGAAAAAACCTATCATAAACTCATTTACACTATGTCGATAAAGCTTGGGAAGGTTCAGCTATAAAAACATTAAAAGAAACCATTGTAGTACAGTAAGCAGTGGCGTAGCAAATACTCCCCAAATTACTTTTATAGACACCTTTTTTAATCAATTTTACAGATACGCCCCTGCATCTCAAATTAGGGAATTCATATAAAAATAAGTTCTAGGTAGTCAGTATAGAGCAGGTCAGTCATTATGTCAGTACTATATTGTCAGTAGAATTAAGTCAGTAGACACAGTAAGAGTAAAGATTTGTTAGAAGTAAGAAGTGTCCCTCTTGTACAGAAGATAATAGAGAGATTTGAAACAAGTTGAAAAGTTTACATTTACTACCAGTGCTAATACAAAATACTAAAATTATTAAATCATAACAGTGGTGGCATTCGGCGAGTAATAAAAATATTAAAACATAACATTGGTGGCAGCGGTGGGACATACTACCCCGTGTTTTCTGAAGGAGCGCCTAGAACGCAGCAGGAATCACACCAGTTAAACCACATCGGTATACCAAAGACAGGAAGTTTCAACAGACTTGGAGGAGCGCCCAGTACGCAACAAGTTTCGAGAAGAAGAAAGAATATGCTGCAAATACGTTGTGTGTTGAAAAAGTAATTGAATAATCGACCGTATAACTTATCTATATTTAAATTTTTACCCAAAATTTTTATTAGTATTTAATCTTTATAATTTTAACAAACAAAAAAATGGCTGAAGGAAAAGATGCAATTGATGTATTAAATTTAATAAATTCATTTGACGGCTACGGTGATGGAAATTCTCTTCATTTTTTTCTAAAAAACTGTGACGCAGTAATGCATATTGTGAAAGAAAATGAAAAAAATAAATTAGCTAAATTAATTTTTGTTACTAAATTAAAAGGTAAAGCTCAAGAGGTGACACAATATAAAGAATTTTTAAATTGGGACGAAATTAGAAATTTTCTTTTAGAACAGTTTACGGATAAAAGACCGCCTTCTCATTTTTTAACTCAAATAATGAATATAAAACAAAACTTTAGGGAAACCGTTACAGAATATGGAGATAGATTAAGATACCTGCATAATAAATATAAAGAAACTTGTCATTTAAATTATGAACATAATTCTGCTAAGGTATTAATAGAAAATTTAGAGTCAATTTTAGTAAACACGTTTAGACAAGGGCTAAATGATGAAAAAATACAAATTCGAGTAATTGCTGAAAACACAACAGATTTAGACAGGGCATTATCATTAGCAATCGAAATGGAACTCGAAAACAACGTTAGAGCAAAAAATTCAAATTTTAAAAATGTAGGTTTTTTGGGTCAGGGAAATAGAAATTTTAATAACCAAAATCCTAAACTTTTGTGTATGTTCTGTCATAAAAATAATCATATAACTTCTCAATGTAGGCAACTTATACAATATGAACAAAATATGGGAAGAAATAATTTTAATAATCCTAATTATCAAAGCTTCAGTCCACAACAACATTTTCAAATTCTTCAAATGGGCAAAATTATAACGGGGAACAACCTATTAATGCTAGAAGTAATTTTTCTTACAGGGGAAACGATAATCATAATTACAATCAAAATACAAATTCACGAAATTTTAACAATAATTATAATGGGAACAATTATCGTCAAAATTATACCAATCCCCGTAGTTCAAACAGACCTCAAATGCTTTCAGAGATACCTCAACAACAGCGACGATACCGTCCTAACTATAATAATGAACCTGTCAATAATTCTCATCAAATACAAACTATAACGTCTCTACCCCCCAGTAGCCTCCAACACAATCTTAGTATTTCTCCTCCACAACCAACTACATCTGTCCAAGAATTTTCGGGAAACGACAACGAAAGCCTTGGTTGTGAACAGCCCGCCAAGCGCTTCGTAAAAAGTTCAATCAGTATAAACAGTAACTGTTCAAATAATAAGAATCCACTAGAACATATTAAAATCAAACCAACTCGTAATAATTCAAATAATATGTCTCCTAAGTCAGTATTATTCTCTAATAATTGTAAACAGTCAGATATAATTGAAATAACTTCATTGGGCACTAAAAAGTCAGAATTGCAAATTTTGTTAGATACAGGGGCTGATGTTTGTTTATTAAAGGAGTCGATTTTACAAGACTATTCAAAGCTAGATCAAAACTGTATTATTGAACTAAAAGGTATAAGTAAAGAACCGGTTTTTACGAAAGGTCTATATAATGTAACAATCCAATTAAAAGATAATAAAATATTAATTCATCCTTTTCATATCGTACCAGATAGCATTCCTATAAAAAATTACGGAATTTTAGGCCGCGATTTTTTGCAAAAATATAAAACTAAAATTAATTATGAAGAAGAAACTGTTTATTTTTAGGACAATTGCTTTAAGATTTTGCCATCAGAGACTTTAACGACTATACCCCCAAGATGTGAAATGATAACTTATGCTTTGGCCAACGTTTCAGGTACTGAAGGTATCGTAAAATCGAAACAACTTGCTGAAAATCTCTATATAGGTTCTTCTTTGACCAAAGTACATAATCATAAATGTTTAATTAGTATTTTAAATATATCTAATGAACCCTTAACAATTGCGTTACCCAGAGTTAACGTACAACCTATCACTAAAGGTGAATTTGACATTATAGAGCTTAGTCATAATAATAATAATATTGAAAATAACACGAATATAAATTACTTTGAACGTTTAGAAAAATTGAAACATTCTCTCAACTTAGAAGGATTAAATGTCGAGGAAACTAACTCACTTCTAGAAATTTGTGAAAATTTTATCGATATTTTTTATTTAGAAGGTGATAAACTCTCTTGTACAAACACAATAAAACATAAAATTTCTACAGACCCTACTAAGGGACCTATTAATATTAAACCCTATAGATTACCTTTTCAACATCGGGAGGTTATAAAAGAACAAAAAGATATTAAATTTTTAGACTTAAAAGGCAATCTAGAAGAACACATTACGCTGACAAATATGATGTTACATCAACTACAACTCGAAGTAATGACTTTGATTAATGCAATTCTTATTGCCAAAAAGGGCTTATTACACCCAGCAATTTTAACACCAGTTCGCCTAATTGATGAACTAAAACAAGTTACGGATTCTCTTCCCCATGGTTTAGATTTTGCTGTGCCTCTTGATATAATGCATTCTAATCTTATATTACAAACGATTGAACTAAAAGTTTACTTTGAAAATAATCATTTAATTTATATAATTAATATTCCTTTAGTTGAAGCACAATTATTCTACCTATATAAGGTATCGCCTTTTCCTAAGCTATTAGCCACTAACCAATTTGTTTTGATTCAACCATCTTCTAAATACATTGCAATAGACGAAACAAAACAGCAGTTCATAACTTTCTGTGATCTCGAATATAATAAATTTATAAAAATAACGGATGATAAAACGATTTGTCAGCAACAAAAACCAGTTTCATTGGCTCATTTAGTGGAAAACTGTGAAATGAAGTTACTTCAAGTAACAAATAAAATTCCAGAAGTATGCGAAAAACATATATTAAATTCTAATAGAGGTATCTTTATTCAGTTACTTACAACTAATACTTGGCTGTTTGCAGTGCCTTGCTCTGAATCATTAACCATTTCATGTATTAATCAAAATAAACCAGTAGACGTTATTTTAAAAAATTGCAGCAGTGTCACCATAGGAAAACAGTGTAAAGCGTATAGTGTTTCAACGATGCTCGTGCCTCACGGTAATGCCTTTCAGTCGAAAATATTTAGTGAGTTTGTTCCGCCATTAGAAATTAGTGAGGACTGTTGTGAAAAAATAAAAAATAATAACATTAACCTGACAGAAATTTTAATAAACGAAAATTATAAGACTCTTTCAAAGCACATTCCTGAACTGAACATCGCTAGCCTTAAACTAGACGACATAGAAAAGCTAACAGAAAATCTTGAAAAAAATAATTTTTTGTCAACATATAATATTTCTGGTTCTGTTTTAGCTTACATTGTATCTGTTGTTGTATTATTATTTATTGTTTACAAAATATATTCAAAATGTATAAGAAAAACTTCCTGTTGTGGAATAATACCAAATATTTGCGTAAGGGTAAATCAAACCATTGAACCATCCCCGAGAAGTAATAGATATATAGCTCAGTATACTAGTGAAACTTCTAATAGAATTAATAATGATGATCACCCTGAGGACGATCAACCAGGTATATCATACACGCCTCGCAGAGCTATTGGTCACACGTCCTCAAGACGATCAATTAGATAAGTAATAATATTATGTTTTATTATAAGTAATAAATTTCTTTAGTAGAATCTAAGTAGATTTAGAATGCCTAATTATTATAAAAAAAAAACAGTTTTCAATATTATATAGGTTAGTATAATATAGAATAAGAACATAGTTCATAGCAAATTTTGTAAAATCATTTCGAACATAATACTTTTGTTAAATATTATATATATATCAATTACATGGATGTATATTTTGCAGTATAGAGCAGGTCAGTCATTATGTCAGTAGTATATTGTCAGTAGAATTAAGTCAGTAGACACAGTAAGAGTAAAGATTTGTTAGAAGTAAGAAGTGTCCCTCTTGTACAGAAGATAAGAGAGAGATTTGAAACAAGTTGAAGTGTTTACATTTACTACCAGTGCTAATACAAAATACTAAAATTATTAAATCATAACAGTGGTGGCATTCGGCGAGTAATAAAAATATTAAAACATAACATTAGGACCAAAAATTGTACCTGCGATAATCGAGCAGCAGTGGTAAGTACAATTAACATAAAATAAAATGTATTTGAAGGACAGTATTTCAAATACCAAAAATCCAAGTGTTTTACTCGAAGTATTGACAACTCTGGATCCGCCCCAGAAAAAACTCTGCAATATTTTCTAAAATACCAAGGAAGTTTTTGAAGCTTTCAATTAAAACACCGAAACGGGTTTTATTATTTATTTTTATTATTCAAAAGTGTTACTCAGATACAGGTTGCTGATTATTAGTAAAATTTAAATTTTTCTACGATAATTATTTAAAGACCCTTCAAATGTTTACTTTTGACCTACTAATGAAAATTGCACTGTTTTGTTTACTACCCCGTATTTATGAGTTAGAATAGCTAAATCGATATTTAACTCAGAATACTTATAAACCAAAAATGGTCTCTCATTTGTAGAAAACCGGTCTTAAATATCGTTTCAATTTTTTTGAGTTATTTAAATTTAATAATAGCCCAAAAATTTCCATTAAGGGTTTCAAAGTTCGAGCATTTTAATTTGAAACACGACTGGAGCCTTTATTTGAAGGAAATATTGAAAATATAAAAGTTCAAAGTGTAATTTTTTCAACAAAAATTACTTATTTGATGGATGCATAATATACTTGGCTTTCCAATAAAATGTTGATATTTTTGACAACTTGGTGATGTTTATTTCATTTGATGATAATTTTGATAACTCAGAAAACAAGCTCGTTACAAAGTCTTGTCAATAGCACCCGATTCTATTAATCGGCAATTCCTAACATGTTTACTTTTTTGTTATGTTATACAAAAGCCTCAAATCATTAACTTGTATATTGTTTCACATTTTTTTTAAATTTGTTTAAAGTAAATGATTCTATAGCCGAGGATACTATTGTAAGTCATCAAATCTTACGACACGCTTGATCTTTCTATCTCATTCTAATGAATTCAGACTACAACTAATGGTCAAATAAATTTAGTCAAAATATGGGAAAAATCCGGCGAAAAATACCGTTGAGGCAAAAATGGATACAGATACTTATAATTTGAAATCAATACATTAAGTAGTTTTTTCAGGTTGAATTTTTAAATATTTTATTAGCCCGTCATTTAGTTTCGCCATCTTGGATTCCTACCAAAGTTTTATCAGTTAATTTCAACCTAACAGTTTGACTTTTGTGCAAAATTTGATACAAATTGTATAAATAATTTTTTAATAATATTTTTTTTAATATTTCACTTGGCCGCCATATTGGATTTTACCAAAATGTTACCAGGACATCCCCATACCCTTCATTTTTGATAAAAATTTGAAGTCAATCGGATAAGTAGCCTTTAAGCTATGCCGCGAACTTACAGACAAACCGACAGACGGACCGACAGAATTTATAAAACTTATTTTATTGGCATCTAGGGACGTTAAAACGTAAAGTTGGCTAAAACTTTTTGTTTGGCTATCTTGAATTAGTACCACAATTTTATTAGTTGACCCATGTATCACAATAAGCTATGGCACACCATTTAAAATCAAACCATTAAGCAGTTTTTCAGGCTGAATTTTTAAACATAACATTTCGTTCCGCCATCTTGGATTCGTACCAAAATCTTACCACTTGATTCCAACTTAATACTTGAAGTTCTGGCAAAATTTGAGATAAATTGGATAAGAAGTTTTTTAAAAATAATATTTTTAACATTTCACTATGCCGCACAGTGGGCCAGCGTAGCCTTATTTTATTGAAAAATGATTGTTTATTCAGAAATGGGTAGAGATACGTTTTAACGGGTTTTAAAGGTAAATTTGTATAAATACTATGAAAAATGAATATGTTCAATAAGTATAGAGACTAGATTATACAGGGTTAGCTAAAAGTCTGGCTGGTTTCGGCTAAATATCTTAAGAAAAGGTAATGCGATTTTTTTGAAATTTTGGAATTAAAGTAAATTGATATCGGCAAATTTAAAAACTGTATCTGCGTTGCTGTCAAACTTACCGGTTTTTCGCTTATAATGCAAACTTTGTTTTTCAATGCTACAATTTTACATTTTTAGATTTTATATGGGATGTTTTATACTTTCATTCAATTGTTTTTATGCTGCAAATAATTAGAAATTTACAATTTCCTGCATGTTTTGGCAGGTGTAACCTGCAGCAAGTGGAACAGTTAAAAATAAAAAAAAAACAAGTTTCACATTTATGTCTTAACTTTTTAAATTTAATCTAATGGGTGCAATTGGTGCCAACTTTTAAAACTTTTAGATATTTTTAGCGGAGTTAACCGTTTTGCAACTGTAACCTTCCGAAACGAGAGAAACGGCAATTTTCAACAGCAATTTTTTACAGTTTTTGTGAAAGGAAATTAAGTTACAAATTTAAACAAAATACAATTTTTATTAGTCTATTAGCGCAATAAATACAATAACAAATAAAAATTATAACCAACCATTCTTAACTAACAAAAACCTTATTTTTGATACAATCGTATAAGACCAAACATTTAATCCGAATCATCACTACTGCAGCAGTTAGAATTTGTTTCAAACGACTGAAACAAATGAAGTGCTTCTGGGCTAAACATGTTCTTTTTTGGTGTTCTATGCTTTCTTAGTGAAGTAATTATTGGATCAGATGTAACAAGTAAATAATTAAATACATCTGTATTTGTAGCTACTCTATTACATTTTCGAGAATTTTGTTCCCTAGCCCTTCTGTATTCTTTATTCCTCGCCTCTTGGGCTTCCTCTGAGAGTTGCCCAATAGGCACAGGGACAGCTTTGATTATTTCGGCACTATGAATAAAAATTTTATGCAGGGAAGCGGGAATTCTATACCATGGATACAGATGCACAAACAACCTTGCTGTATCAATGCAGTACTGTTTAAATTCTTTGACTTTAATATCGAAGCTGCTGGCAATTACTTGTAAAATAACATATATGCGATAGATTAAATTTTCGTCGATATTAGTTATTTCAGCGGACACTTTGTAGTTTTGAAAAAATGTCCTGGCTGTGTTGCCATCATTTGTCGTTCCCGCTCCCTGTTTAGTTTGATCCACAATGATTCCTAAACGAGATCGAAAATCCTCTTGGATCCTAGTTTTTTCTTGCTTAATAATATTTTTATCATCCCCTCGTGCTTGCCACTTCTGTATGCGTAATCGATAACTTACTTTCAAAACACACTCGAATGATCGAATCCATGCATGTAGCGATGTAATTCCATAACACAGGTGATTGATGTTTACAGTTCTTTTTAGAACCCGATCAATATCATTCATCTCAATCGGAGAAGCCCCGCATAAATAACACTTCTGGGATGACGTATTTGTTACTGAGTTGATCATTTTATTATCAACCATTGACATATATAGTTCATGTTTTACCACAATAGCCGAATTATTTTTTAGTTTAAAATTTGTTGGAGTTAAATTTAAAATTTCTTGATCCATGTAATTTTTTTCTTTTTTTGAAATTTCTATGGTTTCCTTTAAAAACTGCATTTTTAATGGTCGGCAATAAACTGTAGATGAAGGGCGAGGGTTCTGCCAGACATAAATTTTTTTGTTTTGATTGTTTGTTGTATATAATTGTAGAGGGAACCAAACATGTAAGTAGTAAATTGCTGTCAGAATAATTGCCTTCAAAAGCCTGTTTATATTGAGTTTGTCCACTACTTCCATCCATTCCCTACTTGGTAATCAGAGTAAAATTTGAGTTTTCAAAATTCTGGTCTTCAAGGTCCAAAGTCGTCAGAAGCCTACATGTTGTATGGTCTAGCAGGGATTGTAAGGGTAACACCACAGAATGCTCCTGTACACAAATTCTTTCCGGATAACATAACTGCTTTGCTTCTCTGATTTTGTTATAACTAGGGTAGATATCGAAATTATTCTCTTTGGCGTTGTTTCTTAGAAGTTGGTATGATCGCTTGGAAAGTTTGGTGTCAATAAATAACGCTAAAGCTCGATCTGGTCCTAATGGAGATTGTGCGTTCTTAGAAGTGTTTTGGTTCATTTTTTTAATTTCTTGATTCGGACATAAAATAGTACGGGACAATAATTTAGCAGCTTCTGGTCTTCCATCAGATCTCAAACTTAATTCAGTAGCAAAAACTAGCTCACTTATTTCGGTGTTTCTCAACTGTTCCGTTCTTCGAAATTTTCCAGAGTAACTAAGATTTTGAAACTCAGATTTGGGCCTTCCAGTGGTTTTGGTTTTAACACAAGCAAAATGTATGTCTTTATCAAGCCATTTTTGGTTCCAGTCTAAAAATCTACTTTTGGTCCTTTTTGAAGCCTGCCATCTTCTCCGAAAATCAAGGGCATAAAGTCGAGAATATTTAAGTACTTTTTCCTTGTTTGATGTCATACACTTCCCACATAAAATAGAGTTTAATGTCTCCTTGATTTTGGTCCTTTCTATGCCTTTTTCAAATATTTGCTTTAGTTTAATTTTGTGGGATTCAAATTCTAAAAATACAAAAAAGCATCAGTCCTGCATGTAGAATTAAGTAAGATTCAAGATTCTTAAACAAAACAAAACATGATAAACTGTTTAGAAAACTACATGCCGAAACCTTGCTTTTCATACATTTTGGTACAGGGTGCTCAATTAGGAAAAATAAGATTCATGAGTAATAAAAGTGGCACCCTGTATTAGGGGGCAGAGCGGGGCAGATTTTTAAAAAATTAAAATAAAGTTTAAGTATTATATGTTCCAACAATATAGGTTTCAAAAATATGATAGTCACTCATTTTGAAAAAAAAACAGTTTGAAGCAAATTTAAACCTTTTAAATCGACAAACATTTTTATCGAATAGAGAATTTCCCCTAAAGGGTCTTTTGATAAAAAATTAACCAACGAAAAAATATATCCTTATGTCCATTAAACTTACCTCTTTCACCTTCATCCATCACAGATACTATCTTGCTCAAAATTGTAAGTTTTTTAGATCACAAACGGTTGACCAAAAAATGCGAACGCGTCCAACTCGGTGACAAGTAGCGTGTTATTTCACGTCTCCATGACAATCAATCGCATTTTGTTTTTTGTTTTTTTATGGATCAAAGCCTACTTAGTTATTGTAAGTATTAAGATATCAGTTATATTAATAAAAACATTTAGTGATTATTCAATATTAAATGTTATTTCTGGCTCACTGTGTGCCGCCATTTAGTTTTACTATATCGGAGTTTCACTAGGTCATCCCCATATGACCCTTAATTTTTAGCCAAAGTTTAACGTCAATCGAGTAAGTAGTTTGTTAGTTACGCCGCGAACAGACAGACCGACGGAATTGAGAAAACATGGTTTTCGTCGTCTAGGAACACTGAAAGATGAAAATCTGAAAAAATCTTGGAGGGTGATTTTTTCACTTTTCCTTTTACAAGGGAATGTTCTGCTCATTAACGTTTGGAGGTATCCTTGTTATATCTTAATTTTAATTCAAATTCATTTTTTTAAATAAAACTAGCGTTTTTGTGGCCATTCCGCATAACAAAAAACAAAAAACCAATTTTATGCAATCATAGATTACATGTAGTCCTACAACTCCCTAATTTATTTACTATACTTTTTTTCTTATTTGCATTTCGTTAGGAATTGCACCGAATATTTGTGAATACACATTAAACCAGCGACGCAAAATAGAAAGCAAAAAGAGGATATTTTCTGAATAGGCTGTTATTTTCGTTTTCTCTCTTTTTATTTCAAGGGTCTATCAGGAAAGCCTATAATTATTTTTATTGATTCAAGTACGATTTCCAAAACGAAAACGTATTACATTATTGGCAGTTAGCCCTACAAAGAAGAGGTATAAAGATATATATCTAAACTTCTCAAAACGAAAAAGGAGCTAGGTGAACAAAACTCAATAACTTTTGTGTAACGATTTTTTAAGGAAATGTTGACTTCCTTTCTTTGTGAGGAAGGCTGCTCATAGAAATATACATTTCTTAAAGTTATTGGATATATTATCTGGAAATAAAATTATACATGTTCAATTTATTTGCTGCCATTCACTCACTTTGGTTCTAAGGGTACCGAATGGGGTTGAGATCAACTACTGGACGGCCAATCCATAATTTCAATATGATAGTCATATAAAAATGTATCAATACCCTACGCACACGATTTAAAATAAAACCTACTCCCACAGCAAAAGGAATTATGTATTGCTTTAAAATATTTATTAAGTAGCAAAATAGGCCTAGTCTAATTACCCTAATTATAATTGCTATTGATATAATTAGTTAATATTTAATTAGTTGTATAAATATTATTCAATTTATTTACGTTTGGATAAGATCTATCATCCAAATTTTTAAATATCGTACAAGGTGTATAAAAATTAGAGCAAAAAGGTAAAAAAAACATCACAGATTAATAATACTATGCACGTGCAAAAAATAACGCCCTAATCCCCATTAAATCATATATTTTATTAACTTTTGGATAAGATTTAACTTTTATAGTAAAATACAAAATTTTATATTTACGTATAGTTTACCAGGCGCGTAAAAAATATAACAATGTGTTTATAATAGAGTTTTCATTCTCGTATTTGGATTTAGTTTTCGAGTTAAACCCAAAATATTCATTTTCGGTATTCACATATTTTATACAAGGCATGTAAAAATTAAAGCGCCAATTTCTTAGTCCATTAAAGCCAAAATAGAAGCAGGGTAGTGGCTGTTAAATATTAATTCAACAAGGTGCATAATTTATCAAGTTACAAACTGGAATACCTAAAAAAAGAATGCAATGCAGATATGAAGAAGCCAGATGCATCAAAGAAAAAGTACATCCAACTAAATAAACAAATTGAAACTCTTACAATATACTCTTACAAATATAAATACAAAATATAATACAAAAAATAATATTTTGAAGCACCTTTGACATTTTATAAACAACTGTAAAAATATATCCCATTTCCATTCAGTGAAAAAGCTAAATAAAATTGGACGTATAGATTTTACTTGATATTGTTTTATGAAGTATTAAAAAATACCTAAATTATTATTATTAAAAAGAAAGAAGTTCTTGTTAGCGGTGGAATTCAAATTCACTCAAAAAACTATTAAAAAAAAAATTTACTAAAAAGCAGTGCTAAAACATCTGTAGATTTAATTAGGTAAGTATGTTATACATTTTATACTGAAACCCGTTCTCTATGCCTGGAATCTAATTAGGTGCACGTAAAGTATCAACACCGGACATGAACCAATCAGTTTAATATATATTAACTTCCCACAAAAATAAAACCAACTAAAACTACAGCTACTCGAGGTTTTTAGTGGCTATTTTATCGCCATAAGGGCACTTTTAACCAAAAAAAGACAAACGAAACTACCAAAAATTGAGCCTAATTTTTTGTATGCAAATAAACTCATTTTGTTTTATTGGTAATATTACTAGTGGAAGCGAGAGGGTATCCCACTATGAATGCTAACTTTGTGACAAAGGCCCCTGACATACTTTTAAAAGATCTTGGTAATGGTCGGGACCATTCCATTTATGATATAATCAGAAATTCCGCTTTATAGGCGCCTTTTGGAAATCAATATTTTCATTTTAAGGGCAATTCTATAAATGTAGCATTTAAATTTACAATTCAAATCATTTGTTTGTTTAATTTAATGCCAAAATAGTTATAAAAACTAAAGAAAACGATCTTAAAGCTACACAGATAACTATCAAGACAAGATGATAATTACTATTTCAGAGTAAAGAATAGTATGCAATAAGAGCATTAAACAAAACTCCTTGATATTGTAGAAGTTCAATTATGTAAAGTCTCAGTCTACTGCTATTTGAAACAAAGTAGTACAGTTGAGTTACTGGCAAAAGAAGGATTTTTTTAATTCCAACAGTCAAAAAAAAACTAAATTTTTTTTGCTGACCAACATTTGCGCGTAGCTCTGTTATATTTTAATTCAAAACCTTGCCATTAATTAAAAAATAACGTTTTTAAGGCCGCCCTTCCAAACCAAAAAGAAATTTTATGAAGTCATAGGTTACGTCTAGTCCTACAACTTTGCTAATTTATTTACTATACTTTTATTCTTTTTTGCATTTCGTTAGGAAGTGCATCGAATATTTGTGAATACATAGTTAAATAGCGTCGGAAGGTGGAAAAGAAAAAGAGGATATTTTCTGAATAGACTGTTAGTTTCACATTTCACTCCACTTTATATTTCAAGGGTCTATCAGGAAAGGCTGTAATTATTTTTATTGATTCAATTACCCTTCCTAAGGCAAAAACGTATTAGATATATTATTCGCAGTTAGCCCTACAAAGAAGGGGTATAAAAATATATATTTAAACTTCTTCAAAGGAAAAATGAGCTAGGTGAACAAAACTCATAATCTTTTGTGTAATGATTTTTTAAGGAAAGGTTGATTATCCTTTCTTTGCGGTGAAGGCTACTCAGAGAAATATATATTTCTTAAAATTATTGGATGTATTATCTGGAAATAAAGTTACACGTGTATATTTAATGCATTTGTTTTCTTATGTTTTCAAATAAGTCCCTGTTTCAACAAAATTTTAAATACTGAAAGAAAGCACTAAATAAAGAGAGAAGACCTATTCCCTATAGTCCCCTCTATTGCTTACTTGACAACACATTTACCTATAAATAGTCTCGGTTAGGATAAGTTACTTTAGTTTATATCATCTGCTGATGATGCTAACTTGGTTAGCGAAACGCGCATCCAGAACGTAACAAGTTGTGGTTTAGTGAGGTTAGAACTCTAGTATTTTGATCTATCTTCCATCAATAGGTTAATAGCAGCAGATATTTGGTTTCTAAAATCATGCATATCTTTTTCAGTTTTCCCTCAATTCATTTCAGTCAAGTTCCCTAAATAATCACCTATTACTGGGAAGGTTGAATCTTTTGACAAACAAAAGTGGCTAGATTTAGAAATTAAAAATCTGTATAGCAAACGAAGTATGCTTGAAATTGAAGTATACGGATTATTTAAAAAACTCACTAATAAGCTTAGTAATTTAGAATTTGAACAATGGTTAGATTTCCAAAGAAAAATGTTCGTAGTTATCGATGCCAAATTGTGTTCACTTAAAAACAAAATGAGAAAGTTGAAACCACAAAAACAAATTTCTTCGGAAGTCGAGAACATTGTAGAAGCCCTTTCTTCTCAGTCCTTTGATAATAATACATAAATCGCTCTTTTGAATAAAGATTTGTATTTTGCAGAGTCTCCAGTAAAAAATAATTTACCAACTATTATAGTAAATATCGAATTCTATTCAATACGTGCCAGAGTCAACTAAGGGATTCATTAGAGAGGCTTGCAGAAATCAAATCTCAAAAAACGTTGTTAACAACAAGTCAAAATATGTTTCTCGTAGAAATTCTGAAGTTATCCAGGGACTGAAGAAAAAAGAATGTTTTTATTTAAAAGCTAACAAAGGAAGTAAGGTTGTTATACTAGACAAAACAGAGTGCTTTGAAAGAGTAGACAATTTGATTCAAACTGGTCCTTACGATATAATTGAGAAAAACCCGTTATCAAAAAAGATTACAGAAGTAAAAAGTACCTTAAAACAGTGTTAAAACTTTGTGTTTGATAAACTAAAATTCAAACTAACACATAGTAACCCACAGTTACCTAGACTGTATTGCCTTCCCAAAATCCATAAACCTGGGCAGTCCATGAGACCTATTGTTTCAGCTGTTAGATCACCAACGTACAATATTTCAAAATGGTTAGTAGAAGAATTCTGCAATTAAATATCTCGTACGATAACTTTGAGGTTACTTAAAGGTTTACTTCAATTAAGAATGTTCACTTAAAAGAAGGTGAATTTTTAATATCTTTTGATGTAAGCTCATTGTTTCCTAGGGTACCCATACCAGTAGCTTTAAAGTACCTAAAGGAACTACTTAAATTCAATAATTTGAAGAAACAGGTTATTGATGAGTAATTGATTTTCACAAAATTATGTATGAATCAAAATATTTTTCAGTTCAACATTAAATATTATAAGCAACTTGAGGGAACTGCGATGGGTAATTGCTTATCTCCGTTCCTTGCAAATTTGTTTATCGGTAGATCAAAAACCCAATTCAAAAAAGAACTTAAGTATTTCCCAAGGGTGTGGTATAGATACGTTGATGATATATTTACTATTTTTGATACTGAAACAGAAAATTTGGACACTTTCTTAGAAACATTAAACAATAAATATCCTTCCATTTATTTTACGTAAGAAAAGGAGAACAATGGGCAATTACCTTTTCTCGACACGTTAGTTATTAGAACTAACGATAAATTAGAATTTGATATTTATAGGAAATTTACTAATGCTGATAGGTACCTAACATCCGACTCATTTCATTGCCGTCAACACAAAATAGCAGCATTCATTTCTTAACTCACAGGTTAGTCAATTTTCCAGTAAGTAAAGAACGTTTTAACAATGAAATTAATCGGATTGAAAATATAGCTAAAAGTAATGGATATAATGATAATTTTGTACATAAATTAGTAAATAGACATAAGCACAAGAAAATGTTAAAAGATGCCACTTCTCTTCAAGCACCTGAGGCTCCCCATAAATTCATAGTAATCCCATATGACCCCAAATATACGAAAGGTCTAGAAAAAGTTTTTAAAAACGTAGGTTTTAGAGTAGCCTACAAAACGGAAAACAGTTTGAAAAATCTCCTTGGAAACCCTAAAGGCAAAGTCGACTTGAAGGAGAGGAGGGGCATCTATGAAATTAGCTGTAATGACTGCGATCTAAAATATGTTGGACAAACTAAACGCTTCATAAACATTCGTTTCAAAGAGCACATGGCACATTTAAGATACAGAAGAACAGAAAAGTCAAACGTCGCCCAACACGCTTTGGACAAAATAGGAATAAATAATTTTAAGTTAATTAAAAATGTATCTAATAATAGATTATTGGATATATTTGAGAGTCTAGAAATAGTTAAATGTGGTAAGAAAGCACTAAATAAAGACAGAGGGCCTATTCCCTATAGTCCCTCTATTACTTACTTGACAACGATGCAGTCGGGTGCAACCAAGTGTGACCACATTTACTGATAAATAGTCTTGGTTAGGATAAGTTACTTTAGTTTATATCATCTGCTGATGATGCTAACTTGGTTAGCGAAACGCGCGGCCAGAATGTAACAAGTTGTAGTGTACTGTGGTTGTATCTTGTATTTTGATCAAATTGATGCTTATCTGCTAGAGTAGTTCTTCCCATTATTAGACAAGAACGTATTTTAGTTGGTTGACGTTTTCTAATATGGTAAGCTGCCATTCCAATCATTTTTGGTCCAAAATTGTATATTAAGCTATAATTACCAATTTACGTAAAAAATATAACAATTAAAAGTAATTAAAACGAGTTTTAATTCCCGCATTGAGAGTCAACTTTCGAGGTAAACCAAAAAGATACATTTTCGATATTCACATATTTTATAATACAAAGCGTGTACAAATTAAAGCCCATTTGTTTAGTTTATTAAAGTCAAAATAGAAGCAGGGTAGCGGCTGTTAAATATTAATGCAAAAAGGTGAATAATTTATCAATTTACAAACTGGAATACCTAAAAAAAAGAACAGGAGAAGGCAGAAATGGATTTAACAACGTGCAATGCAGGTATGAAAAAACCAGAAGCATCGAAGAATAAGTACATCCAACTAAATAAACAAATTAAAACTCTTATAAGACAAAAAATAATATTTTGAAGCACCTTCGACGTTTTATAAATAATTGTAAAAATATATCCCATTTCTATTTAGTGAAAAAGCTAATATCGAAAATAAAATTAAATATATAGATTTTAGCTTCTTATTTTAATGATATACCCCTGATATTGTTTTATGAAGTATTAAAAAATAATCTAAATTATTATTATTACAAAGAAAAAAGTTTCTGTTAGTGGTGGAATTAAAATTCGCTCAAAACTCAAAGCTGCAAATGAAAACTATTTTAAAGTAACAGGTGAAAATTAAAATAAAAAATTAACTAAAAGCAGAGTTAATACATCTGTAGGTTTAGTTTAAAAAATACATATCAAAATCGGTCATGTAAGAGTTACTAGCGGAACTGAAAAAAAAATTACCTTGACCTTTAAGTAGGTAGGTATATTATAGATTTTATGCTAAAACCCGTTTTCTACGCTGGAAATCTAATTATGTACACGTAAAGCATCCAAACAGAACATTACTTAATCGCACCAATCAGTTTAATATGGGTAGGTGTTAACTTCCCACAGAAATAAAACCAACTAAAACTACAGCTATTGGAGGAAAACCAAATTATCTTATGTAGAGTGTTAATCTTACGAGTGGAAGCGAGAAGACATCTCCCTACGAATGCTATCTTTCTCACAAATGCCCCTGACATACATTTGAAAGATCTTGGCAATAGTCGGAGCCGTTCATTGACTTCTCATGTCGCTTGGAAATAATCAGAAATTCCCATTTATGTGCGTCTTTTTGAATAATTGGTATTGTCATTTTAAGGGCAGTTCATTCAAATCATTTATTTCTCTAATTTCAATCCAAAAATGTTACAAACACTGAAGAAAACGATCTTAAGGTTACACAGATAACAATTATCAAGATAAAATGATAATTACTATTTTAAATTACACAATAGTATACATTAAATGCCTTAAGCAAACAAGTTCTAAATATTGTAAAAGTTCAATCACATAAAGTCTTTGTCTACTGCCATTTGAAACAAAATAGTACAATGAGTTACTGGCAAGACAAGGTCTTTATTTAATTCCAACTGACCAAAAAAACCTAAAATTGTTTTGCTCACTTACATTTGGGTGTATCTCTGTTATATTTTAATTCAAAACTCTTTCTAAATAAAAATAACTTTTTTAAAGCCATCCTGCATAACAAAAAACCAATTTTATGTAGTCATAGACTACGTGTAGTCCTACAACTTCCATAATTTATTTACTATACTTTTATTCGTGTTTGCATTAAATTAGGAATTGCATCGAATATTTGTAAATACACAGGTAAATAGCATTGGAAGGTAGAAAACTAAAATACGATATTTTCTGAATAGACTGTTAATTTTACATTTCACTCCACTTTTTAATTCAGGGGTGTATCAGGAATGCCTGTAACTATTCTCATCGATTCAATTACGGTTTCTAAAGGGAGAACGTATTTTATTATTGGCAGTTAGCCCCACAAAAAGGTATAAAGATATATATCTAAACTTTCCAAAACGAAACAGGAGCTATGTGAACAAATCTCAATATCTTTTGTGATACTGATTCTCTTTTTGCGAGGAAGATTACTTATAGAATTATAAATTTCCTGAAGTTATCGGATGTATTACCTGGAAATATATATATATATATATATATATATATATATATATATATATATATATATATATATATATATATATATATATATATATATATATATATTTGTACTAATCAAATTGATGCTTATGTGCTGGGGGCAGTCCCTATTATTAGAATATCATGGTCATATAAAAATGTGTCACTAGCCTAGACGAAAGACATAAAATAAAACCTACTCACACAGCAAAAGAAATTATGTGTTGCTTTAGAAGATGTCTTAAGTAGTATACTGGTATACTGACAAAATAGCCCCGATAAAATAGTCCGGATAAACTATATAAATATTAATCAGTTCAATTTTTTATTCACGTTTGGATAAAATTTATATTCCAAGTTTTTTAATTTTTTACAGGGTTTTTACATCACAGATTAATACCATGCACGAGCAAAAGCCTTTATATATATATATATATATATATATATATATATATATATATATATATATATATATATATATATATATATATATATATATATATATATATATATATATATATATATATATATATTTAAGGTAAAATACCCACTTTTTTTTTATTTTTATATATAAGATATATTTTACGAGGCGCGTAAAAAAATTATTATTAAAAGTTATTAAAATAGAGTTTTTATTTACGTATTGAGATTTAACTTTCCAGGCAAACCTTAAAAATTCATTTTCAAAATTCACATATTTTATACAGTATACAGAAGTAATTTTTAGTTCATTAAAGCCAAAATAGAAGCATGGTGGTGGCTGTTAAATATTAATGCAAAGAAATGAATAATTTATCTATTTACTAACTGGAATATCTAATATATACATAAATTACTGTTATAACAATTATATTTATTTGGTTAATTTAGTTTATCAGCGTACTAGTGTTTTGTGTAGCCTATATATGAATCGAGTAAATCTAAAAAAACGAATGTAAAAAATACGCTCTCTTAGAAGATATATCTGCGCAAATCCCAACGAACTTAATCATTTACGCTCAGTTAGTATACTACCTGTACTATCAAAGATCCTAGGGAGGTAATGGATAATCAAATTAGATTACATGTGAATAGATTTAAAATACTTCCTTACAAACAGTCAAGTTTTCCAAAGGATAACTCATGCGCCGCCGCACTGGCATGCTTAACAGATGACATTTTATACTCACTAGATAATCAAGAGATGTATGATTTAATACAGTTGGATTATTCCAAGGCATTTGATTTGTTGAATCATGACATAATGCTGCCGGTTTTAAGTTATATTGAATTTGATTATTCTTCAATTAACCTCATTGGGTCATATTTCACAGATAGGATTCAACAGGTAAAACACAACGGCATAACATCCACACCGCTACGTGTTACGCAGGATGTACCACAGAGTAGTATACTGGAGCCTCTATTGTATATACTGGATACGTTTAATTTTTATTCCAAAATTGAGTTTTATAATTACCATGTATATGCCGATGATACCCAAATCTATTTTTAATTTAATATTTCTGAAATCCAGTCTGCATCTGAAAAAATTAATAAGGACCTAGCTACAATATTAAAAATATCTCAAAGTCACCTACTTTGATTGAACCCCAATAAATCTATTGGCATTCTGTTTGGCAACAATACATATCGTGTCTCTGCATTGGATAGTTTAAATATAATTTTGGATGGTCAAACTATTAAATTTGTTGACAGTTGTGATCGCTAGTGCTAATTATAGACTACAAATTAAGATTTAGAGAAAATGTAAATGCACTACTCAAAAGGGCTTACTCGTCTTTAAAACTTATATTCCCTCATCGGCAATGCTTAAGCATCAAAACTAAAAAACACTTATGCAAATCTTTAGTGCTGTCACATTTTAATTTTGCCGATGTTGTATATGGCCCCTGTCTGGATGCCTTTGAAGAGAGACGCATCCAAAAATTACAGAATAGCTGCCTAGGATTAATTTACGGGATTAGAAGACTTAGCCCTATAAAAGTCATAAATTAAGAGACGCTGTCTGGCTAAACATGATTAACCAACGTAAACTTCACTTTGCCTGTTTTTGTTATAAAATTATTAAGTTTAAAAAGCTTTCATAGCTGCTGGATAAAATAACTTTTCGCCTGATGTCCATAATTTAAACCTACGCCTACATAGTAAAATTACAATTCCTTCTCATAAAAAAGAAATATTTAAGAGATCGTTTTCATATAATATTGCTACCTGCCATGGAATTAAGGACTTCGATTTTGCATTATCAACTTCTGTCTTTAAAAATAGATATAAGAGTTTATTATTATCAATGTAAATTATTGTATCGATTGTTTTTAAAGTATTTTATACATTTTAATTGATTTAGTGATCTATACCACCGTATTTGTGTATTGTTTCATATAAAATGGGCAATATATATATATATATATATATATATATATATATATATATATATATATATATATATACAGATTTTCATTAGTTCATTTACCATTCAATTTGATTATTTTAAGAACTACTTTGATGAACTGACGAATACAATTTTTTTGCACTTATGATATTTTGTCGTGGCTATATTGTCGGGGCTATTTTATCGGAGTTATTTTAACGGGTAGCCGTATTGTCGTTGGGAACCGTTTCTAATAATTTGTAGGTTGGTGCAATCAGTTAAAGATATTCTGTCTCATGTCATAATAAACTTACGTCTACACTAAACGAACATTTGCGTTTTTCACCGTGTAGCCGTATTCGTTCGCTAAGTGAGTATGCTACTTAAGTCTGTATAAAGTATTTGTGCGATCTCTAATTACCGACGGAGAAAATCAAAAGTCTTCTTTTAGCAATGCCAACAATTAAAATCCTATTCACTGCAAAACGTTTTCTTCAATAAACTAGCCTCCCTAAGGAGGATTTTCTACCTAGCACATCATCGTTCAACTTTTAGCTGTGTGTGTCTCAAATTGGTTGTCTCTAGTAGAAAAATTGGAAACCATAAGAGATATTAAAATTCTGATACCTCATCCTCGAATTTTTTTTTAGAAGGTTATAGTGGCACAAACAGATCATGGCTATCGCGACCCGTCACGGAGCTACGGGGTGGTTTTCAAATTTCGTTACTTTTAAAATAGTCCTTTAGTTTATTTCCTATCGGAGATACATAATATATTGAAACACGTTTTGAAGTATATATGTATATATATATATATATATATATATATATATATATATATATATATATATATATGATAGTACGTTTTCATTCCACGTACACCAACGTCATAACAAGAAAATGATCCTTGTTTGGAACATGGTTTGCATCACAGCAGACACAATGATCCAGTTTAGTCAAACGACGATCGCGCGATATATATATATATATATATATATATATATATATATATATATATATATATATATGTGAAGGGTTTTCATTCCGGGTGTATATCCATTAACTACTGTCGTTTTGAAAAGAACAGTTTTGCTGACGTTTGCCCAAAATCACATTTGGCATTTTCGAAGCTTTCTTTTTCGCGTCCGAATACAGACCTAAGTGTTGGTAACTGTGACGCTTCCTTTTATACCCCCGCCCGAAGCTTTCCTTCTCGTGTCCGAATAGAGACTGAAGTGTTAGCAAGTGCGAGCTTCGTTTTATACTCCCACCCAAATGTTGTATCTGAGCGACCGTTGGCCATTATTTATGTTTTCCGGATGTTGCTGTTGTTGTTGCGCTAATTCCGCTCGATTTTTTGTGATTTTAGATTTGTCGATTATTGTCTTCTATACTAACGGTAGTTTCAATGATTTGTCCTTTTTATTTAAATCGTTTTGTTTGTCTATTTATGGCTATGGCTTCTCGGATTATTCTGGTCTCATAATGCTGTATATTGGCAATCTCCCTACACTCATCGAAATTTATTTTGTGGCCGGTTTCCTGATGATGTAGGAATAGGGCCGAGGTTGTTTGTTTGTTTCTGATGGTAAGTTTATGCTCTTCTACTCTTGCTGATATTCGTCTGTTAGTTTGCCCCACGTACAGGTTTTTACAGTCCTGGCATGAAATGCTGTCTCTGTGGTTTTCCAATTTGATTTTGACTTTTGGGTTTCCAAGTAGTTTACCTATGGTTGTTTGTGGCTTGTGTAATGTTTGTATGTTGTGTTTTCTAAGAATTCTTCCTATTCTGTCTGTTCTGCCCTTTACATATGATAAGATTACTTGTTGCCTACCCGGTTCATAGTTTATTCCTAAAGCGAAAACGTATTATATTATTGGAACAATGAATCGGCAATTTCGAAACAGCGATGCGGCAAGTAACCAACATCATCCACATTCACACCGCAAATACGGGCATCCAAAAACGATGCCAAATATGCTTAACTGAAAATAGACACCTGTTTGAACACCTTATTTAATTTTTGCTCATAATTTTGATGCTTTGTTTCTCTTTGCTCGTTTCACTTTACCTTTTTAATTACTACAACAGCTGCAAGGCCCCGAAAATATTTCTGGGCATGTCTCGAAATGCGAATTCGTTATTGGTTTTTTCGGATATTTATAAATGTCCTATAGGAAGTCAATATTCCCATTTGACTTTGGGCTCAGCGATTGGAAACAGCAGTTTGGGCTTGCGCAGTTCCACAAAGGTGCCCTAAGAGCAAGTGATTCGAGCGTCAGTTTTAAAAGATATAAGCTAGCTATATATTTGGTTTATATGTAATAAGATAATACAAAATACATCAACTATATTTTATACTGGCTGGGTGGGGCTGCTTTAGGCGTCGACTTCAAAATGTCTATATTTAATACATTTTATTTTTTACTTTTTACCGATTTTTTTTTTGTTTTATTTTTTGACATATAGGGGCCGTAAAACGGGACGATCTCCAAAAACCTAGGAGTGTGATTTTTGCATGATTACAATCCTTTTGTTAGATTATGTTGATATACATATTTTTAATACAAGCTCAAGATATTCTATTTCTAGTGCATATGTTCTTAAGGACAACCGATTCTTGAATACGTAATAATATTGAAACCCAAATCTAATAAATTAACATGTTAATTGACCTGATACCTACTATTCATACTAGTGCTCGCATAATACATATTTAGATCATTATTTGATACTGGTGGATATATTATTCAAGCAACTTTCCTAATTAAATCAGTACATTTGCATTCTAATTTGCATTTGCTTTAAGAGCGCTCCGGATAATATTTACAAAGATTTAATCAATTGTGTCTAATAAAGGGAAATTGGGATTTAATTTAAGCCCAAGATATCACCTCCAATTTAACAATAATAAATGCCGTACTTTTCTGTTTCCATGTAAGCAAACTTTCTTACGAAATTTTCCTTTGCAAGTGACAATATTGCACAGTTTTTAGGTTTCTAACCGGGTCAGCACTATTTAATTTTAGAGTTGTCAAAATGTACCATAAAACTTAAAAATATCTAATGGAAATAAAACTAAAAAAAATATCAAGTTTTTTGGTTTAATTTCTTTTTAAAAACTGCGCTACGTAATTTCCAAGCATGGGGTATCTTTACACAAGGAGGTGAAAGGAGGTGGGGAAGAACTAACAATCTAGTAAAAAGAGATCGTTTATGTGGTCCGGATAAACAAATTATTATAAATGTTATTTTAATCTTTATATATTATAGTGTGTCCAAAATTAGTAGGGAATGTATTGGGATCTTGGAAACTATAAGGGATAGAAAGATGGTCAAATAGGAAAAGTTATAGGCCATTCAATTGTAAATTGAATGTTGGTTTGGTGACGGCCCTATCTTTTTTCCTTTTTGAGATATTTTAAAAAAACTATAAGTTTGCATTTTCCAGGAAGTGTTGTATCCTTGAATTTAGATTTTGGCGGCCATTTTGTTTTTAAGCAACTTTAAAAAGAATTTTATTTTCCTTTAACACTACACTACACAAACTATTAAGAAAATTGTTTTTATCTCTAAAAACGACAAAATTTGTTTTTTGCTCGAGTTGGCCATGACTGCGAAGATGTTTACTGTTGCTTTGATACTAAAGCTGTTAGATATTTGCATTTAACTGCACATTTTATTGAGTTGGTGTCAAAAATTGTAAAGTATTCGAAATGCCGGAAATTTTTTCACACGTAGTAAAGCTTGACATGCTAGTAACGTATATTAAAAATCAAAGAAATACAGAGAGTACCGTCAAAGATTATTTTGAAAATTTTCCTGAAAGACGTCAACCTGGGAGAAAAATGTTGTCTACTCTTATTTCCAACCTACTGGCATATATTTCCAACCTACTGGCATATTGAAGCTTTGAAAAGCCTCGACCAAAAAAAGTGTCAAAAAAGTAATGAAAATCCAAATAGAAACATTCAAGAATATTTTACCGAAAAACCTACATCTTCTACACGAGTTGCAAGCAGAGAAATTAACATTCCGTTATCGTCCCCAACCTTGAACAAGGGGTAAATGAAGGTGATTTTGTGTGATTTGGTCATTGGTATCGAAACAAATGTCAAACATGTTTTCTGGTCAGACGAAATGCATTTTACCAATTATGGAGTGTTTAATAGACACAACCATCATTACTGGGCCGTAGGAAATCAATACGATTTGGTTTTAACGTGTGGTGGGGAATTTGTGATAAAAAACCAGTACGAACTTATTTTACATGATTTTTTTATTAAAGCATTCTTGTGTTATTTTTCTAGCAAATCGATTAATTGAGATTTTCATTTACGAGCAGACTCTAAACGGGGAAGTTGTTCCACCACTTGAATTTAACAATTTATGGTTTTAACAGATGGATGTCCCGATCACAATTCTAGGGAGGTGGAAACATTTCTATCAGGAAGTCTTGGTGAGGAAGTTATATCGAACAGAGGTGCTGTGCGGTGGCCTACCAGATTTCTAGATATTACTCCCCCAGAATTTTATTTATGGCGATATGTTAAAAATGAATATGAATTCGGTCCCCATAATCGGAACACTCTTTGCCGCGTTAGTAGATCGGTATTAAAAAAGTGTCAAAACTGCATTGACGAAAAACAGCTGGCATTTTGAATTGTAGCATAAATTTTTTTTTGTTAAATTTATTTTGATATCTATTTTTTAATTATTTCTATTTTGTTTGATAGAAAATCTTTAAACAACGTTCAGCTCTCTGCTTGTAACTCGTGTAGAAAATATATTTTCGTCAAAATATTCTTGAAAATTTCTATTTTGATTGTCATTATTTTTCTGATACTTTTTGGTCGGCTTTTTCAAAACTTCTTTAGACAAGTAGATTAGTAATAAATGTTTATCCAGAGATTATTAGATTTAATTTAGTTTTTTTATTGCATTTAGGTTTAGTTTTAAAAGTAAATACAAAATCGTTTATGAGTACATACGGTTATTTCTCGTAGAACTTTTACAGCTTGATTTAATTTTTTTCTAATCTGACATCGCCGTCGTCAGAAACTAAAATACCAATGAGTGGCATTTCAAACGGTGCACACGAGTGAGTCTCCGTCTAGCTGTTTGTGGGCATAGGTTAATAAAAGATTGAAATATACTACTGCAATTGTTTTTTAAAGCTAATTATGTTTTAATAAGTGTCACTTTTTAAGGGAGAAAAAAGTCTTTTTAAATTTACTAAAAAACAAAATGACCCCCATAAAAAAAAGTTGGTATCTCAAAACCGAAGCATCAAAATCAAAATCTAAATACAGGGATGCCCTGAAAAAAGTTGCCTAAATAATGTTTTTTCAGATTTTGAAAATATTATGAAATAAAAAAAAACACAGCATTTCCTCGAAAATGTTAGTTTTTCCAAAATAACGTGCTGGGTTAGTTATTATAGGATTAATATTAGGAATTGATTTTATGTATATCTATTTAAAGTCGAAATCGCCCTAGTATAATGCTACTAAAAATATTTTCAAAACTGACAAAGAAATCATATAAATAATAATAATAATCAATAAAATATGAGCGCCATAAAATCTAACAAAACCATAATAGTGAAACAATTGTCAGGTGTTTTATTTTTTATAAAAGAGATTAAGGGCAAATTTTAAACAAGTGTTTTCTTTTACTAGGTTAAAAAGAAATTGGTGTAAAAAATGCATCTTGCATTTTTTTATGGCAAAAAAGGTCATAATCCTAAAACAATATTACCCTGTAGATTGTTCCAGTTGCTAGTAATACTGTGTTATTACAAAATATAATATAATATATATATATATATATATATATATATATATATATGTTCCAATTTTTAGCTAATTATTTTTGAAAGTAGAAAATAAGTTTAGAAACTTTAAACCAAATAAAAATGTATCAGACTGTATCTTGAAAAATAGGCGTATTAGGACATCTTTACATAATCCTCTATAATTAAGGTTAGCGACAGAAACACATCCTTAATTTTCAGCTTGCAAGGCACTTAACAATAGTTAAGCGGCCGAGGCGAGACAAATTTTTCTGTCGTCACGAAAGACGAGATGAGACGTTAGCGGGGTTTTCTCTAGTCGAGAATATCTCGCTTCTCTAGAGCTATCTCGAGCATTAAAAACATGTAGTTTCTATATTTTAAGATTAAAAAAGGTTTAATAGTTACAGATATAAAAAAAGTTAGAAAACAATTTTTGCCAATTATGAATCGGCGTCTAAATAGAAGGACACTCTAAAATTCTATAGAGTTTTCAATATCCCTAATATATATTTTAAACATTCTTACGGCATCTGACATATTTATGTCGTCAACTTCATCCGTTTTTGCGTTTAATCAAAAAGAATCATAAATGGTTTTTATTGTTACTACTTGCTTTTTAAACTTAATGATTCACCAGGAGTTCAATCATATATGCTCTGATCGCCAAGCCGGTATCCAAGGAGTTGTTTGGAGATACCGCCATAGTTTAAAGTGAAATAAGACGCACATTTTGTTTTATCTTTGTATATGTGTTATGTTTTCGGTAATAAGAAATTGTACAAATCATTAGCGTACAATTTTTCAAAAAGCGGCGAAATGCGTTATTTTTAGTATACAAAAACGCGATATAAAAATATCCCTCAAAAACATAAACATATTTTTAGTCTTAAACTGTAATAAAAAAAAGATGAAGCACATCAAAACTTATTGTTTAACATTTTTGTCATATTTTATAAATTATCTGTTCGTAAGTAAAACGTTTTTAGGATAGTTAGGAGGAAAAACCGTTTTTTAAAAACCATTTTTTTCCATTCCTGTTTTTAAAGAAATACTGGCAGCTGAACTACATAACTAGAAACAATTTTATCATTTCTCTGCCATTCAGATTTTAATTGACCCTCATCTTTATTTAGGACCTCCAATTCCCTCTGAACTATTGAAAATTCGCCCCACAAGATCTCTCAATTACAAGTCGAGCTTGTAATTGATAGATTTTGGATGTATCAGAGAATCGGACACCACACCTGTAACCATTTCAAAGCATCAAAACTTAGATGGAGAGTATGTTTGAGAGATTCAATTATGCCTTTTACTTTTACCCCTTTAGTCATTTTAATTATGAAAGTGTCTATAATGTATGTATAATGCAGATTTGTAAATGTGAATATAAATAACGGGTGTAAAAAATAATAATAATAAAAATACACAGTTTAATACAAATTTATTAAGTAATCAGACAGAAGCCGCCGCCTATTTACAGCAACTCCTGTAGAAATGAGAATTCTTACAACATTCAAGTTCAATTAAAATTGAAAACAACCGCTTTGAATCTTGCTTGTCTTTCTTCTGATCATTTAAATTACAAAATCCACAAGCCAGTACCAAGCATTTTAATATTCGATTAAGCGTTGGTAAGTTGTAAGTTTTCTTATGTTATGATATATGAAATATTGTAAAATGTTCTAGAGTATTATAGCTACGAAGGATCTGAATAATGATTGAAACTTAAATTGATCTGTATACCATCTTGAATCTAATCAAGTCCAAACGAAATTGACCAATTTTTGGCCCTGAGTCTTTCCAAGGCCTATGGAGTACTAACTCTTTAAGTAAATCATTTTTTTTATTTCTTTAGTATACATTATTTTGAACAAAGCGTGACGTCACCTTAATTACAAAAATTACAAAGAACAAAACCACAAATCCGTCAAATACTACCTTTCGCCTGTTTCAATTATAAACGACGAAAATGTAAATGGAATTGTTTGTTTTTGATTATGCAACCTTATCGTCGTTAAAATCGAATTATAATTTTAATCGAAACTTTTGACCATAATAAAATAAAACCTTTTCATTTCAAACATCATTTGCAAATTTATTCAGCAAAATAATACCGACCACTCAATTGAGAAATTAATTAAGATCTATTAAACGAAAACTCTCAATAAATTATTCCCTTTTCAGTTCTTCCGCTCAGTTATCCCATTCGGAATCCAAACTTTATTAGATATAAGCAAAAAGCTTTCTCGAATTTGATGGGCCAAATATTTTTAATTCGTCTGCGTTGCTTAAATACGAGACGATGCTTTTTTGTTTGCGAGAAATTCGGCATGCTGCCGATTTAAATGATCAATAAGGTTTTTGAAGCAGCCTAGGCTGTGTTTTTAGTTTGTTTTCATTGCTTTATGATAACTAGGAATAACACATTTTCTGTGACCCGTTAGCTCTTTTTCCGAAGAAAAACTTAAAAAGAAGATAATTTGCCATACATTAGTATGGTATCCAATTGATGGATTTTGTCAAGATTCTGCGAAACATTACTTACAAAAGGTTAAAAGGAGAAAAAAAGCAAAGTTTTAGATTTGATTGTCTGTCGGTTTGTCTGTGATATGATGAATCTCTTCGATTCCTTATTCGGATTCAACTATTCATATGTATCAACGAAATGGCGTTTATATTATCCACTTGGTGTATCTTTGTAAATGCATCTGCATGAGAATGCCAGAACACCGCACTATGGAAAGTATGAGTCTGACTAAATCTATGACTTGTCTAATATTGGAAAATTGCTTTCAAATTTTGCATGAACATAGTAGTTGGTATAACGGTAAAAGCAATTACATAGATTCAACAAATATTATTGCTCACACGGATTTATTTTTAATATTGTTCCGGATTGGCCGGTACACAAACACGTTTTCTGATTGCACTCCTTTTATTCAAATCTAACTTACAACTGAAACAAAATGTGGCGTCGCGGCCCGCTTATATATCCTTTAGAAAAGGATGGAATGATCTACAAAATTCTAGAATAATTTAAATACTACAGGGTGAAAAAAAATAAGCCTAACAGAACATTCGAGAACGATTTTTGACACTATCATAGTCGTTACATGGATAAAAATTAAGGTAAATCTACTTCATTAGAATAACAAATAATAAATAAATTCATTCACCGTTGTCTACGGCTTATAAAACTTCAGGAATTCTCTTTGAGGTCAAAATAGTTTGATAATTGTTATTTTTGCCGTCAGAACTTGGTAGCATTTTCTAGTTTCAGCTTGGTTATAGGACCAATATCTGGGTCTTCTTGCTGATCTTTGGATAAAACTGTTGTGTTCCATTCTTGAGAGCTTTGAAGTGTTGTTTTTCGGCATAAAAATCGTCAGGATCTTCTCTTTCCTCGTGTCTGATGCAGTGTTTGCAACTTTCTGGGCATGGTCTTCTGGATAAAGAATCAGCATTTTTATGGTTTATCCCTTTCCGATGTTCAATATTAAAGTCATATTCTTGTAGGCGCTGCAACCACCTAGCTATTTGTCCCTCTGGATTCTTAAATTGTAGCAGCCATTTAAGTGACGCATGGTCCGTTCTTAAAACGAATTTTTGCCCATACAAATATTTATGAAAGTGCTCCATGTTTTAACGATAGCAAGTAGTTCTTTCCTTGTCACACAGTAGTTGCGTTCAGGTCTAGAAAGAACTTTGCTGAAATAGGCTAATACTTTTTCTTGGACTTGTGACAAAATACCACCAATAGCGGCATTGCTTGCATCGGTGTCTACGATAAACATCTGGCATGGCTCAGGATATGAAAACACTGGGGATTACACAAGGCTTTCTTTAAGTCTTTAAATGCTTCTCCACATTCTTCGGTTCATACATAGTTGTGATTGCTTTCAGTAAGTCGATGTAACGGTCTAGCGATATTAGCAAACTCTTTTATGAATCGTCTCTACTATGTACAAAGTCCCAAAAAACTCCTTAGTTCATGCATGTCCTTCGTTATTGGCCAATTTTGGATGGCTTGAGTCTTCTCTGGATCGGTTTTTCGGTAATAACATGCCCTAGATATTTCACTTCCTTTTGGAAAAACTGGCACTTCTTGGGACTGAGTTTTAAGCCAGCCATTTTCAGTTTCTGGAAAACAGCTTCAATATTTTTCAAATGAACTTCAAATGTTTTGCCAAGAATATTGATGTCATCTAAATACAATAGGCATGTTTCCCATGTCATTCCATGTAATGTCAGTTCCATTAAACGTTCAAAAGTCGCTGGAGCGTTGCATAATCCAAAAGGCATAACTTTAAATTGCCACAGTCCAGTCCCAGTAGAAAACGCTGTCTTTTATTTATTGGAATTATGGAATTATTCCTTCGTGGCTGGTTCATAACTATTTCTTCATTATTCGTATGGAGGACTCGTTGAGGTATATCAAAGATAAACTTATTTTGGTTCATAACATCAGATTATATCTGCGAGGTAGTATTCCCCAGAGCTACTTCAGCGTCATGGATGCCTTTCACAGGTGTAATTTCACCGTTGGCGGTTTCCAAGACATAGTTTTGGTATAGATCTTCTGTCCTACAAGGAGCTATAACGTCTGGTCTCACGATAGTGTGTGTTGAGCCGGTGTCCAGAACCATTTCACAGTCCCGACCTCATATCTTCCCCGGTACTACCAAGCTAGAGCCATTATTCTGCAGCTAGGATACTTATTTTTATTGATGTCGATGGGGCTTTGTAGCACCTAGCCAGCTTTCGCCCCTTAAAACTGGCTAATGGGAGTTTTCCCGAATATCTTCAGCAATCCCATTGCTGGTATATCGGCTTTCCACATGTCCCTTTTTACCACATTTCCAACAACGGATGCCTTTTCTCTGTCGGAAAATTAAAGATTTATTTTCGTCTTTCTGATGCTTAAGAAGAATCTCTTGCAGTTCTTTTAAAATGTTCGAAGCATTTTCATTTGTAGTCCGTTATTCTGGAGTGTACTGTAGTCACCGTAGTTTTCCTTGACCCCTGGATGTTTGTTTAGCTGTTTCGAAGTGAAGGGCATATGCCAGAGCTTCTGAAATTTTCTTTATTCTAGCAATTCTTAGAGCTTGGTTGGTATCAGGATCACGAAGCCCTTCAATAAAATTACTTACTGCCAACTCTTGCTTGATCTCTTCAGGGTAGGATGGATAAGTCAAGTTAATTAGTCGCATAATATCTGTTTCGTACTCTTGAAGACTTTCGTTATATTTTTGCTCTCGACATTGAAGTTGGGCTTTATAAATTTCCTGTAGATGTGCTTCACCATAATGCATTTCTAGGTGGCTTACTAGTGTCCCAAAGTCATTCTGTTTATCTTCGGGTATGTTCCTTATCACCTTCATTGCTTCACCACGCAAGGAACGAACCAGTGCTCGTGCCTTTTCAGTAGAATCCCAACTATTTCCAGTTGCGGCAGCTTCAAATTGTTTCAGGTAAGTAATCCACGGCACCTTAACATCAAACGTAGGTGGTTTTATCACATTTGATAAAGAGACGTCTTTTTTAAATGACTTTGGTTTCCAAATTTTTTGTTGCATTTGATTATGAACCTCCTGAATTTTCTTCTTCATTTGTTCCATTTCCTCTTTTACATCTTCCTTGGTTAGTGTCAATTCAAGCAACGTTTTTCCCGTGATTTCTTCTTGATTCTTTTCCATTTCTTGCATTTTTTGTTTAATGTCTTCTTGGTGCCTCCTCATATTTTTAAGTTCATTTTTTATGTCCTCTTGGTTCTTCCTCATGTCATCTATAAGTTCTTGCTTTAGTTGTTCTTGGATCTTCTTCATGTGTTCCTTGATTTCTTGCTTCATGTTTTCTTGGTCCCTTTTCATATCTTCTTGGCCCCTTTTCATGTCTTCTTGGGTTTTTTTTATGTCTTCTTTAAGTTCAATCTTCATGACTTCTTTCCGCGTCTTGTTGGTTCTTTCTTAGGTCTTTCATATCGTTCAAATTTTACTTCCATAATTATGATGATTTCTGTATCTTCTGTGTTAAAAAAAAACAGTTCTTACTTCTTCGTCTTCAGATTACTCCAAGTTCCGACTCAGCTGGATCCTTATCCCACTTCTGACATCAAAGTTCCGGATTGGCCAGTACACAAACACGTAGTTTCTGAATGCACTCCTTTTATTCAAAATACAGGTTACAGATATCACAGGTAAACACTGGTTATACCTAACAATCGTAACTAAGGTAACTTTAAACTTGTTAATGTCAGCTTATACAAATCTATAATTAGGTCTAAATTCGCAACAATATAATACATGATTTCCGTTTTTGTATGCTTGTAGCTCTTGATGATTCCTTTTTAACCTGTTATTCAAACTATATCACTCTGAACATTATATTAAAATTAATTGCCTGCATATACAGTGATTTTATTTAAGTATCCTCGCCTTCACTAAGCCACTTTTCTGAATGATTTTTCAAGAAAATAAGATGAAACCAATAGACTATATAGGATGCACATTCATTCAGATTTACCAAACGAACACAGTATTGATACTAGAGAAAAATAAGAAAGAACGAACTTTTATAATGTGCAGCCAATTCGTGTTACATAGTAATATTTGTACGGTATGTACAGGGTAGTTCCTCATATTGTGACAAGCTCTGGCGGTTTTATTATAATATATAGGAAATACGTTTAAATACAAGAGTTGTAAGGTTTCTTATCAATCGTAAGAATTAGCTTATTACAGAAACAAATGAACGTCGCAAAGCTGTCAAAAATTAACAATTTGGGTTTTTTAATGGACAAATTTGATATAACATACCCCAGATCTATCTATTTCCGTTTCTAAAATATTGATGCTACAGAATCCAAACGATGCAACCTTCAGCCAAACAATTTGTATGTCCCTAGTGCCATTTGATAGCTTATAAGAAACTTTGGGTACTGTAGCATGTCTAAAGAGAGAAACATTTTTCAAACGTCAGTATTTTAGAAACAGAGATAGCTAGACCTGGGGTATGTATATCAAATATGTCTAGAATTCACCGTAGAATCCAAATATGACATAGTATACAGGGTATTCCATTCCAAAAAAAAAATTGTCAATTTTTGACAGCTCTGCGACCTTCATTTGTTTCTTTTCTTAGCAAATTCTTATGATTTAAGAGAAACCTTACAAATTTTGTATTGGAACTTATTTCCTATATATTATATAAAACCGCCACGGTTTGTGAAAATATGAGGAACTACCCTGTACATAACGTAGTTTTTTGTCATTTTGCATAAGAACTCAAGAAATATGTGTCATGTCTCACTGACCGTTTATTAATATTTGTACCAGTTAAACTGAACAAATTGAATTTTTTTTGGAAAAATACATTTTAATTCAAATGGTATAAATTGTTATTTTATTCACGATTGATTGATACTATTGATGTTTGTGTTTGCAATACCAAAATGACTTTTAAACTTTTCCTTCAAAAATCTATACCAAATTACTAGATTTACGTTAGAATCATCAGATATTCAACTAATCTATTTGACTAGTGGAAAAAAAAAGATTTTTTGCAACTAAAAAGTCATTGCTTTCTGTTTTATGCGAAATCACAACACCCTTATTATAAGAACGGGCGAAAAAAAATCGTTAGTTTTTATGAGCATTTAGTTTATATTTATTTCGTATTAGTTTAAGTAAAAATAGTTAATTTAAGTAACTAATTGTCAAAACAGTTTATACTTAAATTGTAAAATTTTAGGCTTTGGAAGGGGGAGTATTTAACCTCCCAAACTCCCCTAATTGAGTATTGAGAAGAAATTGAAAGAAATGCGGTTATTATTATGATTATAATATTATGGTAAAGACATTCAAGTACCTAGATCCTAAAAGTCTTGGTTAAAATAATTTGATAATTGGACGTTGTCAGAACTAATTTGAAAGTTGCAATATTGTCTGTTTCAATTATAAACCACGAAAATGTAAATCGAATTGTTTGTTTTTTATTATGCAACCTTATCATCGTTAAAATCGAACTATAATTTTAATCGAAACATTTCTTGACCATAATAAAATAAAATCTTTTATTTTCAAACATCATTCGCAAATTTATTCAGCAAGATAATACCGACCACTCAATTTAAAAATTAATTAAGATCTATTAAACGAAAACTCTCAATAAATTGTTCCCTTTTCAGCTCTTCCGCTCAGTTATCCCATTCGGAATCCAAACTTTATTAGATATAAGCAAAAAGCTTTCTCAAATTTGCTGGGGCAAATATTTTTAATTCGTCTGGGTTGCGTAAATGACGATGCTTTTTTGTTTGCGAGAAATTTAATTTAAATAATCAATAAGGTCGTTTTAAAACTTAAAGGATTTTCAACCAGTTTTAGGCTGCGTTTTTAGTTTGTTTCTAATGCTCTATGATAACTAGGAATAACACATTTTCTGTGATTGATTAGCTCTTTTTCCGAAGAAAACCTTAAAAAGATGAGAATTTGCCATACATTAGTAGAAAACAATTGATGATTTTTGTCAAGATTCTGGGAAACATTACTTGGGAAAGGTTTTAAATTACATATATTGCAAAAAATCAGTAAATTTCTTTACCCAGAACTTCCCTGATTATGATTCTTTTTAGATTTGTTAGAAATAGTGAATTTAGTTCAATACATAGTCACAGTATATATGGTTACATATATCTTCTTTTCGTTTCATTGGGCGCCATTTTGTTCATATTGGATTCCTGCCAATAACTTACCAGTTTCTTTCTGCCTATGCCATAATTGACTTTTAGGCATAAATTGAAATAAATTCAATACTTTTTACATTGACACATACCGCTATTTTGTTATGTCGTGTTAAATTCGTTTTTTTTTTATTTTTCAGTTTATTCCATTCTCGCATTTAATTTTTCTGCAAAATCTAAAGTCAGTTGAACAAGATTTTTTTGGGTTAATTTTTAGAAATTTTATTTGACCGCCATTTTATTTAGCCATCTTAAATTCGTACCACAACTTTACTAGTTTATCTCTATATCACACTTAATTCTTGCACAAAAAATGAAATTAATTAGGTCGCTATTTTGTTTTGCTATCTTGGATTCATATCAAAATGTTACCCGTTCATTTCTATGTAACAATTGATTTTCATTTGAGGTAAATTAGATGATTAGTTTTTTTTAGTAATAATTTTTTAGCATTGATCCGCCATGTTAGATTTTTACCATCCCCATTAGACCCTTAATTTTTTCTTAAAATTTGAAGACAATCGGGTAACTTTTTCTTCTATGCCTTGAAGTGACAGACAGACCGACAGACGGACCGGCGGAATTGATAAAACAACTTGATGATTTGTAAAACCTGAAAGTGTGATTTTTTTTTCAGGAATATAAACATTTTAGTTGGCCGCCACTTTATTCCGCCATATTGAATTAGTAACAGAGTTTTATTAGTCGATCCCTATACCACAATTAGTTATGGCACGCGATTTGAAATCAATCCATTAAATAGTATTTCAAGCTGAATTTTTAAATAAACTGCTGGCTGAAACACTTGACCTGCTGGTAAAATTTAAGTTCCAATATTTTTAAAACGGGACGAGATTGTGAGGTGCGGTTTTCACCTGTATCTTGCAAATTTTATTACGTATAACCGATGTTAGGCGTAAAACTTACCTAAGCTAAAAAGATATTTACACAGGGTGTTAAACAAGACTGTAAATTTTTCAATTTTTTATTTGTTCCGAAAATCTACAAAACCAATTTCTTAGTTTTAATTGTTAGATTAACTCAATCCTTGGTCAAATTGTAAAAAACAATTTCAAACTTTTTTTTTAATTTTTAATATTTTTTGAAATATGATTTTTCTACATAATAAGCTGCCATTTTTTATTGGCCGTTTGATGTAAAGTTTTCTTGCTAGAAGGCCTTAAGTCATATTTTTTTTAAAATGTGCATGGTCTACACTACGCAGAACATATACATGGTGTGAAAAAAATGTGGCAAGGTTAGTTAAAAATCTAGCAATCCTAAAGATCATGTAATATGTAATAAAATTTGTAAGATACAGCTGAAAACCGCACCTCAGTATCTCGTCTCCTTTTAAAAATATTCAAACTTAAATTTTACCAACAAATGCAGGTGAACTGTTTCATGTGGCAGCAGTTTTATTATGGCACCATTTTGTTCCGCCATCTTGGATTGGATTGGATTCGCACCAAAATTTTACCAGTTGGATCCAACATAATACTTGATGTTTTTGCAAAATTTGAGATAACTTGGAGAAGTAGTTTTTTAATAATGATTTTTTTACCAATTTACTAGGCCGCCATTTTGTTTCGTCATCTTGCATCCTCATATGACCCTTAATTTTTTATCAAAGTTTGAATTCAATCGATTAATTAGTCTGTAAGCTATGCCACACATTGACAGACAGACAGACGCCAAAGAAATACGTTTTCTTAATTCAGTCGGTCTAAAATAATAACATTTTGGTACGGATCCAAGAGGGCAAAACAAAATGGTAGACCAATAAAATATTTAAAAAATCAGCCTAACAAATTTACTTATTAAATCAGTTTTAAACTTTGTGCAAACATTAAGTGGGATATAGAGATAAACTGGCCAAATTGTAGTACGAATTCAAGGTGGTGGAACAAAATAGCGGTCAAATAAATTGTTTAAGAAATTAACGTAAAAAAATCTTTTTATTTAATTAACTTCAGATTTTGCACAAAAATTAGAGAATATAGGGATAAGCTGGTACGAATTCGATATGACAGAACAAAATGGTGGTCTTAAAAAAAATCAGTGTAAAAACTACTTATTCAATTTATTTGAAATTATAGCCAAAAATCAAATGTGATTTATAAATAAAAAATGGTAAATTATTGGTAAAATCAGTGACAAATCTTTTCACTTAAAGGAAAACTTTTAGATACTTTATTATATTCTCCTCAAATCAGTTCTCTGCTATTCAACTTTATTATTCCCAATGAAAAAGAAATTCAGTTTAAATACTTAAATTTAACCAGCGAAATACACCAATCTACTTAAATGGCAAAAATTTAACTGAACTGCTTACATAGTTTTCCTTTCTTCTTTCTCATTCACTTATCGCACATAATATCCAAACATTATTAGGTATCATCAAAAAGCTTTCTCGAATGCACTCAAGCAAATATTTTTAATAGCTCGGAGTTGCATCACTAATAACCGCAGTTATTTGTGTGCGATTCAAGCATGTTAATGCAGTTAGTCAATAAGATCGTTTTGAGCATACACTCAACAACCGATCAATACGGGACATTTTAAATCGGTATTCAAACTATTTATTACATGAAAAAAATGGAATAATGATCTAATTGATGCATCCTACACTCTAAAGTGGATAGATGTTCGTTAATTGACTGATTTTTTCCTTACTTTTTGTTAGAAATAGAATATGAACTAAGCAATGTTATTAAAGGGGATGTCCTTTGTGCAAGGTGTATAAAAGTTTGTGAGCGCTTTATCGCAGAAAATTAAAATAATAAGATTAAACGGAAACGTTTCATGTTCGACATGAAAGATGTTAAAATGAAATGTGCTATATTTTTTTAATAGTTTTAAAAAGATCTAGTCGTCACCGTTTCTGTGCTACAAGATGATTTCGAAAATTTCCCATTTTCAGACACTACCTGTATTTCGGCTATTGTGAAATATGAAAGAACAAAATGATCGCGCCGCCATTACTGTTATTGTTGGCGTTACTATTGTTAATTTTTTCGAGTATTTAGTTATTCAATATTGTTATTTGTTATTCTTGTTATTATTGTTTGATTTGTTTGTTGATATAGCTCAGAACCAAAAATTTGAATATTTTGGGAAATATGAATACCTGCTTCATATTGTCTAATGAAATAGCTGATCCGCAGGCAGATCTTTTATATTATAAAATACATTAAAAAGAATACATAAACCTTCCTAAATATGTACTTAGCCGATATAACGATCAACAACTTGAACAATATTTGTGAACTATTTTTTCCAAAATTATTCTATTTGTTTAACCTTTATCTGTCAAATTTTTATGTTATTATTATGTTATCTTTTACAATAAATTCGTTAAACCAATGTCAGTGATTTTAAATCTGTGATGTAAAAAAATTTTCTATCCAATCACGAAAGATACTTGTTTGATGTGTTTTTAAAAAAATAGAAAAATGCATTTTGCGGCATTAATTTATAAAAATAAATAGTATATTTTTTGAAACCTTTCTGTGAGCTTTGTATCATGAGAAAAAAATATATAGAGTGTTCTATTATAAAACAAATGGAAGCTATGTCAATATCACAAAATCCAATTAGACCACTGGATTCTACGTGAAAACATATACAGAGAACCGATTTAACTTTTTCAGTATATCTACATTGCGATGGTTACCCCTAGTTATTTAAATACCGTTATTGTAGGTTATAGGATAAAAGAAAAAATGCATTTTGACACGTTATTTGTGAAAATAAATATGCATTATGTTATATTTTTGGAAAATATAAATGGAATGTATTCCATTTAAAAAAAGGCAAGTTACATGAATATATCAAAAACTGCGACCAAAAAAATCTGCGTACACCACTGGATTCTGCGTGACAATATCTATATTTATTCGTATCGGCTCCTCTAATATGTCACAATAACCGACATACAGGCGGTGTCTGAAAATAGAAAATCTCTCTTTCTCTACTCATAAGCGAGAATACCATAAAACTTACGAAAATGGGACACCCGGTACAAATAAGGAAAAAATATTGCTAGAAGACCGTGATATAGCTCTGGCATTTTTTGTGCTGTAAGTTTATAGCAGAAATAGAAAATTTGTAAAGTTATAGAAGTTAGAAGCACAGATTAACAACCAATTAGAAGTGACGGTAATTGTCAAAAAAAGTCGTTAAAAAAGAGTTATATATTTCCGCGTGTGTGAATTTTGCTTTCGCTGCCATACTGGACGTATTTAAGAATAGACAACTATTATATTAAAACGTATATTTATATATTTTTTAAATAATTCGCAAAATTATGGCGAAATGATTTACCAGTTGTAATTGTAGATGTAGATGCATGGGAGGTAGGAAAGAGGGTTGATGATTTAAAGTTCTTAATATAGGCACTTAAAACTGCAAACATTTTTTTTTTAATACAAACTGAATGGTATCCATAAATTTTTGTCTCGGTCTGCAAGAAAATACTATCACTAATCTTACTCTATTTTATGCTAAAAGCGATGCGTTATTCCAGTACTTCGTGACACTATCTTAACTTTTACTGTTAAAGAAAATTACACAATTTGAAACTGATCGGCACGAAAATCAGAAACTTTATAATCTTGCGGTACTTAACAGTTAAAAAAAATCATATTTAATTAAACATAAGGGCAAAGGAATTCTCTACTATAAAAACTCTTCGGTCTGACAGGACAGCAAACTTGATTAATTTTTGCATAAGAGCCACGTACTGACAGGCGCCAACTTGATGAGTGAAATGAGTTACCTATTTATTTTAACGAAGCTCTTTGTAACTGATTTTAGAACCGTATGGTAAGTATTTTATTCTTATGTTAAATAATTTATTTTATAAACAGTGGATATTATAAGTAAATATTAAGTTTCTGCAACTTTATGAGTGGCACCTTATTCAATATTTTGTTTCCTGTTTGCATAATTACATTTACAATATGTGTAATTGAATTTATTTTGTATGCCCATGTTTTTTTCAAGCTATCAATTTTTTTTTAAACTAGGTGCTTAATTTCAATTTGCAAAAGTGTTTCTCAATAATAAATAATTTTAAAATATGTTGTTTTTATATATTCTCTTTTTTGACCAATCATTATTTTTTCTAATTTTACTCTAATTTTGAGGTTTTACAAAATCAGTTAATAACACTTATTTTGTACAAATGTCAAATTTTTTATGTTTACGCAACCTCATTAAATCTAAAACCTGGCATTTTTTGTTGATATACATATATATATATATATATATATATATATATATATATATATATATATATATATATATATATTCATATATATATATATATATATATATATATATATATATATATATATATGTTTAGAATACGAGCACGCCTCAACACATAATTTTAAAAGCATCAAACTTAATCATTGACCAGTGTTACTACCACAATGTTTGTGTAGTTTAGTCTTATTTACATCTATCTTAAGTTGGGTTATTAATTAAAATTCTTAAACTTAATCAGCGAAATTAAATAATTTTCATCTCTCCTCTCCGATTTACTTATTCCATATAAAATCCAAACATTATTAGATACGATCAAAAAACTCTCTCAAATGCACTCGAGGAAATATTTTTAATACCTTGGAGTGCGTCACAAATAACCGAAGTTTATTTCTTTGTTTGCGATTCAGGCATTTTAAAGCAGATAGTCAATAAGGTCGTTTTGAAGATACACTCAACAACTTAAACAGATCAATATTGGTCATTTCAAATCGCTATTCAAACTTTTTGTCAGAAGAACAAATGAAATAATGATGTATCACACCAGAAACATATTAGAGGATTTGGAACTGTTTTGACTTGAAGACAGTCATACATTATTAGTTAATTTTTAAGGTGGTTGTAATACTGTAATAATAATCTTTGTAAAATTTTGTTTCTCTTTATCTATTATTAACACACAATTATTCAAAAACACCTTTTTAAATTTCATTCAGTGCCATTGCTTAAAAAGCGGCAATCACGCTGCGTTTTCATCAATCGTAGCCATTTAAGCGCATTGTTTTGATACGAGATTCTTCCAAATATTTATTATTATTATAAAATACACGATTTTATGAATGAAACAATACGATACGTAAAATCTTCCCTAATATTATGTCTACGTATCTTACACTTGCTTTTTTTTTATAAAATAGACCAACACATATTATCAAAGGGGAAGTTCATAAAAATTTATGTTTAAAACTTGTGTGTGTTTTGTCTTCTAAAATTAGGTAAAAAAAGAATGATTAAAATATTAATATATATTTTAGTATACCTATTTCCATCATATTTAAAACAAAGAATATTTTGAAATTTTAGAAAACTTTACAGGGTGTTGTTTTTCGGATTGCCACGTTTTCACTCTTCCGAACGTTTCACTGGCTAAGTAAAATTGTTTCAATATTTTGTATAACTTTTTGATCTCTTAAAATTTTTGATATTTTGCACCGTTTAGAATATACTTGCAAAATGAGAATTCATGCATAACTAATTAATAATATATTCAGAGAGAGAATTCATGCATAAATAATTAGTAATATATCTGCGATATTAGAAAATGATAAAATTATAACTTTATTATATATAAACAATTAAAGAAGGATTTTTTGTTTTAGTAAAATTAAGATATAAAATAATACTTTCTATTCATTAACTATCATTTATTCGCCAAAATGGTAAGAATTTAATTATTTATTTTATTGCACCAATTCTGGATTGGGTTTAAAAATTTTAGCGCCAATGAATGAGAAGCTAAATAATCAATTAAATTGATAATGTTAATGTAAATTTGCGCCATCTATATCTTAGTTATCAAACTTTGGGTCTGAAGCCGTAGTTTCCCGTAGAAACCGATCGCTAGAAATAAAGAGGCGCGAAATACAAAGTTTTTCTTGTTTTTCAGCAATGAGAGATACTTCTCTGCATTAATATATGCAGTTTTAAAACCACGTTAGCTAAGCTTGTTAAGAATAAATCACATCATGTGCTTTAGTGTTTAATTCTGTCGTTCTACATATTAAGTAATTTAAGTTCCGTTTAACGCTACTTACAAATGAATAAATATTTAGAATGAATATCATACCTTGTACGCTAAATAATATAGAAAAACAATAACACTTTGACTTACCCGAGAAAAGCGAAATTAGAAGTTAAATAGTGCAAATTTTGCATACTTTGCATATACACACCTAATGCCCAAGAACTCGTACATAAATTATCCAAAAATCGCCAAAAATCTATGCTTTTACGCAAATCAACACCACTTTGTCCGGTTTCCTATTTTACAGTTTTGAAAATTCGTGCATGCTGCGCTTCAAAAGTAAGTGACGATGTCATTAGTTTTTAAGAATTGACATTATATGAAAATCAATAAAATTGGTTGTTTGATTAATTATTTGCTAACAATAATAATAATAATAATTAAATATAGCTAATGAAATATTACAGAGGTTATTTTTACAGTATTATGTTATAAAATAATTTTAATTTTATCAGCAAGTATAGATTTTATTCCAGGCGTAGACATGTTTGTTTTATGTAAGATAGTTGACAACATCCTTTCAGATCAACCAAATCGACCACACGACAATAGACCAAGCAAGTTATAATTTTAACAATGTATTATTGGCTTCAATTTAAAACAATTTCCTCTCTCTGTTAATATGCCTATGATACGACCCTGTAATTAGATAGGCATGAATTGACATTTTGTTAAATAATTGCTAAAGTGCGAAATATTGAAAACATCTAAGTGAAAAACAATCAACCACCTCGTAGAAAAAAATCAGGAGGCTTAAATGAGGTCCAATTCCAAAAGTTACAACAACTTGTAAATTTGTCTACAACATGTTTAGTTGCTTTGCAGACATAGGTCATATAAGGATAATGTGTACCAAATTTCATTTAAAAATCTATAAAAATATTAGGGTTGTGTAAACAATAAAAACAAATTTAACACCATGTATTTTGACAACGAAGCGTTTACGGACCTTTTTTACATATACTTCTCTTATTATTATAAGTAAAACAATTACCAGAGTTAATAGCATGAAATAATTTACACCCTGTATATATTTCGGATTTTCATAATATTGAAATTCTATATTACCATATATATTTTACGGAACTAAACGTAATTATTTTTATTTCATTAGGTAAATAAATCATTGCTAAAGATGTTCAGATATTTTAAACTATAAATAATATTTATAGGCTTCCTTGAAGTTCTCTAATCGAACGGAACCAAAGTGCATGTACAGAAATTAAACATATTTTTCTTTGTGAATTGCGTGTTAATTTGCATCCTGTTCCGCATTGCTTACACTTTTATTAAAAAAAATAATAATATTAATCTGACTCCTACCTAATCAGTTCATTTATTTCGCATATCATTAATTAATCCTTAACAAACATACAAAGCAATCCAGACAGCATTAAATCAGTTCTCACATTCACAACAAGTAACTTTGCGCATTGACAATTATATGGAAACTCCAGTTCAAGTTTTCCATAAAAATTCCTTATCAAGATTCCGGCCGCGTTCGGCGCTCCGCGAAAAACGCGGAAAAGTCCTTAAAGATTCAAATCTTTCCCTAATCAACGTAAAGCGGGCTTAACGCGTCTACATGGGAAGACAGAATCGCGACTTGTGCGGCTTTGCCTTGCGCGATGTTCCTGCTTTACCTTTGAAGCCGAAAGGAACGAATTATTGATACAATTTGTTGTTAGCGTTTATGAATCCCGTATGGCGCATGCTAATACTTGTTTCCGGCTAGCGCTGTGAAATAGAAAGCGATTTCGATGACTGCGTTGCGCGCACGTGTCCTGCGATGGAACGAGAGCGCGACAAGTCAAATCAAAACTTTGTTTCGTTTTAACAGAATTAAGTGTATTTGAGACAGATTTTGGTTGAGGCCATTATCTTTATATGATAAACTTTATTTTTGTGTGTGGTATGGGCGATATGTTTATGTCTCGGTGTTTTAATATGTGACGCTTACTGCTATTTGGTTAGGGTCGTGTTTGCTTTGGGTTTTACGGTCGAATAATATTGTTCTCTCGAGTTACGGGCTGAGGGAAATCTCATAGCAGTTTAATACCACAAATATATGATATATTGGTGGTATTATTAAACTAGTTACTGGTGTTTAACTGGTAAACAATGTTATTAAATATGATCCTTCGAGCTAAATAAGTGATAACGTCTAGAGTATATGAAAAGTCGAATAAACTATTTCGGAATTTTCATTCCTTTTCTGTGTTGTTTTTCCTAACTGATAATTTAAAGACAATAACGTAAATTGTATTGGGAACTATGTATTCTGATGCTTAAAACTCAGGGTTGTCTGAATGGGTAATTAAAACGAAAATTTCTTGAAAATATGTTCTCAGAGAAATGATAGATGATGACATATCTGTGGTAATGAATTCAAAACTATGCATTACCTAGATCCGTGGAAAATAAAAAAAGTTATATTGGGATACACAGAAATTGTCTTTTATAAATCTTGTTGTATTAAAGACGTCACATAACACCTTACCTTAAGACGAAAACATCAAAAAACTAGGGTTTGAAAAATTAGCACAGAATCTTGTTCAAGTTTTTTTCCGTTAAGGATCGACTATAAGTTTATTGTTTAGTTTGACGATCTATTCTTTCAGGCTTGAAGGTCCCCTCAGGGTTTATGGCATCGACGTTCTATTATTTTAAATCTCGTAGACACCTGACTATTTTTTTTGCCTCTTAACATTTTATGACACGGCACTTGTCAAGTCCAAACTGCTTTCCAATATTACTAAATAGCTCTTTATCGTCTGGTCTACAGTGCTCACTCTCACTCTTGGCAATTTTCAAACTCTAAAACTTTCCTGTTTCTCTATATTTTGATTTTAATTCTGGATATGTTAAAAATGCACTTCTTAAGTACCTGCTGTTTTTGTTTCTTTTTAATGCACCGTTCATTTTCCTTAAGTCTAGTTGATACTGAACGTCCTGTTTCTCCCACATGCACTTTTCCACAGGATCAAGGAATTTTATATACTCCTTCTGTTTGAAAAGATACAATATTTTTCGGTGTTCGTAAGCATTGTCCAATCTTCTTATGTGTACTGAAGATGGCACGTATGTTCGACCGTCAAGGTAATCGTCCTTTTTTTGTCTGTAATGCCATGTATGTAGAAAAGAACAACACTACCTAACTGTGGCTCCTTATCACTCCCCTTTCGCGGAGTTGGATTACTAGATTTTTTAATTCAACGCGTAATATCTTCAACGAAATAGCCATTCCCTCTAAGAGCTGCGGTCAGTTTCGATGTTTCCGATGTTAAAAAATCTTGTTCACAAATCGACATGGCTCTAAATACTAGTGAGTTAATAACCGATTTCTTTTGTGCTAGATGGTTGTGTGAATTTGGATTTAACTATCTATTTGCATGCGTTGGCTTTCTATACACAGAATGTCCTAATGTACAATTTTCCTTCCTTTGAACAAATACATCTAGAAAGGGAATCGTTTCATTAGATCCAATTTCCATTGTATATTTAATATTATGATGTTTTTTTATTAAGGTGGTCCAGAAATATAAGGAGATTATCCATGTCCATGATGCCAAACAACAAAAGTATCACCTACGTATCTGAACCAGTGTTTTGATTTTTGTGGAGCGGATATTAGAGCAATATTCTCGAAGCCCTTCATAAAGATATGGCATAGATTAGATTCCATAGCTACCCCTAAAGTTTATTCATAAAAAGATCCTTAAAAAATAAAATAAGTAGATGTAAGACAAGTTTCCACTAGGTCTGTTAAGTTATATTATCAAGATTATTAGGATCCAATATGTCTAATATAATGAAAATTGAGGCGTTGACAGGAACATTTGTGTATAGTGATTCTACATCTAAACTAACCAAAATACCTTCGAGATCCAACTGGATTGCCTTAAGTTTTCCCCATAATGTGCAGAATTTTTTATAAAAGAATCTGTTCCAGTAAATGAATTCAGAACATTTCAAAGATATTTACCTAATTTGTATGCGGGCGAGTCTATTGCCCTGACGACCGTTCTTAATGATACATTCTGGTTGTTGTGCAAAAGTTGAGTGACCTTTCTCACATATTCCATTCTGCCCATGACGACTGTGGTGTTGCTCTTATCTGCTGGAAAGTCCAGAGTGTCTGCGTTTTAATTCAAGGTTTTTATCGATGTTTTTTCGACTGCGGCGAGATTGGACTTCGTTGGTTTTGAATTGTTAATGATCTTCTCTCTCTCATATCTGACACTTTATTGGCTTCTCCACTAATAATCTTCTGATTGCGACTTCAAAGGAGATTACTATATTTTTCACGGGAATGCTACTTGGTGCGATTGCGAAATTTTGGCCCTTGGAAAGGACGGAATGTTCTGCTTCGGTTAACGGCTTCGATGACAAGTTGATAACTGTATTCTGAGGAAGTTTCACTGGATTTTTTCCACTCAGGTGGTCTTCAAGCTGTTTTTTTTTACGTGAGTGTAACTTCTTGATGCAGTTTTTTCTGCCTGTGTATTGGTGATGTTCCACAAAGTTGTAGTTATAGTTCCATCAAGTCTAAAAGCTAATTTCAGGTGAATTTCTAGTAGTTTACGGGCATATTTATCTGAATTAAGTGTTCATATCTCGTGGACTAAAGATCCCTGAGAATGTCTCGTGCAATCTAAGGCGAAACGTCAGATAACAATTCCAATTTGTCACGGTCCAATCTCAAGAATCATTATTTGTGAAAACTTCCGTTCTATGTTGACTTTTTAAACATTTAATCAGGCCTCAATTTTGCCTCACCATAATCCCTCCTTACCAAAGTTCATCCCTATGTTACAATTGGTTTTTGTGCAAAATTTAAAATAAATTGGATTAGTAATTTTTTAGTAATCATTTTGTTCCGCCCTATTGAACTTTTACCAAAATGTTACCATGTCATCCCCACACAACTCTTAATTTGAAGTCAATTGGATAAGTAGGCTTTTAGTAATGCTGCGAGGAGAGATAGACAGACTGATAGACATGTCGACGGATTTGAGAAAACAAACATGTTTTTCAGCATCTAGGGACCCTAAAACGTGAAGATCTGAAAACATCTTGGAGAGGGATTTTTTCAGGATTTCTGTACTCATACGAGGAAACCAAAGCTTCTTTTCACATAAATTGGCAGAAAATTATTAATAATTTTCAATTTAGAAAGCGATATCTCTGTTTGACCGAATGACCAGAATTACCTGAAGGGCACTGGTCCTCAATTCAAGCAGAGTACTACATAGAATCGTATTCTTTGTAAAAAGAAATACTGTTAGCTGTTTTACGCTATCCAAAATATGTATTTTTTTTTAAATAAATATGTTAGTTTGTTTTTATTCATAATCTAAATACGCATGTCAGGTCATCCGGATATTTTTTTTACCAATTTCTCATCATTTCAATCAGTCGACAAAAATTCAATGTGTCGTTATAAAACTTTCCTTTAATAAATCACTGAACGCAAAAAAAAATCCATTTTATGGAAGTCTCTGCAAACATATCCAAGATTAATTACATTTGCTTTGTCTGTGATATCTATACCTTTTAAAGATAAAAATTTCACAAATAAAATATGTTGTGAACATTTGAACCAGAACAACTTTGTCTTTTTCAGTTTTTTTATTCTTCCTGAGATCTATCTGGAAATAATAAAGCCGTCTATATAAGAAATATTTTCATTTTAAAAGTGAAACGTAGTAGTCTTTTGTTTCGTTTCGAGTTTTCCTCGCCACATTTTTATATTTGCCATTCAGTTTTTCTGGTGGTCATATTCAGATAGTTCTGGGACAAACTAGCAGATAAATTATTGTTGAAAGATATATGTAGATATATTTTATTACAGTTTCACATAATAAGGAAGCTTTCATGGCTCTGGACAATTAAGGAATCATGGTTCTTGAGATTAGACTGCCAAAATGGAATCAATTTCCGACGTTTCACCTTTAGATTGCACTAAATGTTCAGTGTTCAATATTCCGATCTCCTGAAGTAAAAATCTTTGAAGGTGCCTCGTACAATCGAAGGCGAAACATCGGAAGGTGAATCCATTGTTGACCTAATCCTAAGAACCTTGATTTCTATTACAGTTTTGTCAACAGATATTTTCATGCTTAAAAATGTAATAAAATAAACTAAAAAAATAGTCTAGAATTTCACAATTTTTAACTGACCTCAAAAACGGAGGAGGTTATCAATACATTAATTCCCTCGTAAAAGAGAAGTATTGTAATGGTGAAAAAATCACCTTCCGAGATTTTTTCAGATCTTTACGATTCAGGGTCCCTCCTTAAATGCCGAAAAATATGTTTTCTCGATTCCGTCGGTCTGTCTGTCGGTATGTCCATCTGCCTGTTCGAGGCTTAGCTAAAAAACTACGTACCGGATTGACTTCAAATTTCGAGCTAAAAATAAAGCTCATATGGGGATGACTTGGTAATATTTTGGTTATAAAAATAAAGCTCATATGGGGATGACTTGGTAATATTTTGGTTAAAATCCAAAATGGCAAAACAAAATTACGACCTAGTGAAATGTTAAAAAAATTATTACTAAAAAGGTACTTACCCAAACATTTAAAAATTCAGCCTAAAAGAACTACTTTTTTCAATTTGTGTGCCATAACTAATTGTGGTATACAGGTGGACTAGTAAAACTATGGTAGTAAATCAAGATGGCGGAAGAAAATGGCGGCCAAATAAATTTTTGGTAATCTGAAGAAATCACTCACACACAGGTTTTACATAACTCCACGGTCTAGCGTCCCTAGATGACAAAAAATATGTCTTACGAATTCCGTCGATCAATCTGTGAGTTCGGAGCATAACTTAAAAACTACTCACCCAATTGACTTTAGATGTTATATAAAAATTAAGGCGGTAGCGGCTCGCTGGTGAAAAAGTAAGTGAAGTGCAAATGAAGCAAGAAAATATCGCAATAATTTTTTTCCAAGAATTTTTTTATATCTGGAGGGGGTAGAATATTTTTTACGACTTACCTAAATTTTGTATACTAAATCAATTCTCCTATCCTTCAAAGCAGCAAATTTATTTATAACATCCCCATAAAATGGATGAGTTGCCCTAATCTCCTCAAGAAATTCCTTTTGAATTGAAATATTGCCAAGAGAAGTAAGTCTTTCTTGAGATGTTGTATTTCTTAAATAAGTTTTTACACATTTGCAGCAAGAAAAACTTCTTTCCACTGAAGCACTTGTCGACGGTATTGTCAAAATAAGGAAAAAAAATTGATATGCTTCGGTAAAAATTTATTTATTTTTATTAATTTTTTTCACTTGTTCTTGTAGCGATATATTCCAAGTACTCTCATTGGCAAAAATAAGGCCAAGCTCATTTTTAAGTCGTTGACTTTTTGAAAATATTTCCCCATATAACTGTAACAAATTTTCAAACAATTTAAACTATATTCGGAAAATTTAGCAGAACCTGCCAAACATAAAAATGTAAGTTTTTCACAGTCATGAAATCTTAGTGTCATTTCCATTAAAATATGGTCCAATATTTCATAAAAAAGCTATGCTTAGCCCTGATTTCTTCAGTTGAAAGCTTATCAAGCTCACGTTTGTAATGATTTATTTCTGTAATAGAATTTGCTTTATCAAACATGGTATTAAAAAAAATTTTCATTTCTTTTTCTACAGAACGCTTCACGACAGCGTTTTATATTGGATATGCAAAAATGAATGTTAAACGATTTTTTTTGAAGAAAGCAACCTGAACAATCACATTTACTAACTTCAAATTTGAAGACCAACGAGTTTCTGTAATTGTTGGTATACGCCTCGTAGATGCAGATGTAAGAGCATACGGTCGTTTGGCTGAGTGATGAAAAAATGAGGGAATACCACTAAGGCTTTTTTACAGAACGCCTCATGACAGCCTTTTATATTGGATATGCAAAAATGAATGTCAGGCGATTTTTTTTGAAGAACGTCAAATAGTATGTCCGTGATTGAGAAAATGTCATTAAACGCTAATGCCCGAAACGTGAATTCAAAATCGTTCATCTCACCTAAAAATCCTTTCGGAAGGCGGATTGATTTTTCATCAGATTTGTCACAGTTTGTAATAAATTCAAAGACGTCATTTAATTTATTCCAGTCTTGAACAATCACATTTACTAACTTCGAATTTGAAGTTGTAACAACACCATAAATAAATATAGCAGAAAACAGTGAAGTTAACTGCAAAGGAACTCACTGGTTGCAGCGGAATCCGCGAAAATAAAAGTAAACAACCACCGCAAACTGAACGACACGTGGATGTAGTGTACTGCGCCTGCAATTCACCGAGAGCGTTGTATGGCGTTGGGCTCGACGTCATCGCGAACGCATTGTCATGGCAACATAGTAGGAAAATCGTAAACTAAACATAGCACCTCCTGCAAAGTCAAAGCGGTTTGCGCCACTGTTATAGTTTTTAGAAACTTTTAAAAAAACATGTCGCCAACGGTTAAGTAAAATATTTATTCGAGATGTACAGTTTATTTTTTACCAATTAGGTGAATAAATGAATGTAAAAACTAAAATTTAGAGAGATATGTAATAAATATAGTTAGATCTTTGCTTGTTTATTTTTCCAGGTGAAGTAGCACTTTACCTATTTCACCTGATTAGCCGCCACTGAGTTAAGGGTCATATAGGGATGACCTGGTAATATTTTCGTATAAACCCAATATGCCGGAACAAGATGGCGGACTAGTGAAACGTTAAAAAATTATTGTTAAAAAACTAATTATCCAATTTTCATCAAATATTGCACAAAAATCAACTATTACATAAAAATAAACTACAAAAAATTTGGTATAAATACAAAATGGTGAAACAAAATGGCGGGTTAATAAAATAATTAAAAAATCAATGTGAAAAAAATTTTATTCAATTGACTTTAAATTTTGGAGAAAAATTAAATGCGATATAAGGATAAACCGGTACTAATTCAACATGACGTAACAAAACTGCTTATTGAAAAATTTTGGTAGAAATTCCAAGAAATGGTGCCCAATACAAATATTTGAAAAGGCAATATATATATATATATATATATATATATATATATATATATATATATATATATATGTTCCTAATGTACTGAACTTAATTGGGTCACACTTCACTATTCCTAATAAAACAAAATATTCATAACGAGGGAAGTTCCGGGGGGGCTTACGCTATTGTGAACTGTTTATTCGGTGTCACATTGAACAATATATGCGTTCACCATATTACCAGTAAGAAAAATTATGTATGTTGCCATTAGATGTTTTATAATATGATGTTATTACACAGTGATATTACAAATATGCAGAAAACTCAGTGGATATTTGTTAAACATGATTTTTAGAATAAAACTCGTACAAATAGAACTAAAAAAGATGAAATAAAATATATAAAAAATAAAACTGACTTGAAAAAATGCACTGAAAAGTGAAAACATTTTATTTCTTTCGGAAATGTTTACTATGTGAATTCGGAGCGAAAATATTAAAGGCAGTAAAGCATTATACTTTGTGGTATTAAACATAAAATACAATATTTTTGTTACTATAGTAGACTCTCAATATAGTGAACTAATTAATGCACACCCATTTCACTAGATCGATTTTTTCACTGTAACGGATTTTAATTAAAACTACATTGTTCTTTAGTATAAACAAAACTTTATAGCGCTGCATGAATTACATATGCATAACTATTATTAATTTACATACATATTCACAAAAAAATCTGTTTAAAGTTTTTTTCTCAAAAAATGTAATTTTTGTTTGTCTTTGTTGTTTGGTCAATCCCATTTGAATCATTGTATGCCTTAAGTTATGTAAAACAAGGAGGCTAGAATGGTCTACTCGATTTGGATTTTCCTCTGTCCACTGAATCACTTGATTTAATGATTTTGATGCGTTACTTGTAGACACCTGCTGATTATTTACTAAAACTGTATCTTGTTGTACGTCACTCTCAATTAAAAGTTCAGTCTCCTTCACAACTGGGACTTAATCTTTATTCCACTCATTACATTTACATGATGCAGTAAATCTGCAATTTCAGAGTTTGCAAGGTCCATCTCTTCATTACGCATTCGTAACCTTAAAATAGATGAAGAGGTGTCATCACCACTAGCGTCTGATGTGACCTCTAATGGTGAAAGTAGTTTATGCCAGCATTTTTCAATAACATTCGGTTTTAAAGAACTCCATGCTAGAACTAAGTTTACAACGGCATCTTTTAAAAAGAAAGATTTTAATACCGTCCTGATACAGTCTTTATTGTCACTTACGATACGTGACTACAAATTTTTGCGATAAAATAACTTTGTCAAACGTATTACATTTTGGTCCATAGGTTATATTAGCGGAGTTACATTGGGTGGCACGTACATCACGAATAATGAACCATCGGCACTTTAACTCTTCTGCTGGTGGGTGACTTGGCGCATTGTCCAACAAAAGTACAGCTTTAACGGGCAGGTTTTGATCACTTAAGAATTCTTGGTCCTGTCATCCAAGCTCATTTAGAACTTCTATAATGAACTGGGCAATTGAAATTACGAAATGATCTTGGATTTCTAGCTTTTCCAATAACTAGTGGCTTAAGCTGATGATTACCTGCTCCATTTGTACAAGCTAGGAAGGTAACTCTTTGCTTTTCTTTTTTTTGCTTCCTGGTGCCGTCTTCTCCTCATGACCTACATATGTTTTTTCAGGAAGGAGTTTCCAGTATAGAGATAACTCATCTGCTTTGTAAATCTGCTACTTTAACAGCTGAAATTCATCTATTTTTTGAAACAGAGTTTTTTTAAATGGATTAACCAACTCGGCTGAAGATGACAGTTTTTCTACAGCTACTTGCATTAAAAGACGGAGTTTCTTTGTATTCGCCATGTAAACTATTGGCTTTTTCTTGAATCATTAAACCAGTGTCAGGAATATCTTACCTTAATGTTTTAATTTTTCCTGGGCATATAAATATACTGCTGATTTTCTTCAATATTTTCGCTTTTCTGTTTCGAATTGCACATATAGTAGACTTAGCCATACCGTATTTTTTTGCTAAGAACGTCACTCCAGCGCCTTTTTGTAACTGTTCCACTATTTTAGCTATTTCACTAAGTTTTAAATGAATTCTCGCCATATCTATACTCACTTAACAGACGCAATACCGTATAACTTGCTATAAAATACGAATGACCAAACAGAAAACGAAACAAACATTTTGATATCGTTTTCTTGTGTCGACTTGTCAAAATCATAAGGTTCAATGTTTCAAGCGGCTTAGACTTACTTACTTACTTTACTTAATGTAAATATTTTGTGTTCACTCTTTGGAGTGGATCATTATAGGCCGTGTTCACTATACAGAGAGTTTACTGTATATAATTAACAACAAGTGTTACACCAACTTTACGGAGTTAAAATTTCCAGACGAAATAAAATATTATTTTTCACTGTTTAGTGCATTTTTGGAAGTTCGTTTTATGTTTTTATAAAATTTTTATCTTCTTTTAAGAATATTATAAATTTTTCACAGTACAAGCAAAAATTTTTTTGAAACTGCATTCTTTACAACTTTTAATTAAAAGTTTAAAGTTTGGTCTATGCCCCGCCCCTATAATTTTTGACCCGTGGATATTAGATATCACTTATGGGTGATTTTCGCATAAGTGTTTGATTTCCTAACAGAGTTTTAGATATATAAACTTTAAAAAATATTACAAATATTGATACTGTTTATCGTACCAGCATAACTATAACTGTCATTGAGGTGGGCGCGTACAATACGAGTGCATTATATCGCTCGGTCATTTTTTATTACCAAGAGGCAAAGTTTTCATCATTTCGGTAACGTATTTGCTGCACAATAAACATAATAATTTTTCCTATAATTTCGAACCTACTAAGTTTATATTAAATAAACATGTAATTGAATAACTGAAAAATGATAAAAACAATTTTACTTATTTTGCCTCATTTTGAAAATATGTGTATAAATCAATGAGACCCGTGATTTTGCCTTAAATAAATTAGATACATTAAATTTTCATGATCAATACGTCTAATCATGTGAACTATTATTCATATAACCCAAAAAATACCAATTGATCGTTATTTTAAATCGCAATAAAAGCCCCATATAATTTATTTTATCTTATGGTGTGTCATAACGATATCATTTTCATCGTCATTTTTAGTGTCAAAATGACACATCATAGTCCTTGAATTTATTATAGTTCTGAAACAAGTATTCTATCGGATTTATTAAAATCCTAGTTCCGTAATCGATTCATTAAAGTCCTGAAACGACGAACCTATCAACGAGACAACGACTGCCTTGTGTGTGTATTTACAAATTAATAAAATATTAGGAAGAATCAAATACTGTGTACATTAACAGTTTAACAATTGGACTTATCGAGAAAAGAGACGCTAGCCCTTAAATAGTCCAAATATTTGCACACTTTACACTTATACACCATAATGCCCAAGAATTCGTGTAAAAATTAACACAAATATCCCAAAAACTTATAAATATTGTCTCGAACAAAGAAATAGCGCTTTGTTTGAGGGGAACAATTTTTTTGTTTCTTGATCAAAACCTATTTTTTTGATTCAACTACACCCAAGTAACTAAAAAGTACCTATTAAAGAATTTAATTGGTTCGCAAAAAAATCTGAATTATTTGTTACAAAATCCTAATTTATAGGCATATTCAAGAACATACAAAATATTGATAACAATATATTATTGGTTCAACAAAAGCAATTAAATAGCACGTTTTTATCATTGAATCTAAAGTTGAGACACTCATTTTGCGTTTCTAAGCTTGCCTTTTAAAAGCAGCCCATGGGAATCTCCCGTAATAGTCTAGCAGTAGTCGGTTAATATTTCACAGTTCTATTCTCCCTAGTACCTTCTTGCCATGTTTGAAATATCCTGGTGGAACCTCTCCATCACCATAATTTTCCGGAAAGTAATCCAGATGAGAATCCAGAAAATTAATTTTCAATATATTACACCTTAGGTTCTGGTAACACAAAAGAAGTTGGGCAATCAGGTCTTATTAGTTTTCAGGTTTTATGTTTCCCAAAAAAATTGTTGCAACTATTTTAAAGGCATTCGAAGGGTCTTTTTCCTTGCCTTCAAGTAGGAAATCGTACTGCGCATCTCCGAAAAGTTTCCTAATTTGGAGACCCATAAATACTCTTTAATTTTATCGTCACTGATTCTAGGGGACTTTTCTTTTAAATAACTGAAAGTACGACCTTCTTTGTCCATGGCTTTCACAAATTTTTCATAAGTCCCAATTTTATACGAGGTGGCGGTAGTAAAATCTTTTCAGGGGGAACTAATGGCGTGTGGTCAATGGTCAAATTTTCTTTCTGTAGTATGTAGTATAACCTAGCTGCATTCCAAACAAAATCGCCACAAATATTAAATCCTCACAAATTTGCCATTTATATCTTTCATATTGTATGGTCTCCAGAAATAATTTCAAATTTGCTTTTGTTTCTTGTGGACTGCTTGATTAATTGGGACTGAAACAACTTGGTTCCATTATGGAGTAACACAGCTTTAAGATTACTTTAGAGGAATCAATAAAAAGTCTCGAATCCTTTCGATCATAGTCCAGATTTTAAGCTGCCATTAATCCCTCATTGTTCCTACAGGTTACCAAATTGTTTTGCGTATTAAAAAATACTTCATCTTGAAGCAAATTTCATTGTTGCAATAGAGTGCATATTTTGCTTTTTTCTTGGACAATTCTAAATCCAATATAAGGTCACTTTGACTTATTTTGTGAGGCTGAGAAGTTCCCAGACAAAATAGAGGTTACGAGGTTGGTGGGCCGGCGATATTTTCCAGTACACCACCGTTTGAATCCGTTTGACCATCATCAGAATCAAGGAAAATATTCCTGAGAAGGATTCGTCACTATGAGGCACCAGGCGTATGGCGGATTGTAAATTTGGATACTGTATCGTAGACCTTTTTTTCTCCGAAAAGCTTTTTTGATGGGAGATCTCAAGCAAAAATAACAGTCAGTAACATGGTTTTTCGGTTCTCCCCAGAACGGCGAAGGGTATCTTACGCTTTTCTCCACTTGGCCAGACGCGAATGTTGTAAGCATTTGTTACAGCAGTTATGGGGAGCCCAATCTTTGTCCTGGTCTCCAACTTTGCAACCAAAATACAAGTGGTGAGCCTTTTTATTAAAAGGCTGAGAATACATTTTTGTTTCACACACAAGTCACTTCACCACATATATAACAAAAATGATCCGGCTTATTTACACAAACCTGCGACATGTTGCTCAAAACTCTAATTTCTCAAATACGAACAGCTCTCGATCAACTGGTGGTAGAAATACAACTAACTAACAATTTAGAATTTATGTTATATGTATTTAAACCTCTTATAAAGTACACCAGGTATAATAATTCCAGGTATTTCTCATTTAATGGTCGAACTTTTCCATACATTAAGGACAGGTAGGTAAATTATCATAAGCATTGATGTATAAAACCGCAGGCAACTCAGATTTTTGCAAGACAGATTGTTAATTAGCATAATAAAATAAGTAAGACTTTGCTATTTTGGTTTCGGAAACATTTCTTTCTGTTTCCAGTGATATTGGTTTATCAACTTTGTAATATTGCATACATACATATTTTAACATAGGATAGTATGAACGAAATTTTTAGATTATTTATTTGTATAGTTTTTAACTGCTAAACCCTAATTAAGTTTATTAGTTTCCAAAAATTAATAAAGAATATGAACTTACCAAGCATATTAATTTGTAGCACTAGGTAAGTAATTCATACACTAAGAAAAGTATTTTAAAAACTTAAAGTAAATGCTGAAAATGACTACCGCCAATATTTAAACACGCACGAATACGGTTTAATTTGTTCCGCTGCAGCAAAAATACGGTTTCTAAGGATATCTTCATTTTCAATTTCAATCTTATTATACCCTAATGTTTTCATGTGGCCCCAAAAATAAAAATCAAGGGGGTGACCCTCCTGTTAGGATATCTTTCCCGGTATGTTTGAGACGCCAAATGAACATTCTGTCTACACTCTCCATAAATAAGTAACATGTCTGCATATTCAATATTCGTATACATTTTAAAGCGTTTTAAATCTCGACTACGTATTAAAACGGTATGGAATTGCCTCATTCGGCAAAAAATTAAGGTGAAAGAACCAAAAAACAAGACAACTGCAACTGATATGTTTGCGAATTGTTATGTTCGTTGAAGCCTGCTCGTTTCTTTACGGTGGACAATGTTGCCGTTTTCAAATAAGCATTCTATGGTAAAATAAAACGTTTCGGTTTATCTTTTATTTTTTAAATTTAAGTCGTTTAGATATTTTACTAAAAAAAAATTTTTAAGCATTTTGTAGAAAATCATATAATTGAAGGGTACACGAATAAAACAAGAAATGTCCATTTTTATCAAAATCGCGATTATGAGCGCGATCTGTATATTTTTTTTACTTTTACTGTGTAAAATATCAGCCGAATATAACTGGAAATGTCCGCAGAATTTAAGAAAATTTGTTGTGCTCGAATAAAACTAGAGATGTCCATGAGCGACACGAATAAAACTGGAAATGTCCACAGGTGGCGTAATATTTTTTATAATTTGGTATCTCTTTTTTCCTGCATATTCTTTCAGTACGTATTCGGAAGGTGACTAAACAAGTGAAATATTCCATTTTTTTTCGTACTTTTGTGCTGAAATATTCGTGTCAATGCGTGTTGATTGTTTATTCAAGTAGAAATGAGTGAAAATACTAAAGTAAAGCCCAAAAAGAGAATAAAAACCGGTCGAATGCAAGACGTTATGAAGAAAATAAGACTGTGTCTTCTCACGAACAAAGACAGCCATGTGGTTGCAAGCAGCTTAGGTGTTTTGAAGTGCTTGGAGACCTGGAACGTAGTAACGTGTTATCAAAATTCAATAGCCTGACATCTATTGACGAACAAAACAGTTACCTTTGTGGTTTAATATAGGTAGTGCCAGGACAACGGCGAAGAAGTAGAAAGCAGGAAATAGAAGCTTCTTATCATCAGAGCAGTTTTGCATACAAAATAAGAGCTGAAAAAGAGCAGGCTATACAGGAAATACCTGTTTGTAGTAAAGCATTTATGAGCATTCATGGAATTACTAAAGGGAAGTTGGAACATTTGCAAATATCTTTGAAAAAATCTGAAACTTCGCCGAAGGATTTGAGAAGAAAGCATTGAGCAATTAGTAACAAGTTATCTAACAATTCATATAGAAAAGTATATGATCATATTAACAGTTTTAAGGGGAGATTACCTGAAAGTCTGAATATCAAAAAGATGTTTTTGATGTTTAATCAGTTGCATCCGAATGAAAAAATTTCTTATGAAATATACAGAGGGGTATTCAATACAAAATTCAATATAACTTTCGGATACCCTCGCACCGACAGGTGCAGTACGTGTGACACATTTACCACAGAATTGAGTAAATTAAAAAGGAATGTCGATTCGGAACTTCATATTCGACAACTGGAGAAAATGAGGTCAATAAAAGAAAAGCGCAATGTTTTTATGACAAAAAAAAAGGAAGCTAAAAAACGAGCTATGACAAACGGAGACTTTGCAGCCATTGCTATGGATTTTCAGAAGAATATCTTATTACAAAATATCCTAACTAATAACGTATAACACTGCAGGCAGCTATCAATATATTTATTTAACATTCACGTGTTAGCGTCCCGAATGTTATTGTTTTACATTTATCCAGAACATTTTGCAAAGAAAGTTGCCGATGAAGTATGTTCGTTTCTTTTTGACTATATAATAAACCATCTTGAAACCGAGGTTAAAAATTTACACGTTTTTTGTGATTCTGCTGGGGGCTAAAATAAAAATTTTGTCATGTTCAGCTTCTTGCACTTTATTGTGCATGAAGTCAAACGACTCGATTCTATACAAATCACATTTCCAATAAGAGGTCATTCTTATTTATAATGTGATAAGAATATGGGCCTAATAAACTTGAAAACAAGAATGGAGCTGCCTGAAGATTGATATGAATTACTTCGGAATTCAAGGATAAATCCGTCACCATTTACTGTCATAGAAGTTAAACAGGATGTAATAAGGAAATGGACGGCGTTTTTTAAAACCCAGTTTATACCAAAATGCCCATTTGCAACTCAGCCTGTTAACTGTCACTGGCTACAAAGTCCAATAACAAAGCCTGGAACCAAGAAACCTCTATCTCACCCTCATTTAGCCGCCAACGAATTTAGACTTCCTGATGCGAGTTATTTTGGTAAGAATTTTAATTTTTATTTATGGTGGACTTTGCATTGAATTTTTTTCTCAGATTATCTTCCTATCAATGAGGCTAAGTATAACGATCTCAAGTTAAAGCGTTTTTGTGCGAATCCCTATGCAGAAAACTTTTTTTCAAACATTCCTCATGAAGTTAAACCGAACAAACCAAAGCCGTCAAAAGACGAATTCAAGAACCCGTCATTGCACCTAAAGGTACCGAATAATGGATCTAGGCTGTTGTGGTAAGTTTTGATTTATGGCAGTTTCCCAATTATGTGGCAGACTAATCATGCGAATGTCTTCTTTTTAGATGAAACGTCGTTAATTCTCTAAAAATGGGTACCCTAGTTCACGTTTTATCAAACATTTCCGATGAAGTGAAGCAAACCAAGGCAAAATAAGAAAAAGCAAGTTAATATTATTTTATTATGTAGATGATGGACAATCCTTGTTTTATTCAGAAAAGGGTTGACCAACTGGCAACATTTTTTTATTTTTAAAAACTACTACTTAGTGAGATGATATTAGATTAAAAACATTTTTTTATTTCAATATTTTGATGTTGATTGCGCAGATATGATTTAGTTTGTTTAGTGTCAAAGAATACACATTAAAAATCGTTATAACTCGAAACTATATTTTTGTGACAATCCTTGTTTTATTTCTGTACCCTTCAATTAGTTGTTTTACATAATAAAATTATTAAGTGTATTAACGATGTGCTTAAAAATTAATAAAACAAAATACAAATTTAAGACGTTTTTCTCAAAAATGATAAGGAATTGACCCTATGTTATTTAAGCATTTTTTAATCAAAATGGTCCATGCTATCACGTATTAACATATTTGTAGTTAAACCTCTAACACCCTGTATATAGTTAAGATTAGAAAGCTTATTATTACAGTATTAGAACCAACTTAAACATTAAATCTAATACAGTACAAATTTTGTTCTGTGTAAGATAAGTGACAACGCCCTTTCGAATTAATCAAGTGATACAATAGACAAAACAAGCAATATTTTTGACAATATATGACGTGCATCTGCCTGTTATTATATCTATGAAACATCATGTATGCCTGTAAACTACGCAAACAAAATCTTGCAATTTGAAGAATCTTTAATATTTAACTTTTTTTAATATAAACTTCTGGCCATAAATATTGCATCAAGAAATTTTTTTATGAAGGCTTAAAAACATATTTCAGTTGCAAAACGCAATCTGGAGATACGGTTTTCAGTGTTCGCTTAGTCGATCTGTTGGGTTTGCGTTTCTAATTGCACGACTGTATACGCGCACATAAAATAATGCATACAGGGCGTTGCATTTTCCCAAAAGTTTGTTACCTCCTAACATTCTTCAAAAAATTTTTTAATTTTTTTTGCTTCTGCTCAAGATGATCTCTGATAAAATACAAAAAACAATTTTTGACATTTTTGGATATTTTCGTTTCTTTGCAATATACAGGGTGTTTACAAAAATTTGGACATCTTCATAAAAATGGAACATTATCTTAACAACCTGTATACAAAACAAAATTTTATTACCTGAGTTATGATCAGTAGTTATACCGTTAACGTTACATATAATAGGTTTAGATACAGGGTGTATCAAAGCTTAGCCAGAATTTACCTAACACTGATTTGATGTATTCTATAGATTTTTTTTATTATTCGATTTTGAAATTATGTCAGACGTAAGACGATTATAATATACCTGTTGTTATATAATTTTTGTGAACTACGAACCTTTTTGCCGAAATGGTTTTTTCATTTTTACTCTAGCCATTTTATTAGTCTAGATACAAGGTATTCGCTTAGGGACATATCAATGGACCCTGAAAATCCAAAAATGACAATTTCATTTAAGAAAGGCAAGAAAAGACAATTTTATTTATTTGTTGTACCAGGAATTGGTGTAAAAAAAACTTTAAAAGAAATTGCATTTTTAGACTATAGAGGGTGTTACAAATTTGAGTGCACGAAATATGCATGGAGATTTGGAAAACCGTAAGAGATACAAGGTAGGTTAAAAGGTAGGCGAAGGTGCGCAATATGGTGTTTAATAGTATTCCGTTTACAAATTGATAAAATACCCAACCACATCGGAGATATGCGCATAAATACGATTTGTCCCGATTTCGCTTTTATTTTTTCCTGACTTTCTTTTAATAGGTATTCAAAAATAAGTTTTAGATTATTGTAGCCAATTTATCTTTTCTACAAGACTTTTTCGGGCAACCATTATCAAAATATTTTTTTTAAATACGGACCTTTTATTTTATTTTTTTGAAGCTTAACTACTGATCATAAATCAGGTAACAAAATTTAGTTTTGTATACAGGTTGTTAAGATAAAGCACCATTTGTACGAAGATGTCCAAATTTTCTTAAAAACCCAGTATATTGCAAAGAAACCAAAATATCAAAAAATGTCATAAATTATTTTTTTTTGTGTTTTATCACAGATCATCTTGATCACAAGCAAAATCAAACTTTTGGGAAAATGCAAGATTTTTATTTTACGCCCTGTATGTATTATTTGAGGTGCGCATATGCGGTCGTGCAATTAGAGGCGCAAACCCAACAGATCATCAAAATGAACACCCAAAACCGCATCTCCATATTGCGTTTTGCAACTGAAATATCTATCTTTAAACTTTGAAAAAAGTATTCTTGATGCAATATATTTATTTAGAAATACCAACGCTAATGGAGGGTGCATTTATAGCCAAAAATGCTTTACATAATATCCATTAATTCAGTTTTTTGACAAATTAGTAAATATATTCACCTTCTAACATCATGAATCACTCACAGCGAAAATCCTAATATTCTTTTTAAGAATAAAATTATGTACATCATACAAACTGAAACTCTATTGTTTACCCTAAAATCACCGTGCAGAAAGGAGCTAGCAGCACTCCCCGAAAGCTAAAAAGAAAGAAAGATAGCTCACTTTATTTTTCTTTTCTCTTTTCATGGTAAATGGCAATTTATTATTATAACCACTGAAGTTGCTAGGAATATATTATGCTCGGTCTTAGGTAATGGAGGTTATAAAGTCGGTAGATAAGTCGAGGCATTTCTTTATCAAGTGGTTTTTCGATTTAAGCGAAGTTGATTTAAATTTAAGTCAGTCAGCGGTCAACAAACATTAAGTGTTCTTGATTTTATAGGTACAATTTGTTGGAAAAGTTTATCAGCTGTTTAGAAGGACATCCTTTTAAACTTTCTGTTGGTATTCATAGCAGAGAACGGAAGGTTTTACGACTCCCAGATGGATTAGGAAATCGTGGTTCTTCGGATTAAGCCCTGTCAAAGTGTAATCTTACTTCATCAGTGGAATTTTCTTCGTTAAATGAACAAAAGTTGTGGATTCAGCATGATAAATTTTAAAACTTGTCATTAAATAAATCACTGTATCAAAAAAAATCCAATACGGGGGATGCTGTTAAAATATGGCTAGCTGTTTTCCGCTATTAATTTTTTTTATTTCTTTGAATAAAGATTTTAATTTGGTTTAAGTTAATACCTAAATGCGCAGAAAGGTCAAACCTTTGAATTTTTTCGCAAAGTTGACAAATTTTGTGGATTCAAATTGATATGACGGGGACTGAGGAAGGGCTATGGATATTTCTGTAACTAGATGTATATTTTCTACTGAAATAGATTAATAAACGTCTTACTATTATTATGCTAGAAAATTTTCTAAATGCAAAACATATTCAGACATATAGTTTTGAATTTAGTTTGTCAACAGAGCTGCCAATTAAATGAGATTTTTTCCAACATAATAAAATATTGGTGGCGGACATCCCTGTATTCCTCAATAAAGGTTTATTCCCGAGTCCAGAAGGTAATAGAAATGAGCAAGTACTAGTTCTCGTGAAATATCCTGTATGGGGTCTTTACTGATTCCTCATGATTGGCCACCCATATTATTCGATTAATTTTAAGAGAAAGAAAAAATTGTTAGTTACAAAAGTTGTAGGAGTTTCTACGTAGTTTATAGAAAGTTATTATTTATCTACAGGGTCTTCCATTGAGTAGGAAAAAACGGTATTTTTTTGACTTCCCCCATGTTTCTCAAGAAATTCAAAAAAACAACTGAATGGGAAACAAGAGACTTACGCCCAGAATGTTGCGTTTTTTAAACGAAACACCTTATATATTATTCAGGGGCGTGCGGTGAAATTTTAAGAAAGGGAAGCAGTTATTTGAAACTTAACTATTTGTAATGTAATTCGATTCTTCGATCATTTTTTGCAAATTCGTCTATGACGTCATCATAAAAACGTCGATCCTCCGACATATTTTGGAGAAGTTTATTCTCAATGGACAACAGCGATGTATGCGAAAGTCTCTGCTGTCCCTTTGAATTTCTCACAAAATTTTTTATACGTTTAAGTGTTGAAAAATTTCGTTCTACTGACGAAGTTGTGGCAGGTATTGTCAATACTAATTCACACAATTTCGATACTTCGGTATAGGCATTGTCTTTTAAAAACTGCATTAGTTCCTAAGCGTTATTTTTTGCGCTAATGTCATCAGTTTCGTAAATCACTTTTAGTTCAGATCGTAGTAACACTCTGTCGAAGAACTGGCCATAATAAAGAAGAAGAGATTTAAACGCATCTTCTGGAAAAGATTTTCCTTTAAATGCATCAAAATTGCAGAGCTCGAGGAATTTAAAATCATTTAAACCGTTAAATCTATAGTTTATTTGTTGCTGAATTTGATCGATTATTTCATAAAAGAGGCGTCTGTATGATGTTTGAACATCTCCGACTTTGTCTGTTCGAAGTCGCTTGGCTTGTAGCTCTATATTTAACGTCATCGTTTTCTCCCAAAATAGGTCAAAGTCTTTTTTGGCCTAACATGGACTTAAAATTATCCACTTTTTTTAGGCAAAAAGCAATATCATTTGTTTTAGTTTGTAATATATTAAAAACATTGTCCGAGAATGGAAATAGTTCTGAGAATATGTTCAACAAATAATTAAAATTAAAATCTCGTTTCAAACTGTCCAAACACCCCCTCGAACTATTTATTGCTTCTGAGTCCCACGTTTCATTATTTTCTATTATATTCTCAAATAGTTCAATTAGTGATTCACGATTTTCAGATACTGTTAACACAAGTCTTCTATTATAGTTCCACCTAGTAGGAGCTACTTTGGGCAATCGTTTGTGGACAATGGAGTCCAAAGCTTGTGTACGTTTTGTTGACTTGGAAAAAAAAGCAGCCATGCCACTTAAAGTAACGAAAAATACTTTACACTCTTTAAAGTGATTGATGGACTGGGATAAAACTAAATCTAATTTATAAGCAAAACAATAAACAAACACAGCACTTAGGAAAGTTTCTCAAACTTTAGCTTGCAGACCCCCTAATTGTCCTGCCATCACTGCAGCTCCATCATAGCTTTGAGCAACTAATTTTTTCTCTCCATTAATTTCTTTAGTAACGTTATAAACTACGGTATATAATGCATCTGCTGTACGATTTTCGGACACATTCTTAAAACCTAAAAATCGCTCTTGAATACTTCCATATCTTTTAACGTAGCGTATTACTATAGATAATTGGCTAAAATTAGTAATATCAGTTGTTTCGTCCAGAACAATAGCAATGAACCGCGCCTCGCCAATCTCCTGCTTAATTCTTTTTAGAATAATGGTTGCAAAAGCGGAAATTAAATCATTCTGGATTCGATTCGAGGTTCCGCGAAAACCGCTAGACTGCTCTAAATGTTTTTTAAGCAGTCATCATATTTAGCCTGATTTGGTCTTTAAACTAAGTAAATCCTGAAAATTTTCTCTATTTGAAGAAACCCTTGTTTCATGACCTCTAAATCCCAATTCGTGCTGTGTGAGAAAACAAACAACATCGATTAGTCTTCTTAATATTAGCCTATTTTTATCGACTAGTTCATTGTGTTGGAGGTGACTAATTTCCAACTGTTTATTAAGGGTGTGTTCAATTCTGGTTTTGCCGAAGACTTTTTCTTTTATGACGGCCTACAAATGCGCTTTAGACATAATGTGTCTTTTTACAGCTTGATGGAAATTGTTTAAGTCGGAAAAACCAGTTTTATTTTAGAGATATTTTTCATTTTCAAAAAGTAAACATGCCCAACAAAATAATTTACTTATATTTCACACCCTGTTAGCCATTTAAATTGTTCGTATTGTTTTTCCGGATAAAAATGTCTAATACAGTTTTTCATTTTTGTGGTTAAATTTTTCATAGGCGGTTTTGCCCTTTCTTTGGAAATTATTTAAAGCTTATCAGCGAAGTTTATTGTTGAAAAATCCCTTTATTACTAAGACACACACCACACATTCACACACGCTCTTCTTACAAAATTCTCCAAATTTTCAACGTTATTGCCGACAGCCGAAGTTGACGGTATTTGCATATACACGTCCGTATTATTGTCTTCCATATCGCACCATGCACGACGCGACGTACGTATCACACAACACACGGACAGCCGTTCAAACAAAGAACCTACTCCAACGATAGCTTCCGCCCCCACTTAAAGCACGCGACTGAAATGCCAAAATTGCAAACAGCCAGTGGAAAGTTCAATAACCTCTGGCTCGATTCACAGGACATCAAGCATACAGGACTTGGCTGCAGAGAAGCTAGCGGCCCGCATACGTTCTATTCGATTTCTATTATGGCTCGGTCGGAGTCAAGGCCACATTTATTATGGGCTTGATAATTAAGATAATATTTTAGCATTTTTGATATAAACTAAATTAATGGTTTCCTATTTCAAAAATTACATTTTAGAAGATGTTTTGTAATTTTTTTTTGTTGGGGAAGCACTGCTTTCCTTGCTTCCATGGACTGCACGCCTCTGATATTATTAGACTTTTGGATTCTATGGTCAATTCTAAGTGTTTTTTAATAAGGATACTATATGTCTATCTTCAACTGTTTTTGATTTATTGTGGTTTGAAAATTGACGTTTTTGCTTCTTTGAGCCGTCATAGCACCTGAAGGGTTGGAGCAAAATAACTTTCACATTTCTGTCTTAGTTTTTCATAAGCTATCTTATGATGGCAGTCAAACAAAAAAACGGAAATTATTTTGGGACCTATTTGATTGAATATATTCATATGAAATGTATGTGATGCAGGTGATCACATTACTTCAAAATCACTGTAATTTTGACGTATTATTATGGCGTCGTGAGATAGCTTATCAAAAACTAAGATAGGAATGTGAAAGTTATTTTGCTCTAGGTCCAACCGTTCAGGTGCTATGAAGGCTCAAAGAAGCAAAAATGTCAATTTTCAAACATCAATAAATGAAAAACGGTTGAAGATAGACATATAGTACTCTCATTAAAAAACACTTAGAATTGACCATAGAATCTAAAAATGTAATATTATATAGGGTGTTCCGTTTAAGAAACGCAACATCCTTGGCGTAAGTCTTCGGTTTCTCATTCAATTGTTTTTTGGTTACGATTTTCGAATTCTCTGAGCTAAAATACATCGATTGGCTATTTTGAATTTCTTGAGAAATATGGGGGAAATAAAAAAAAATCCGCTTTTCCTCCTCAACGGAAGACCCTGTACACAGAATGCCTCAAAAGTATATGGCTGAGCCAAAATACATTTTTTTAAATTGCTACACCATGTATATTATATGTGAACCAAATGGGTGCACATATAATATACAATATGCAAATAACTGTGAAAATTGAGTCAGATGATGCCATTCCCTTCCCTGATGTGTTAGTGCAAAAGAAGGTCATACTGTTTATAGCTGACCGACACATATACGAATATATATTTAAATTTTAGTTCTCACTATCATCCATCTCATAAACAATCCGTCATTGATTCATTAGTATGTGTAGGGCTTTGTCAATATGTGATGCAAATTCAATGCCGAACAAAACTGAAAAACTGATTCAGGCTTTAAAATCAATAAAACGGATATTGTACTGAAGATATTTGGCATTCGATTAGGTATTATAATGGTTCCAGACCTCAACCAGTATTGGATATTCAACCATCAAGTAGTGCAGTTGCCTTTTGTCCAGAGTACCACGGATAAAATTGAAATAATTCTGAAGAGATCTAACATTCGCACAATCTTTAATACACACAAAAATATTGGGCCAGGAATATGTAATTATTTTGCAATCAGTTTGAAAAATTCCTTGTTCCAGAGGTAAAGTGTATATACGTAATGGTCTTTACCTACTAGAGTTAAGGAACATAAAAGAGGTAGCCAATAAAAGACCCCAATAGACTTCGAAATGGAAAAGAGCAAAAAGAAACCACGAAAAACTGTAAGTTAAAAAATTTTAGATATGAAATTTACAGTCTGAGTATAAGTTGTGGTTCAGTGGTGTTGTTCTTGCTTTTCTCGTAAAATGTGAATATTTGTGATTTATAAAGAGACTATTGAGTCTAGAAGGGATATTTAGGGGACAAAATTGCGTATTTTTTTATTATCTTTCGATTGACATAGCTTGCGTCGCAAAATCTAGAAAAGTTTTCGAAAAATTCCAAGAAAATAACTCTTTGAAAAAGTTTTCTTTCTTAATTTTCGACTTTTATTCGAAAATAACTTCGAAATTAATTCTTGAATTTCAAAATCGACTTCGAATACCATTCGAAAGGGCAGAAAAAATAGTTATTTACCTAACAAGTGCGAATAGTGGTACTTTTCCGCACGCGACGGCAATTGACCGAAAGATGCGAAGTCCTCAGATAAACATCAATTAGGTTTGAGTTCAATAATAATATACTGTAACTACAAAAATTATTGAGCTTCTTATGAGAAAAATACTGAGTGTTTTAAATAAGATTTCATTAATTTAACAAATCGAGCGGAAAAGCTACTTTACAGAGCTAATAGTCCTGAAAAGTTACTTTTCCGCAGGATTTTTTTTATAGAGTTATAAATAGTAAAAAAGATAAATATTACAAAAAGATCTTTATTTTAGACTAGGAGAATAGAGATTCGAGAACAATTTAAGGATATTATTAAAGTTAAACATGCATTTCATAAATTCTTTATATAAACTTTTATAGGATAACAAAAAACAATTTAGGATACATATTAAACTTAAACGTGCAATTGGTATTTGTAGCATACAGTAGATATGTTGCAGATACCATATCTTGAAGAACTTCGTTGCTTTTTACTTGAATTTGATGTGTGCTTGCTACTGCCTGACATCCTTCGGAAACACATTCTGCCGAACGTTATGTTTGGAGTTGACTTTGAGTAGAGCAACTGGGTATTACATTTTCCATTCTACTTTCTGACAAAAGTGGATCCATGGGTATTCTCGAAGACGTTTTTAAAATATCCTCGGCAATTCTGCTTTTATTCGCTAGGGAATCTTCAATACAGGATTGGGCTACACTGGTTGACTTCCATCCACCATGCCTTTCATTATTAGTGATATTGGTTCCAGAATTCGCCAACAAGTTTACCGCCCAAGTAGCACTTTAAGTCATGAATACGTCATTGTTATCACAAGTATTTTCATTGAAGTAACCGGGACTTGGTGTCGCCACGTTCTGTTTAAGCTGAGACTACGTAGTCATCACCAAAATGGGGAACAATTTTAGGGTAACTATTTCGTGAATGACATGTAACTGTGACTTTGGCTATTACGTAGATAGTACGGAATTGCGTAGTTCCATTTAAGTAGCCGAATAGTAATAATTCACCCTATTCGTCAATTCCTCATTTCTGTCTTTATTTAATCCGTTTTAAAAATATGTATGGTTCGTTTTAATACAAACAAAATAGTTATGGCGACTACAAACACACCAATTGGGATTATTGGGAATATGGTGTAAAGCGTATAGAATACGTTATTGGTATTTGAGATAGGACACATGCGTTTCACTTAGTTTTCTGGCTATGCTAAAGACCTTTTTTTTAATTTTTTGTTATCGTTGATTTTCTTTAAATACGATGTGAGTTTATAATATTTACTTATATCAACGTCCTTCTCAAGTTTTATGATTAATTTTAACATCAAAAATTTCGACCATAACATTATTCATTGACCTGTACTTGATAATATATGAAAATATGCTAGCAATACCTCTTCCTTTACTGTTGACTTTTTTTTATTGTAACAGGACTCGAACAACTGAATTCTTTTTTGTAACGTTTTTTAGATTTTTCTGGAATCAGAGTACTATTTGCTGCGTTGATTGCCTCTATAATGTCTTCTGAAAAACCTTCTCCTTTGAACTGTTCTTCTTCGCTGTTCATTTTACCACAAAAACTTGCAAAAGTGACTAAACTGAAAAAAGGCTACAGTTATAGATTGTCAAAACCTGCACCTAATTATTGTAATATATACCAGAGGTGTCATAATTTGGAAATGGTCAGGTAAAGTAAAATAATGGAGAAAAGTGAATTTACGAGGTCAACTTCGGTATCTGGCCAAATACAAACATGTTTTGCCACTCTGGATAGCAATAGCTACATCCTTCACCTTTAAAATGTAATAATTTTTTTTATTCAAGTATCTTAATTTTTACAGAAATTGTTGAGAAATTAGTTTCTAAAGATTTAAAAAATTCGAATTTTCTGTCTATCGCCCCTATTAAACGAATTTTAGAAGAAACCTTATTAGCCAATATCTCAAAAATGGTGCATCGGATTAAAATTTTAGATAGGACAAACAAAATAGTCTATTTCCTGCCTTTACGAATGCCAGTAATGGAGTTCAAAAATGTTAAGTAGTTTCCCAGCTGTTGAGGTGCAATATTATTACAATATTTTAGATGCCTTATTTGGGCACTTTGCAATCACAAATTGTTCCCGATATCTGCAGCTATGAGTTTTGCTGGTCAAAATTCATAAGTATGCCAAATTTCAGAGTCGCACATTATATTGCGATGTTACAGCTTACAATATCACTTTTATTGGACTAGTATGTAACATTGGCAATTAGTTAAAAAAAAATCGGTTTAAAAGTTACTTCGCTACGCTATTGGGACAATACACTCTCTAGCGAAAAGTTTAAACATGTAATAAATGTACGGGCTGAATTTAAATACCTATCAAAGTTTGATTGTAATATATCATTTGTTTTTTATTCGTTACAATGTTTGGTTCAAAATTCAATTTAAACTATATAATATTAACAATTTTCTAATTAATAGCATCAAATCACAATTTTCGTGGATTAACAATTGCTTGGACTATTAAGTACCGCACGCATGGCACCGAAGTTATTATATCGATCCCGAATCAACAGATCGCAAATTCTTGCTTTGTAAAACACGTTCGAAGGAAATTTCTAGATTCAGATTTCGTCCGCCACATTTAAAATAAAATTCATACATATGCTTTTCAATTTCATGAATATTATTATAAAATGGTCCCTAATTGATTCTTTATTAGGTGTATCACATAGATAGTTATATTGAGAAAATTTCCTGAGTTTTAGATTGATCAAATATTAACTATTAATTGGGTTTTTCATTATTAAAATCTTAACTGCCAAAAATAGATTCTGAATTGGCGCCATGTTTTGGTGAGACATACGGATGTACTGTTTTTATGTAGTCCGATTCCATAAAACCGAGTGGGTCAGTCGTTTCGAGCCTCTTTTGCAAAATTTCTATTGTTGAAAGCAAACATGAGATAAGTTAGTTGGAATTTAGTTAATATTTTAACTTAGTCAGCCTAGATGCTGGATTAAATCCAAAGTTAATTTTGAGTGTTTTCTGGCAAGAAAAATTACATTTTTGTGCATTGTGAACATGTTGACTCATTTCGCCATTTTGTTTCAGGTTTTTTTTTCTTTTAACATTTTTCCTCTTCTCTACAATTTTTTCCCTACCACTTTCGATTGTTTCAATTATTAATTGGAAAATTGATATTAAAAGTAAATAATCAATAAAATGAAGAATTTATTGCATAATTCAAATTAAAAGTGATTCCTGGGCGAAGAAAATTTAATGGTAACTGTTTTGTGGTAAATCTTCTGAATTCCTGGAGGAAGAAGTCCTTTTTTAGTACCGTGTGGTCATTTTTCTGGACAACTGCTGTGTGGCCAGTTCCAGAGTGTCATTGTTCCTGTTTTGGACTTGGGTAGTCTACAAGGAATGACGCCATAGGACATATGTTGAAAAGATAAGTGATTTATAATTTTCTTATTTTCACTTCTTTGGATTGATGTAGTGGCCATGCATTAATTCATTAGGAATTACTTAATGCTTATTTGAAAACTACATACCGAAACCTCTCTTCAGTCTTCAATTTCTTCTTTTTATTAATTAATAATTGTCTTCAAAAAATATATAAATGGAAGAAATTATAAATTATTGTAAAAAAATATATATATATAAAAATTTTCGTCTCGATTTACGTAAAATTTAAACATATCTTCTTGATTTAAATATATCAAATTTAATGTAGGTATAAATTAATATTTACACTGTGTATAAATATTGTCTATGTGGCATTGGTATATTTACTTGTAAAAATTATTATCTGTACTAAAATATTAATTTTTTAAAGATTTTTGGACATTTACATTTATCCTAATTAGGTATAAAATTTTTCTTTCTTATAAATTATGTGAGTGTATATTAAATCAAGGTATCATACTAGTGAGTAATACCATTGATATTTCACTAATTTAAATTTAAGATTGTGGCATTTTATTTCATGGTAAATTTATTGGGATTATGGAACTGAAATTTTGATTTTCTTTTCTATTGTAATTTTCCTCTAATATCAAATTGGACTTTTTGAATTAAAATTTTCCTTATTCTATCTTAATTTGAATTTATAATAACTTGACTATTTATGATTAAATTTTTTCTACTTAAGAAATTTGCTTAAAAGTGTCTAGAATTATCTAGAGTCATGTTGTCATTTTAGAGATTTTGCATAAGGTTAAATATCAGCCGATCATAAAATTGAGTTAAAATTCAAATTTAAATCAAACTGATTTAAGATCAGCTGCTTTACTAATTAATATTCAACAACCGAACACATAATTGAGTTTCATTGTTTGTTTGTTCGAAAAGAACTTCATATTATCTACTAATTAAATTACATCAAACTGATAAAAGATCAGCTGCTTAACTAATTGATAATCAACAACCGAACACATAATTGAGTTTCATTGTTTGTTTGTTGACAAAGAACTTCACATAAATAAAATTCAATCATACTGATAAACGATCAGCTGCTTAAAAAATATTAAAAAAATCTAATTACCAACTAAATTTATTTAACCCATTTAATTTCTTTAGATCTATATGATTTTCTTATCCTTGCTGACTTAAATCGTAATTTATTATCTTTGTTAAATTGAATCGTTTGAATATTTTAACTTAATTTTTTGAGAAAATGTACTTTCTAACCTTAATTTAATAATTAATTGATTTTTATGCATATATTGAGAAAAAATAAATAACCAAATCTTTTCCAAAATATAAAATATAATCATTTCAATTGTAAGAGAAATTTAATTTCACTTCCACTTCTAAATTGTTATTAATCTATATATGTGGAAATTTATAAACTGACGTATGTCAGGTACTTAAATTGTAAAAATTGAAAACAATATTCAAAAAAAAACACAGTCCAAGGAAAAATAAATTGGTAGTTACTTGATTTTGTTTTTCATTTATTTAATTTAGATCACATTAGCATATATTTTATCTTTATTTTTTATTAAATTTCTAAATTTAATTATTTTAAGTTGCTCTCTTCCTTTATTTTATATCTGTATATCTTTCTTCTTCGAGCTCCTATAGCTCTGGCGCCCATAGCCAAATTATAAAAAAACTTTTCCAACGTTTGCTAAGTTCAATTAGCCGGAGTATTTTACATTAAAATTATAATCTTATTAAGTTGCTCTAAAACATCAGCTAGCCCAGTCGAACTTACGATTTTATAATAGTTTTTCTTAGTGATCTTAAGAGTCATTTAACAAACATAAAAATATAAAAAAAGCACTAAAGAAAACTTTATAAGATGCAAATCGCTTCCTTGTCCCATAGTACGCTAGGGAGTATAGTTACGCCATTGACCATTGAACCTTAAAAATTCTATGTAGGTAACTAAACTCCATAAGCAACATAATCAATTATGCCTTCAAAATATCATGCTTTTATACCCAGCTGCTTTTTGCAGCCTAAAAACTATGTCGTAAATAGCTTATAAAATTAATGATATCCTAATTACCGTCTCAAGTTTGACACTTAACAGACTTGGCCTGTTTAATCCAAAATTACAATTGTGTGGAATACAACAGCTTCGTGTCGACTATACTATGCTAAGACTCAACTCGCTTACACTACTCAAGTTTCTACTAATTTCCCGGCGAATTACAATCTAATGCTCCTTTTCCTGTTTCAGAATATTCAGAATATTTAGTTAAATGTTCTGGAGTGACAAGGCAATTTTCCGGTTAGCCAATTTTTATTCTGACATCTGTTTCAGTGTAAGCATAACATAAGATTCCTAATAATTAGACTCACTTTCCACTTGGCTCATTACAACAGCTGTTTTGTTATTTGAACCTGTCAGTTTATCAGACGTATTGACGATAATAGTTATCAAAGAAATCAGTTGCAGTTTTAACTGTGTTAATTACTTTTTATTTGTTACAATACAGAGTGAAACTGAGGTCGTTGCCCAGTATTGTTATTTTGTTACCGCTTGAGAGATTTATTTAAAATTTATATTTATTATATATATACGATACTCAGTTTGATCGACTATTTGATTCATTAAAATCAAACCATTGGCTTTATAGGGATACAATTAAAAATAACTTTTATGGTTTATCTATAATTCTAGGCTTAGTTGAAATGATAGATGAAAATAGTTTTCACTTCATCATTGTCACTTTTTCTCGTCTACAACTTTAGTAAAGTTTTATAACCATATATTAAGGTATGATGAAGAAAGTCATACACCATTTGATTTTTTTAAGAAAATCAGTATTATTTAAAGAACTACGGAAAAACGCTATCTAATGACCACTAATAGGATCATTACGGTACAGTGAATAAAAAAAACGTGAAGACAAAAAAAAACGCTTTTTTCTGACACCAAGTTCAATGTAATCGGTTCATCCAAGACAGAGATATAAAAGTTTAAAGGAAAAAAGTTTGACCTTAATCCACCACTTTATTATTGAAATTTTAAAAAATGAAAAATAGCAAAGAGTTGCGTAATTAGGAAAATTCAAGAGAAAATCGGCATTTTCATTTTTGAGTTACTGATTAGTACCACTTATTGCTTTATTTTTAGCATGATCATTCCCAAAAATTGGTTTCGGTTGATATTTATGTAGGCTTTCTTCTGACTCGCCGGCCGAGAAAACTGAAGTCATTGCACCTTTTATAGCCTTTTCTACTTATGAATTTTTAAACACATTTTTTTCACGTGTTGTTTGTTTATGATTGAAGTTGGAATCAACAGATTTTGTGGTCTTCACGTGGCTGGTAGATACTGATAATAGAGTAAGTTTCTGTTTTACCGACTGGGGCGAGTAAAGGTTCTCGTTACCGACACAAATCATTTGACATTCTGTGTCATCGAGAGTGTCATCCAAATCAACGGGATCAATATTACTTGAACGGCTCTCTCCACAATTTTCACACTGTTCTGAGGTAAGATACCTCAGGTAAAGACTGTTTAATACACTTTTAGGTACTTTTCTACACATCATTGTTTCAATTGGTTCCGATGTATATAATGTATTAGTAGGCGCCATCTTTGTCAGCTTCAGCGAGATTGTACATTCTAAAGAAAACCAACTAATACAAAATACATGGCTTTTCTTAGTACCTAGTAATTTTCAACAGTAAAACTCTTCAGGTTGTAAATGTTATTATTTTTCAGTGTTTTTGTAAAGATGATGTTACTTTTTTTTTAATTTTTCATTTTAATTTTTTTCATTATGAAACGGAATAAAATGAAATCTTTATTAATATCCTCAGGCCAGAATAATACTACTGCTATACAAAGAAAATCTAAAAATAACAATTTTTCACTTAAATCTACTATAACGAATTTATAATAATATATATTCATTATAAATAGCAATAATTTTTGTAGATATATTAATACACCTCTTTTTAAATATGCCTATGTCTATACTATTTACTAAATATACTAGTAACTGTTGATACACAAAAATTTCATCTACGTTGATATTCATAACCATGAATATATTCCACAAATACCATCCATCAAATTCTTGAGGAACAAACCGTTTTTAATTTTGAGAATTATTGTCAAGACACCCTCAAATATACCTTGCTTAACACTAAGTAATTTGTCACCTTCAAGCATATATTTAATACTAGTGTTCCTGTTACACAAAAATACTTCTTAAGGCCTAATTTAGTTTTTTTTTTGGTGTTGCAAGTTCAGTAATATTGTATACAAAATTAAATATTAAAATTGGAAATGTGACTGTATTAGTAATATCATTACAGGTAATCTACTCCACAAAATCAAATCATAAACTTTTCCTGTCTTTATTTGAAGCAAACGTGGTATCTAGTAATTAGGCCTTTGGCCTTCCTGATCTGATCATAGATAAAAAAATCCTAAATATTACATTTACCTTCCTTGCAATTTTGTTGTGATATATGATCTGATCATGACTAAAAAAAGTCAAAGTATTATCTATGACTACTCCTAAATATTTAGATTCATTAACTTGTTGATACCAGATATACCAACTTTTATAAATATGATCATTACAATATGTATCTCTTAATAATCATACATTTCTACATTATCTCTCAGACTGTTTTGGGCCAATTTATCAGGATTTTAAGTTCATTATTTATCACACACACTATCTTTTCGACATATAACAACGCATCGCTTGCAATAATTTGTATACTACATCTTTTGACCTGTTTTACAATATCAGTTCCTTGAGGTACGCCATACAATATTGTTAATATTACCGACAAAACATCACCATACTGTGTGGCTTACATCCGATTATTCAAATTTTCAGAAAACCAGATCATTACTTTTTCTTCGAAACCACAATTGTTCAACTTGCCAAGAAATAATTGCCCATTTATTGTTTCAAACGCCCTTCGTAAGTTTAAAAATACCACACCAACGTACTTTTTGTTACCAACAAACACTTTCAGTTGGCCACAAATGTCTGGAACACATTTTTACACAAGTTTTTTTCTCTGAAGCTTGGTTGATGACAAGTTAAAAGATTATTTGATTCGATATATTCTACTATTTGTTCGTTGGCAGCCAGTTCTAACAACTTTCCATATACTGGTACCGTGGTTAAATGTCGAAATTCTTCACATTTCAATGTACTGAAATTTTTCTGCAACGAAATTGTAGTTGATGTTTTCAAGATGCTAGAAATGTCCCACTCCCTAAACATGTGTGTAATGTAAAAACCGATCCCTATACTTTTAAATGCTACTTTGCTTACAAGCCATTTTCGAAATCAAATTTTTTAATGTTTTAAGATTTAGCTTTTTAAAGGTTTTCATTCTGTTATTGTGTTTTTTCATGTTTCCAGTTATTTCATCTCTTTGATATTGATCGAGATCTATTGCCAACTGTTTTGTATTATCGAAATAGTTGTTGAATTATTCGGCCATTTCTAAATTTACCTTTCTCCAGTGAGTTATGTATTAATATTATTAGTTTCTTAAGATTGGTTTTTATGGTTGTTATTTATCAACTGTTTAAGCGTTTTCACATTTGATTTGAATTTCCTTTGGAGTCATCTATTTTAACTTGGTAATATTTCTTTTTTCTTTTCCTATCAAATCCACTACTTTTTTTCTATGTCGTTTAAAAACTTAGCAGTCTATATTTATTTGATTGCCAATTTAATTTGTCCTCTAATTTCATTTATAGCTTTTTCTGTAAGTGGGGTGTGCTTATTTGATGTTGTCCACAAACAACTTTGCTAGTGTCAGTACTTGATACTAGCAATATTGTCCGGGACATAATCTGTTTCCATTAGAAAACTGTAGAGACTACTGTTTTTAACTATTGTTCATTTTTTTTAGTATTGAAAATACTATTGGGATTACTTTTATGCAAACTTAACACTGTCTGTCGTAACATCGACACCGATACTGCGATAACGTGTTCAGTAAAATAATAGATATAGATTATGAGTGTGGACGCACTAAATGAATAAAGAAGATAACATTATAATATGAGGTCATCGGATTGCCCATGCATAGATGAATAAATAATATATAGAAATAAAATAATCCATCGTTTTGTGTATGTATGTGTATAACAAAATTCTGAGTTTTATATTAAAATAAGGTAAATACGGATTGCTAATGCATAGATCAACAAATTTTAGTAAAAACACAATAGTCCATGGTTTTGTGTATGTGTACAACAAAATTTCGAGTCTTATTAGAATAAGGCAGCAATCATTAACTACGTACGGAAATGCACAAAATTATTATTGCAGCCGATTTCAAAACTATTTTTTTAGTATCTATGTTATATTTGAACCGATTTTTACCATAAATTATTTATTTAATTTTAACTTACCAAAACGTCCTAGCTTTTCGATTCATATCTTATTATGTAACTTATCAATGCTAAAGAAATTATTAATAGGTACGGATTTATATCACAGCATGACAGTAAAGAATTCTCAAGCAATAATAAATAAATCTAAATATTAAGTTTTAAGGCCATAGGCAAAAGAATTGCACATACGTATGTATATTAATCTAACATCTAAATGCAAATGGCATCAGAATTTAATCACATCCAATGTTTTTGAGAAGGCCGACAAATTAAGAAGAAATATAAGGAGGTCTATCATTTTTGACATAATTGCAATAGTCACATTTAACCCATCTTTATTAATAATATTAAAATGCTATAAATGTCACAAACTCTAATGGAACAAAATTATGGAACGATTTTTATCTTATAATATATCGGGTGTTTTATACCGCTATACCATTTAATTTCAGGCCCTCTCTAATGACATTTCTTCCATTTTCCATTCAAATGTGAAATATAAAAAAAGATGAAAAATTTTAATAAAAACAAATATTTGAGCGAAGGTGATTATCATTGTTGTGTGCCCATTTGAAATCTTTAACAACTTTTTTTGTTGACAAAGGAAAGTTAGATATAGTAATTTGTAAAATTTAACGGAATTTATTTAGTAGTAAAATAGGCTATTAAAACTAATAAAAAAGTGTCGTTTTTGGTATAATAAATTAAAATTGTCAAGAGCTTTCGGTCAAACTAGACCATTATCAGGATTGACACTGTAAGTGACATTTTTTTTCAACAAATGAAAAAAATAGGTCTAACATAAAGAATTAACCTGTGTGTTAATAAGTGCATTAGAGCTCTTCTAAGAATTTCTATTCATTTCTAAATCCTCATAAGGGTTAAGTTTTAAACCCCTTGAGTTGATGTTGTATAAAATTTTGCTGTTTTTTAAAGGAGAAAACTGGTGTTTGTTAAACTTAATATGAAAACCAACGGCAGAAGTGGATGGTCTATTGAGGTGTTTTTTAATTCTGACCTCTAGGTCTACAATTCATGCCGACATATATGAGGCATCACAAGAATTAAAGCTAAGTTTATAAACTCCACTTTTTTTGGTGGGCGCGTAAATGACTAAAAGCGTAGTTGTTTTAAAGACAACCTTGGCAGTATCGCTACAGCCATTTAAGATGTTAGTTATCTTTTCGGAGCATGATCCTAGATAAGGAAATTAGGTTTTTTAAAGGTTCAGTGGGACAAGCTTGGCGCTTCAGTTTTTTAAAATTGAGTTTATTAACTATTTTACCTACGAGATAATATCCGATATTAATTGCGATTTTCATAATAAGATCTAATTGCGCTTGTAGATGCTCAGTTGAAAGAGGTAGTGTCAAAACTGTATAAATATAACTATAACCTGACAATTTAAACAAAAAGAATGATTTGAGCTTTCATAAATGATAAGCAGTATGTGTAGGTTTTCTATATACTTAAAAATCCAATCTGCTAGGAAGCTTGGTAATTTTGACATCCAAAAAATGTATTCAATTATTGGACTATAATTCGATGGTAAATTTTATGTTGGGATGTACGGGTGTCCGGATTAGGTTGCAAAAGCAGGGTATCTCGCTTATTTTTAAAGATAGAACCTTGCGGTTTTCACGCACCTGAGCTAATTTTTTGTGAAACTCGTGAAGCCGTAAACAAAATTTTCATAGCCTTCTTCGTTTATGAGATACAGGGTGAAATAGAAAATTTTGCTTTTTGGGACCCCCCTCGTATCTCGGTTATCCTTTAACTTAACGCAAAGGGAAAAATTGCTGCTTATGCAGTTGTTTACGCTGGATCCAGTGGCGTAGTATATTTTTCATTTGAGTTGTTATTTTTTAGATATGACCCAAAGTTGTGTTTTTTTAAATGGAACACCCTGTATATTTGTCCAGAAATTGATTTGTCCTTTTAAAAGCTTCTTAAAAATATATAATAGTATGGGTCTATTTTAATAAACAACAACAAAAATCCTAATTTTTATAATTATCATCCCAAATTTGGCAGTAGGCCATGCAAAACAATGCTGCCTTTTATTTAAAGTCGTTAACAATATCTACATCCTAACAATAAATCAAATAAACATGTAATTAAATCTATTTATCAAAATATGTATCGATAATTTCGCACCAAAAAAGTACCACCTACCTAGATTTATGTAACACAAGAACAAAACAGTAATAAATTATTATGTAACAAGCCTTTCAGCAAAAATCAACTGTCGTATAAGAACTACAGTAACCAAGAAAATCAAAAGAACTGTTCAAACTGATTTCCACTTTGTTCTATGCATGCTTCGCACAATTTTCGTATTCGTTTTAGGGAATTAAGCAAAATAACGGGATGATTTTGTAAATAGCGAAAATGTTCTCTTATTGCATTTCCTAAATCTTGGACATTATAGTGGTCTTTGTAAATTCTATTTTCCAGATATTCCCATAGAAAGAAATCTAAAATCGACAAATCTGGGGACCTAGGGGGCCATCTTATAGGTCCATTTGTTTCGATCCATTGATTGGTGAAATTATTGTCCAGAAATAATCTCGTCATTCCAGAATTGTGTGCAGGAGCACCGTCCTGTTGAAAATAAATTTCGTTAATTTGCGCTAGAGGAACATCGTCAAGTAATTCAGGTATAGCTGCCTCTAAAATTTCTATATAGCGATTGGCTGTTAGATTTCCCTCAAATATATAAAATTTTATATGTGTTCCTAATATGAAGCAGGACACATTTAGACCAAACCTGCTCTGCTGTCTTCTGGAAAATATTTGATGTTGATTTTCTTGGGACCAGAGAGACTATTGTGCCTATTGAGTATACCAGAATTACTGAAATGTGCTTCGTCTGACCATATAACCTTCCTTTCAAAATCTCTAACCATATCGCATCTTTCTCGAAACCAATTGCAAAAGACTACCCGACGCTCTGCATCCCCTGGCAGTAAGTGCTGCACGAGCCTAAATTTGTATGGGTGGTATTTGTGCTTTTTTAGAATTTCTTGAACTCTAGTTTTTAGAATCCCTATGCTCTTTTCACTGGCCCTACAAGAGTTTGTAGGGTAAGCTTCTGCATTAGCCAAAACCGTAATTTCCTCAGCCTCCCGATTTTCTTTATTATATGTTTTCGTACGAGGTTTGATAAATGATCCGTGATTAAGTAAATTCTTTTTTATCCGATAAAGAGTGGATATTTTAGGTTGCCTCCTTTCTGGATATCTAAATAAAAATTAAGCAATAGTATTTCAACATACGCAAAAATGAACTATTTACCTGTTAAAATACATCTCAGAAGCCGCTTCAAGATTTTCATTACTTAATATAAAACAAGCTAACATATCGTACTTTTCATAATGTTCGAAAGTTTGGTTTTCTTCCATAATAATACAAATATATTTTTACACAATAAATAAATACAAAAAACTAGCGCTATATTTTATATACGCGTACAAAATTGGGAAATGTCATTTGCTTCCAAGAAAACAAAAGAAAACGGCATCGTTTTGCATGGCCTACTGCAAAATTTGGGATGATAATTATAAAAATTAGGATTTTTGGTGTTGTTTATTAAAATAGACCCATACTATTATATATTTTTGAGAAGGTTTTAAAAGGACAAATCAATTTCTGGACAAATATACAGGGTGTCCTATTTAAAAAAACACAACTTTGGGTCATATCTAAAAAATAACAACTCAAATGAAAACTATGACTACGCCACTGGATCCAGCGTAAAAAATTGCATAAGCAGTAATTTTTCCCTTTGCGTTAAGTTAAAGGATAACCGAAATACGAGGGGGGTCCCAAAATGCAAAATTTTCTATTTCGCCCTGTATCTCATAAACGAAGAAGGCTATTAAAATTTTGTTTACTGCTTCATGAGTTTCACAAAAAATTAGCTCAGGTTCGTGAAAACCGCAAGGTTCTATCTTTAAAAATAAGCGAGATACCCTGCTTTTGCAACCAAATCCGGACATCCTGTACAGTGTCACCAGTGGTAAAGTCCGCAACATAGGATTTTTTTTTTATTTTCACATCTAGGTTGACTACTACATACGTTTTTTTTATAGGTTCTATTAATTTTTTTTTATATAATATGAAATATAAGCAATTTATTAAATATTACAATATTTTGATATCCAAGCTTAAGTTTCTAGATTGCCACATTTTTTTTATAGATTTTAATAAAATTTTTTATATATGAAATATAGGCAATTTAATAATATTACAATATTTCAATACCCCAAGCTTTGAGTGTCTAGATTGCTTAGTTTCTTATTTGGAACGTAATTTTTTTTATATATTATGAAATAAGGGTACTAGAAACAACATGTCACATTTTTTTCATAGATTTTAATAATATTTTTTATATAATACGAAATACAAGCTTAAGTTTCTAGATTGCCACGGTTTTTTGTATAGATTTTGATAATATTTTTTTTTAAATATAAAATATAAGCATTATATATTATACAGATTAGTTTAATTTGATCTATTTCTTCACCCATCTGATAATAAAATGTACCTATTTAATAATCATAAAAGATTATAACCTTTAAAAAAATAAGACAGAATAAAACATTATAATTTAAAAGTTTTGTCAGGTATTTTCAATACGTAGGATACTTGCGTAAGGTGCAAGATCTGTGAATTTTTGCTAGTTGCTTTGGCTACCGTAATAATTGCGTGATCTGTGATCCTAGGTTTACAATTAAATCAATGACTGAGGATGTTTCACTCTTATCTGAAAACTTGTGTTTTATTTTATTATTTTATGCTTAACTTTTTATAAATATTATTTTATCTTTTGTATTATTATAACATAACATAACTCTTCATTTGATCTACTTCTCTGGTTGCAAAACATTTTATATGTATTATTTCTATATTTTTAGTAGTTTGTTGCTGAGTTGAAGTTTGACATAGCGAAAATTAGTAAATGATGGAGCCGACATTCTCTCCGCTTGTTATTAAAACTCGAGTACATAATCTATGCGCTTTCGAAATTAGCTGCCAAATTTGTACGAGCGTATGTTAACATTGGAGCATTTGTTACCTGTTCCGTAAAATTAATAAACAGATTAAATTGAAGCTGCGTTTCAAATTTACTTTATCAAATCAAAGGATCAAATAACAAATTTTGTTACAGCTTTGAAATGTGTAGTTATTTACGATATAGATGATTACTCGTAAACATACATGGATCGTTACAATTGTTTCAAAATATGACGGCAACGTCAAAGCTAGAAAGTTAGGTTAACTGGCCCGACACTTTGTCTCGTTATCCGTTAAAGATATTTATTAGTTGTTATAATAATACAAACGAGATGACCTTTGGTTTTAGTTATCAGTTATTTTTGTTTCATATGTATTAGATGAATTTATTATTGTCCCCCATTTACTTTTCGGAAATCTGGTCACTTTACTTCTACGAACTTTAAAACAACGACATATAGTAAACAATCCGAAGAGGGACATTCAGAAAATGAAACACATTAAAAAGAATCTAGATGAACTTACCAGTAGTGAAGTACGCTTTCTGGTTTCTTAATATTGTTTTCTTGAAATCTCATCTAAATGAGCAAACACTGAAAATTCAGAACATCGGGAATAGAATGGGAGCTAAATTTATTTATATTTCTGCCGCATATACCCATCCAATTACCAAATATGGTATGCATATTTTCTCAGAGTAAAACTTTTATACTGTAGCCTGTGATGCGGTCGCCATAGGATAATAAGAAAACATTTATATAAACCAATTTACTGACAACGATTTAAAAGTTGTTATATCTCGAATATTAATAAATGTTATAAAAATGTAATTACAAACTGACATATTTTTTATAAATTTGCAAAACGTTAGTAATTGTCCCGTAATTATAAATATTAAAAGCAAGTATCTAGTTAATGTTTGTAGTTACATGTTTCAAGTTGCATTAAATAGTCTTCAAAAATAATGTGTCTACTAATTGTCTACTATTTTCGTTGTAATCTAAACGTTTGAAGAAAAATATTGTGCCTAACACATGCGCAAAGTGTCTTTCCCACACTTAAAGCATATCTGAACGGCGGGAAGGTAAAACTTGCTTGCAAAATAATTGCTTCAAACCATGACTTTCTTTTATCTATTACCTTCTTTAGGAACGAAGATAACATTTTGTTCTGGCGAGGTTTCCAATATAATGTATTTTTGCAATACTCTTCAAAAAAACTCCTAATTATCCTGGCCACCTTCTTTTCCATAGTTTTATAGCTAGGCGTAACAATAAATTTAAGAAAAACCTGAAAACTTCAAATTGAGGTTAGCACTGTAACAACAGTTGACGTTGCGACGTAACTTCGAATTTCGGGGGAATGTCGTTTTCCATTTTCTCCGTTGCCAAAGCATTAGGACTATGTTGCCGGATTTTGTGGCACTTCCGCTTTTAAATTTCTGTGACAATGTACATGGTCCTTGCTTGGATTCGAAGAATTCATGTTTGAGGTCGATTTTTGGTGTACGTCGCCGTCGTAGGGAAAGAATTTCTCACAAACTGGTTGAGGCTAAGTGGTTAAGCGTGCATAATCGACGTATTCTTCACGAAACCTGTTTCTATTACAAAATACTTAAGAATTAATGTCCACCCTATCGTTGTATAAAGAACTGACGTTCACAAATTAAATATCCGAAGAAAAAATATTTTAACAATACTAGCCCACAACAGAGAATATTTTAAACGTCCTTCTACCTACCGAATATCATATTACATTAATAGGATTCAAGTTGTCAATTTGTCGTCATCTCTTATTACATTTAAAAAGCATCTAAAAAGTATGTTACTTCCGGAATACTAGCTATTGTATATTGGTTCAAGTTATATGTATATTATGTATGTATGCATATTATATATGGTGGATATGTATATTGTTTCAAGTTGTAAATTTTTCATCATCTCTTATTGCATTTAAAAGAGTCTAAAAGTATGTTATTTCAGGAACAGTAGATATTATATATTTTAGATTGACCTGCAACATTGAAATTGATTTAGTACTTTTTGGTTTATTCCCTCTATTAGCCCTTCTCTCCTGTTTCCTCTCCTTTTTTATATGCTGTTTCTCTATTCTGACTACTTAGTTCGTGAATAATTGCTTTCCTTTTTTAACATTAAGCTTGAATTTTATAATTGTATATTTATCTATTTATTTTTTTTTGGCTCAACAGCACCATATATGGAAAAAATGTTTTTTTTACTTGGGTTAATAAACGTCTTATTATTATTATTATTATTATTAAAATATTTATTGAAATATTAGAAAATTGACCAATTTAAAAAATAATTTCAGGTTTGTGCGCCTTCATATGCCATCTACATCTCCCAATTTATACAATTTTAATACTAAATAATTAAAATATTGAGACTAACAATAGTGTTATATAGTTATGCGTATTAGTTTTTAAGACATATTAATAATTAGATTAATTAAATCAAAGGCTCTATCACTAAATAAGAGTTTCGCCCATATAAATTCTTGAATATACACGACATATGGCAAATATACATTAGCGCATAAACAGAACTGGAACTTTTCGCTTCCTATATTCTACCCTCCTAAACATATGGTTGTTAATAATCATATTACTGTACGAGATGCAAACACAAAAGTTGCCAAACAAAGTGGAAGCCAAATTTAATGTTTCATTAATTATGCAAAATTTTGAAGAGTTTTCTAAAGTTTAACAACATAAATTTTTTTAAGATAAAATGACGTCTTTCTGCATAAACAAACCAAATTTCTTGGTTGCTGTGTTGTGTCGCGCTAAATTACTCTGCGTTTCTTATCAGACTTAAAAAGGGAATGAAGTCAACTCGTACTCGAACCTAGGTATAATTTTGTGTGTCGTGCCTAAAGGGCCCGCGGCGCGGAGGAGGGGGGGAATTAAACAGGGTATTCAAATTAACATTGGAAATGATAATACTAAGATAACGTAATATATAAAACCTATAAAACATTTGGAAGTGATAGTACTTAATGCGTATTAAATGTAATAGTAAGTCGGCTAGATAAAAAATTTACTGTGTTTAAAACAAATGAATAACTTTCATTTCTAAAATTATTAAAATATTTTCAGTTCTAAATCCTCAGATATTGGTTAAATTAAATGACTCAGGAATTTTGGCTCAGTTATTAGTGGAGAAATATCCAAATGTTCAACTTCTCTCATAAAATCATTATCGTATAACAACGCTAAAAACCTTAATACATGTTTTATATGTATGTTTTCGAAACAAATTAATTATTGTTAAGTAGTACACCAGAAGTGTTTTCTGCATTCCAATTATTTCTTGTTCTTCCTGTAACCTCAGCTCAATCGGAAAGATCATGTTCAAAATTGAAATTAATTAAAAATGTCCTTAGGTCGACCATGACTCAAAGTCGTCTTAGTTAACCAGTTCTTATCTAAATAGAGCACCAAAGGGCTAGAGAAGCAAATATTGACCAACTAGTTGATAAGTATTTATCTAGTCGATACAAAAACAGAAAAGTTTAGCCTACCGCCAAAGAAAATGATTGTTGTATTCTCTGTTTTGTTTTTATATTTTTCAGTTTGGCTTGAACCAGAGTATAATTATTATGTTTTAAATATTTAGTTAATTACTTCCCTCGTAAAAGAGGAGTATTGTAATCATAAAAAAATCACCCTCCGAGGTTTTTTTAGATCTTTCCGTTGGTCTGTCTGTCTGTCTGTCTCTTCGCGGCATAGCTAAAAAACTACCTATCCGATAGACTTCACATTTTGACCAAAAATTAAGGGTTATATGGGGATGACCTGGCAACATTGTGGTAAAAATCCAATAAGGAAAACAAAATGGCGGTCCAGTGTTCAAAGAATTCTTACTAAAAAACTACTTTACAAATTTATTTTAAATTCTGCACAAAAATCAAGTATTATGTAGGAATCAACAGGTAAAACTTTGGTACGAATCCAAGATGGAGGAACAAAATGGCGGCTTAGTACAATATTTACAAATTCAGCCTGAAAAACTACTTATGGGCCTGATTTCAAATTATAAGCCATAAACAATTGTGGTATACAGATGAACTAGTGAAACTGTGGTATTAATTCAAGATGGTGAAACAAAAATTCAATATGGGAAAACAAAATGGAGGCCTAGTGAAATGTGAAAAAATAAAAACTACTTTTGCAATTTGTCTCAAATTTTGCACAAAAGTCAAGTATTATGTAGGAATCAACTGGTAAAATTTTGGTATGAATCCAAGGTGACGAAACAAACTGAGGCACTAATTCAAAATGGTGGCTAAATAGAATATTTGTAATCGTGAAAAAATCACCCTCTCAGGTTTTACACATCTTTACGTTTTAGCTTCACTAGAGGCCAAAACATATGACTTATCAATTCTGTCGATCCGTCAGTCGGTTTGTCTGTCTGCCTGTCAGTTCACGCCATAGCTTAAAAACTACTTACCCAATTGACTGATGACCTGGTAACAAAATGACGGTGTGTATTGATATAAAAACTACTTATTGAATTTATTTTAATTTATTCCAAAAAATCAAGTGTAGCATAGGTAGACACTGGTAAAATATTGGTAGGAATCCAATATGATCTAACAAAATGGCGATGAATTAAAATGTTTTAAAAGTCAATATATATGTGTAACTAAATGATGTACTGAACTAAATTGAGTCACACTTCATTATTCCTAATAAAAGGAAAGATTCATAACGAGGGAAGTTTTTTGTATCTATTAGTTTACATACACCTATTAATCTCAAAATTGCGTTCCTTTTTTTAATTTTTTTTTCTTTTTTTTTATTAAAGTTATTTTTTATTTTATGTTATGGTTTTTGTTAATACATTTGTGACACTTTTTGTTTACTATTTTTTTTGAGAAATTATGTAAGGGGCCCCAAGAAAACACTTGCGGGCGGCCCCTATAAAAACTCGGCACGCCACTGATAGTTTTAAGTTATATTTTATAACCTACTGCAGTGATTTGCTGGCTATGTGTCTGCTCTAATGCTTAAAGTCTTTAAATTTAAATACCTGGCCATTTGATGGATAGGAAGTGGTGCGCTCTATCAGTAAAAATCAGCTCTCAAATAGTGCCGTTCGGATCCAATGATAAATTGTAGGTTCCATATACCTTTGGTATGTGTGAAAGGTAGATCGATCACAAGCAGTGGAGGGAAAGGCTGATGATGATGAACCTACATGAATGAAACATTTTTCAGTTTAGTTTTTCCAAACATCATCGTACTTTAATTCTTGGATCTTTTTTCAGAGCCTATTTAGAGCCATACCAATCTTCCGTTCTTGCTTTCCTGGTTTCCTCTATCACGTCCTTGTTTTAATTACTCTTATCGTTTAGAAGGTAATACTCCATTTCTTACGGAAAATGCCATAAATTTTACTACTTTTAAATAAAATTAATTTTCGATGTCCTGGTCAAAAATTTTCATAGGCAAAATCTACTCCTATGTACGTTGTTAAGATACAGGGTATAACATTTTGTCAAAATTCCAAGCAAAATACTATGGCAAAACAAGACAGCACAAAAAAAAGTTTTTTGTTAACATAGCTCCAAAAATCCTTTGTTTCCGGGATATAGAAAGAAAATAATATATACAATATAAACACCCTGCATATCAACAATGTTCGTATAAAACTTTCTCTTTTATTTTGAAAATACTATACGTTATTATGTCAAAAAAGCATATTTTGAATCACCCTGTTTTCCTTATATAATTTATATGGGATTTGGGCAAAGTTTAGTAGGTTGTATCTTAAAAATTGTCATAAACTTAGATTTAAAAATATATAAGAAAAATAAAAAATGCACCCAAAGCTATTTTCCATAACGAGTGTGAGAGATCCTTTGCTTCCTAGTATCTAATATACTCCAACTAGGCATAGCAACTCGCTTAGCAACCTTTATGCAGCCCTCATTTAATACTTTAAAACCCTTTAACCATACACCTTAGCTTTTGAAATCCTGCAACGATGCCAGGTTATAGAAAATTCGCACTCATAATAAATTCTCAGATCCTTGCATAAAATTATTACAATCGCATAATGTTTGATGCCGAAAATGCCCTCACTATACTCGTAATAAGCACGTATCATTCTTATCTAAATAATAGTCAATGATTTTAACTTCTAAAGCCGAAATCGAACTTGCTGAAAATTCAAATTTAATTTCTTTTCTCTATTTTATTTACAATGCCTGTTGCTGTACTATGCTAATAAAAGACGTTTATTATTATTATAATTATTTCGTGTTTCTCCATATTAGCGTGGGTATCATATAATTTTCGGCCTTGGTAAGATATTTCTTTATATGGTTGTATTTAAGAAGAAGCGAATAATAGAGTTGGTGAAAATTATAACAGCTTTCGGTATGGATAGCGTTTTGCGATAAGTGCCAACTAACAGTTGTTCATGACAGTGGATTCGTTAGGTATCACTCCAGGGCCGGATATTATAATGGTATCTCCCTCACAGTCTCTTGGTGCCACATTTCCTGTTGTAACTCCTGTAAAAGACTTCGGTATTTTGTTTCTTTTGCAATCTTTGAATGTTGTGGCTTTTAGGGACTCCTACATTAACGAAGAGAGTTTCTTTTTTAGCATTGTTGATTGGAATTATGTCCAGTCTCTTATAAACCACTGTATGATCTATTAACACTGTTCTATCACAGTAAAGCTTATAGTTGTTATTTAAAATAGCATTTGAAACATAAATATTAAAGGGTATCCCATTCTCCCGTAACCCATGGCGTAATGCAAAGTTGCCAAACTTTGCGTCGTTATTGTGTCCTACTGGTTATTCCGATCCCTCCAATGACTGGTATGTGCCTGTAGTATGTTTCTTGGTATTGGTAACATCTCCTACATAGGTTATATATGTTTACGTGCTGCCCGTGTAATGGCTTCAAAATCCATTAATGTTTTCTTCTTTCTATACAGTGTGTCCGAAATTGGTTATGACAGTATTGGGATCTCGGCAACCGTGATAGTTACAAAAACGTTTAAATGGAGAAAGTTTTAGACAATTATGTTTGTAATTTAACGCCGTTTTGCTCGCGATTCTATCTTTTTTAGTTTTTGAGATATTTTGAAAAAACCAAAAAACTGCATTTTCGAAAAAGTCCTATAATTTATTTATTTATGAAAATTTTCAAAATCTGTAAGAACATTATTAAGGCAACTTTTTACGTAGAGTGCACCTATTAAGTCAGATTTTACATACAACGTTTCGATTTTCTAGAACCATCATCAATTTTGTTTTTTCTTATGGCCGCTGTGTTCGATTTTAACAGTTTTAAAAAGAGTATTTCTTTAGCTTTTCAACGGTGTATTACACTTTGTAATTAGGTTATTACTAAAGGTGCAAAAAGTGCGTAGAGGAAATATTTAAACGTTTTTTGGAATTATCAAAGTAAAAAGTTAAAAATTAATAGTGTTAAATAGCAATATATTGTAATTTGACATCCAGTTCTACAAAAAATCAGTAAAAACTACTTAATAACATAATTGATTCGTGCACAATGTTCACACATGTTCAAACTACCACCCGCATATAACACTAACATCTTTGCCCAAGTAGGCTTTGCGTTTGAAATAAGACTGTTTAAACATTTTTTCGAATTATCGATATAAATTAAAATTTAATAGTTTCAAATAGCAATATTTTTAAATTGGACATTAAATTCTGCATAAAATCAGTAAGTTCTACTCAGTAACATTAATACTATGTGCACTGCACATAATGTACCCCGAAGAACGACTGTCGACAGAACTTCTTTTCAAGCGCTGCACTGATTAGAAGCTTGCTAGGGTTAGCCAATTTTAAGAATCGCAACAGAAAGTATGCAAGTATGACAAGGAATGGAATAGGCAAATATTAGAATATTTTAATGAAAATCTGGTTTTTTCCATAAGAAGAATTGAAACAGAACTTCACATTCTGAAGTCCGCATTTCCTTTCAACTGTTCTGATTACCCGTTGAATGGTATTTCTATTTATATTTTCTAGAATATTTCGGGTTCGCTGCTCAAGAACTTGCCTATTTTCTGGGGGTCAAATTCGTATATTTCATTTTTCGCACATCCCCATAAATAAAAATCCAACGGCGTGATATCCGGGGATCTAGCTGGCCAGCGGACAGGACCACTGTTAGATATTACGTTTTCACCAAAAGTTGTTGTCAAGAAGGTTTTTACATCCCTGCTGTTATGTGCAGGACAACCGTCTTGCTGAAACCACAAGCTATTAAACTGATCATCTGGCACAGCTTCTCGAATGGCAGGAACTATTTGATTCTGTAACATGGCAAGGTATCTTGGGCCTGTCAGTGTCTGATCAAAAATAAAGGGACCAATGAGACGATTTCCTAAAAAGTAATGGAAAATATTGAATTATAAGCAATTCAATTAGACTATGTTTATCTTACCAAGCATCCCGCACCACACATTAAAACCAAATCGCTCTTGCAGCCTGCGTGGATCGCGTAGTTGCGGATTTTCAATAGCCCAATAATGGTGATTTTTTTTATTAAAAATGCCACAGTTTGTAAAATGAGTCTCATCTGACCAAATGACTTTATTGCAAAAAGCGGGATTTTCTCGACATCTATTGATATACCAATTACAAAAAACAATTCTTCTTTCGAAATCACCTGCTTGAAGTCCTTGCACAATTGTTGGCTTGTAAGGACGATATTTAGTTACTTTTAAGACGCCATGAACGGTAGATTTTGGAATTTGAAGTTCTGTTTCGCTTCTTCTTGTAGATGAAGTCGGATTTTCATTAAAATATTCTAGGATTTGCCTATTGCGTTGCTCGTTGTCTTTTGCATACTTCTTGTGCGAATCTTATTAAAACTGCCAAACTCAAGCAAGTTTCTAACCAGCGTTTGAAAATAAGTTCTGCCAGGCTGCCGTCTTTCGGGGTACGTGTCAAAATACACATCCATGGCCCTGTTTGCATTTCTTTCATTTTTAATATAACACACTAACATATCAAACATTTCTTCATTAGAAAAGTTTAACGCCATTGTAATCCTTATTAAAACAGCGATGAATGTTAAATAAAACTTAAACGTTGCATTTTTGATAGATTAAAAGCATTCTATTATTTCAAAACCAAAGCCTACTTGAGCAAAGACGTTAGTGTTATCTGCGGCTGGTCATTTGAACATTTGTGAACATTGTGCAATGTTATTGAGTAGTTTTTACTAATTTTTTGTAGAACTGGATGTTGAATTACATATTGCCTTTTAACACTATTCATTTTTAATTTTTTACATTGATAATTCCAAAAAACGTTTAAATATTTTCTCTACGCACTTTTTGCACCTTTAGTAATAACCTAATTACAAAGTGTGATACACCGTTGAAAAGCTAAAGAAACTGTTAAAATCGAACACAGCGGCCATAAGAAAAAACAAAATTGATGATGGTTCTAGAAAATCGAAACGTCGTATGTAAAATCTGACTTAATAGGTGCACTCTACGTAAAAAGTTGTCTTAATAATGTTCTTACAGATTTTGAAAATTTTCATAAATAAATAAATTATAGGACTTTTTCAAAAATGCAGTTTTTTGGTTTTTTCAAAATATCTCAAAAACTAAAAAAGATAGAATCGCGAGCAAAACGGCGTTAAATTACAAACATAATTATCTAAAATTTTCCCCATTTAAACGTTTTTGTAACTATCACGGTTTCCGAGATCCCAATACTGTCATAACCAATTTCGGACACACTGTATATGCTGTAATTCCCTTGCATTGTTCTGCAGTAGGTCAACTGTAATGTACTGGTTGTTATATTTTTTTATGTAGACTTTTTTCTTAGCAATTTACGAGTGATGTAGGCTAATATGGAGACATCAAAAGTATTATTAGCTTTAAACTAATTTTTACCATTAAGGTTTGTCTTAAGTTTGTCATTAACTCTTTTTCAAAAGGTATCTTTTACTCTAAGGCGTATTTCTTGGTGGTCTACACGTCTTGATTTCTGAAAACCTCGACACTTGCAGGTTATCTCTCTCGATATTGAGTCTTCTGCATCTGCCTAATCCAAAGGTTAGGCATATGTCATTGTAGAACTCTTCTGTTAGTGCCTGTAGACCTGTTATTTATCTCCCAGCAGCCCTATATGGCTGAATATCATGCATGTATAAAAAGTGTGTGATTTTAAAACTGGTGTTATTTGAGCCCTTAAGGTGAAAACCATATCGGGTGCCATTGAGTAGTGTTGATAGATGACTTAACGCTAGGCATAATAATAATGAATTGAAGCTCTCACTTTGAAAAATCTCTCTTTTGGTGGAAATACTGTTGGATTTCATGGTGTCCATTCATAATTTAAATAGAGTGTGGACTCTATTTAAGGACCTACTATCAAAAGCTTTTTGGTAATCAATAAAAGCATTTTAAATACATTCCACAACTTATAGTATGCGTGCTCTATTACTATGGTATCTATGACGAGCTGTTCTTTGGATTCTTGGAATTTCTTGATGTAGTATTTTTTACTCTGCGGCCAGTATGGGCCCTAAATAGAAATATATTCTCTGAGCCAGTCACTATTTTGTAAATACTACATAATCAGGTTATGGGACCATACTTGGAAGGGTTTTGAGGGTTGTTCATATCCTTGAGCAGGAGAAAAGTTTTTCCTTTCAAAAACAAAGGAGCTTGGTCTTAATTGTGAAGGAAAGAACTGAAAATTCGAGTGACATAGAGATGTACGTTAGAGAGTCTTTTTAGCCAAAAGTTCTGAATTCTGTCCGGCCCCGAAGTTTTCCAGTTTTGTTCACCGCAGATGTGACCTCCTCCACTGTAAATTCGACGTTATCTATGACATGTATTCTTCTAACTCTTTCTTCTTCTGCCGATGTCCACGTTGCATCGCTTCAGCTGACCATATTCCGCCCTAGAATTGCTCAATGTCTTCTTTGCTAGCAGATTGGTTATACGAGTTCTGTTGTCCGTCCTTAACATGAGATAGTAACCTTTTTAATGCATCCAAAACGAGAATTCTGTTCTTTTCTCTTTGCTGACTTTCTGTATCTACCTAGCTTGCCTACTTTTACTAAGAGTTTTTGGCTTAGAGTATCTAAAATTTAACATTTAGGGAATTTTGTTGCGTGTAAGTTGCCAATTCTCTTTGCATTTTTCCGTAAAATTTAACTATTTTTTGACTTCTGGCCCTCGTAATGTACTGTGTGGTGTATCGAACTTCCTAACAAAATATCCGCTCCGCTTTTTTTTCAACTGAAGGATTTCCGTAGTGATTGATCATTTGTCCAGGAAAATTGTTTATTCTATTTTATAACTGTTTCAGTTGTCCAGTGCAGCTTTTCTTGGTTATTGTTATATTAAGCAATTATGCCAATACTTCAGGTTACTCTATTGTTGACGTTACAAGAAAGTTTTACAGAAACATTATATTGATATTTGTTCTAAAATTCCTATAAAAACTTTTTGCAAAAAATCAAAAATTTACAATATATGAAACAACTTTAATGAAAAGCCGCCATGCCAACCACCGAATTAAGAGCTTTGAGGGCCCTGCCAGGGATTTAACAGAATGTCTTTCACTTTTAACCGTAATTATAAGCTAAGTTTACAGAATAATTAGTAGACTTCGTTTCAAAAATGTATAGTTGTAATAAAATGGAGAATTCCGTTCAGTTTGTTGATTTTCGGGATCGTCCATAGGTGTAAGTACACTTTGTTTACAGAAATAATAATAAATCGCTGTCATTTCGCGTGCCTAATGAGGTTTTATTAATCTATAGATGACATTTTTATTACTCAATGCAGACATAAAAGGCTAGTACTTAATGGAGGCAGGTAATAAAACACAGGTTATAAATACTTCTTAATTGTGTTTTAAACATGTAAGTATTTGCTGTTACAGTATTATAAGAATATTAATAAAATGGCAACATTCACTCCAACGAAAAAATATTCTAATAATTCTCCACTATCAGTGAGTGAAAAAGTTATTATTTTAAAAGAACACCATTGCATAAAACACGATTACCCTAGTTTTATTGAACAAGAAGTTGTTGAACGATATTCCCGAATGACTAAAATTGGAAAGTCAAGTTCAAATTATTGCGGGAGAGAACGGTAGCAGATCAAGTCGAAACTCCCAAGAAAATTCCAGGAAGACCAGCAAAAGTCCGTAGTGTTGAAGACACCAAATGTACAACTCGAGGGAAAGTTCACTGTTTTTATTTTAAAAAAGTAATACCCACTCTAGATAAAATTTTGATGGAGTTTGGCCAAGACGACAGTATTCCTTCTTTGAACTTTTATGGACCACTTTAAAAAACATGGATTTTGCCTGGGAAAAGCATAACCGAGAAGCATCTTCTGATATCTTGATGAGACGTGGATCAATGAAGGTTATATAGTACAAAAAATGTACCAAGATGAAAATATAACCAGTACCCGCCAAGCTTTCATCAAAGACCTGTCAAAGGGTATTAAAGTGCCTTAGGGAAAAGGAAAGAGACTAATAATTGCACTCATAGGAAGCGAAGAAACAGGGACTTTTAAAAGGAGGTTTGCTAATTTTTCAGTCGTGCCGGACGGGAGATTACCATGAGAACATGAATTCGGATGTTTTCAAAGACTCTTTTGGTTAAATGATAAAATATCTTCGGGCTGAAAAGACACTACCTTCATCTTGGAGAAAACAAGAAATTATCCACTGGCTAACTACCAAAGGTATTGAATTTGCACCCAATTTGATAAAGAAAGAGCTACTAGCCATAGCAAATTTACACAAGAATTGTTTTATGAAATATGCCGTGGAAGATACAGCAGAAAAATATAATGTAACTGTGCTGCGCTTACCGCCATATCATTGTGAACTAAATCCTATAGAATTATAAAAGAAAGAAAGAAAGTGAAAGGATTTGTAGGAAGACAAAACACAACATTTGAAATGAAAGATGTTAAGCTACTGTTTGATTAAGCCATTAGGGCAGTGACACCAGAGAACTGGCGAAAAGCAGTCTAGCATGTGATTAAACAGTCGGAGAAAATGTGGGATCTTGACAACCTGTTCGATCAGACGGTCGACTCTTTAATTATAATGTCAAGAGGTGATGGCAGTTCCTCAAGTGACAAAGAATATACCCTACTATAATTTAATGGTGTAATAATATAAAATAATAATTATTTTATTTTTACTTGGACTTAATGCTAATAAGAACGGATGATAATACAATCAAGACTGACTGCTTTCACAAACCAACCTTCTCGGAAAGATTTCTAAACTTCAACTCACAACATGCATTTAAACAAAAAACTAACATATTACATAATTTGAAGGACAGAGCACTAAAATTATCACATCCAGGTTTCCACAACAAAACCCTCCTTAATATTAAAACATATCTACAAAAAATGACTATCCAAATAAATTAATAACTAAAATACTAAACAAATCTCCGCAAACAAATAACCAAACTCAAAACAAAAAAGAAACAACCTATCTAAAAATCCCCTATATAAGACCTATCTGAAAAACTATCTAGAGAACTAAATAACGATTCCCTTAACGTAGCCTTTAAAAACGAAAATACAGTAAAGAAATTCTACTCAAAATTAAAAACACCGCTTGATTATGAAAGTAATGTTATTTATCGAATTCCATGTTCTGAATGTGATAAAGTTTATGTAGGACAGACAGGGAGATACCTCAAAACAAGAATATCCGAACATAAAAGAAGTGTAAAACCAGCAAGCTTAATAAATACAAACAACAAGACTGCCCTAGCAAAACATTTTGAAAATTTAGGACACCCCTTTAACTTTCATCAAACAAAAATTATTGGAAAACAAACTAATTACAAAAAACGAATTCTGAACGAAATGAAAAAACACCCTAATAGTGTCAACAAAAAACAAGACGTTGACAATTTAAGTATATCATACTTTAACATAATTGAATTTTGTCAACACCCTCTAGCAATAACAATATCTGCGAGCTGTAAATTTTAAAAAACTATAAATAAATCAAAATTCCAAATTTTTTTAGAAGTGGGATATCGACTGATGGTATGCGAAGGTACAGACAAATAAATATATTTATTTTAGTACTAGCTAGGCCATGGTACGATCTCTTAAAATCCTGTATCTAATAGTTTTTCCAGTTTTAAATATATGTTCTAATTTGACATGGAGTTCTGCCTTCTATGTAAGTAGCAAATATCCTGATAAATGTAGGAATTAGTGTATGATCGATTTTTAAAAATAAGTGTCTTTATGTATGTACTATTGCACCTCTTATAATAATAATTTTTAATCTAAATCTTTGTAAATTTCGTATTTTCTCATAAAAGAATTTTGAATGTTTCAATGTTTAAAGCTATTTAGTATGTTTCATTTTAATTATCTTAGTCAAATAATATTCCTCTAGATCTATAAACATTATGTAACTATTGTTAAATATATGAGTCCTGAGGATGACCTTATATAGGTCGAAACGTAGACTAGAATAAAATTCTGATCTTCTAGAGATTTATTATTGACCAATTCCAACCAACCCTCCCGTACAAAATAATTATTTTATCTATATAATTATGTACATATTATGTATTATTTTTATTTATATTACGTATAATTTCATTCAGCTTAAATCCTTTCTATAATTATCCAACCGCACGCCTTTGGCGTTCCATTTTTAATGTTTATGAGCGGATAACAATAGGCAAAACGCATAAATTGATCCAAAACTGGATGGTGCTATCCGCCCTTGATGAAAAAAAAATGAAAAAATTTTGCAATGAAATCAATGCCAAACTATGTAAGTGGCATTAATTATTGGTGGGTCATCCTGTAGTCCTTTTGCAAACTTAATGAGGTTTTATTACTCTATATACTTCTGAAACAGACTATAATCGTCACTGTTTCGAACAAAAGTAATAGAAACGTGATTTTTTTTAAATAAGATCTTGCCTTGCCTTCTCTCGCATCAACTATAAGAACTAGTGTGTATGTACAAATTTTTTTTTCATACCAACAATTTGCAATATTAAACTAGTTTGTTACTAAATTTATTGTAAGATAAATGATATATCTAGATTTCTATTAGCCACAGAAATGGAAATTTTTTAAAAAAATCCGCCATGAAATTGTCATTTTGCAGACCATCACACACCCTTATGTAAAGAAAGTTAAAGGCAGATTTAATTGATTCTTACATTAGGCTCATCCGGATCTAATTCAGTGCAATTTACTCTATTTTTATTTTTTATTTTGATTAGAAAGTTTTGGATTATTCTCTAAGCTGTCTTTAGTTTTTTAATTTCAATCTTTTTATCTTTAGAGAAATCAACGGTACTCAAAAATTTTAGTATTCGTATTTATAGATAAAAAAATATTAATGCCATTTTCCGAAATGTAGAAATCACAAGCCAGGCCATTTTCCGAAAATGTAAAAAAAGCCTACTTTAAATATTTTGGTGTGTTAATTGGGGAACAAGATAAGCTGTGGGCTCCTCATGTGTGATGTGTTAGTTGTAGTGTATCATTGGTGCAGTGGATGAAAGGAAAGAGAAAAAGTATGCCTTTTGCAGTTCCAATGGTATGGCGAGAACCCACCAACCATTCTGACGATGGTTATTTTTGCCTGACAAAGACTGAAGGTTATTCCAAAAAGGGAAAGCACAATATAAAATATCCAAAATTTGCAATCTGCCATACGACCTGTTCCTCATAATACAAATTTGCCAGTGCCGATTGCGTCTTTAAATTGGCAAGCTATTGATTTGGGAAATAATGGAGATAACGCATCATCAGGCAGCTCAGAAAAACAGTGCACCGATCCCACTTTTACCATAGGTCCCAGTTCCGGCGAGCCACATTTGATTGTTCAAAGCGAATTAAACGATTTAGTACGTGATTTGGGGTTATCTAGTCAACAGTCAGAACTTCTGGGTTCCCGTCTTAAGGAATGGAACCTATTGGTCAAAGAAACAAAAATTACGAACTTCAGTTTAATGCAGGAACTTGATATTGAACATTCTCTCCGTGAGTGTTATTGTTGTGAGTTATTGCATAATGGAAATTTAAAACCCTCTACACCAGTGGCCAATTCAGTTGCAATGAAAGAAAATTATGAAAATATGAGCACGATTTTGGATAAAATAAACTACAATAGGTATAAATGGCAGATATATGGGGACTTAAAAGTTATAGCGATTTTAGTGGGACCTCAGGGGGAATTTACAAAATATTGCTGTTTTCTTTGTTGTTTATAGGACGGTCGTGCAATAAATCAGCATTATGTAACAAAAATTTGGCCAGAAATAATCGAATTTCAACCGGGATCTCAAAATGTTAAATTTATACCTCTTGTTGATTCCAAAAATGTCCTTTTGCCTCTTCTTCACATTAAACTCGGATTGATGAAAAACTTTGTGAGGGCTTTGAATAAAGATGGTGATGGATTTAAATACCTAAGACAAGTTTTTCCCCAGTTAAGTTATGCCAAATTAAAAGAAGGCATTTTTATTGGGCCATAAATCAGAAAATTGCTGGACGATGTCAATTTTACGGAAAAGCTTAGGAGGCAGGAACTCAGAGCATGGAATTCATTTGCTAATGCAGTAAGAGGATTTTTAGGCAACAATATGGATGAAAATTATGAACAATTATTTAATGAATTCTTAGATGCCTATAAAGTGCTTGATGCCAGAATGTCATTAAAAATTCACTTCCTCCATTCCCATCTGTCATTTTTTCCTAAAAATTTGGGAGCTGTTAGTGACAAGAAGTGTGAAAGGTTTCATCAAGATATCAGAACAATGGAAATTCGGTACCAAGGACGATGGGATCCAGCCATGATGGGTGACTACTGTGGGTTTTTGAAGAGAGAAGATAGAACACCTCATAAACGGCAAAAATAAAGTTTAATTAATGTTTTAAGTTAATATTTTTTTCGTTTGCTTTTCTCTTAGATGTATGGTATGTTTAATAGGCGGAAACTGTAAACATGGTCAATAAACAGGGTTAAAAATTTTCTGAAATAATTTTTTCTATAGATATTGAGTATCGTAACATTCGATATGATTCTACAACTCTAACAAGAAAACCCTTCGTGCTGCAACTTTCTATTTGTCATTTTCGTATTTGGATAGGTCCATTCTATTATATTATGCTATTCTAATTTGTGTTACAACAAAAAATTTTTTTTTGTCGGCCGGTAATTACAGAACATTTTGCTAGCTTAAACCCAGGACGAAATTCATATATTTAACTGTAATTTTTTAAAGAATAAAATTTTCTGTAAAATATAGTCACCATGAAAGGTGGCATAGTAGCCCATTTTTCTGAAGTAGTAATGTCATCTATCTCTTTTCAAAAAAAGTGCTCGCAATATTCATAAGTTGATTCACTCTTTTTCAGTCAGTTGTTTAATTACAATTTTCTAGCAGAAAGTATACGCTCTATCTGTCTGCAAGTTAAAGGGACAATAACCGGTTATTTACTACCGTATGAGGGGTGGGCGATTATTTAAAGGGGTCCCAACCAGTGCATGTGTTTTCACCTGTGCTGCAGCTGTTCAAGACGACCTTTTGTCACCCCGTTTCGAGTCTAAGTCCATGCCAACAGAGTAGGGCTGTGCAATTTACATCGATAATGACAAAACATCGATGTTTGGTAATTGGGGTATTTTGGAATAGATGTAAAGGGTATTGTGGGGTAATGTGGTTCATTGTGGGTAATTGTTCGGCACTGCGGGGCATTATTAAGGCATTTTTGGACATTGTGGTCGGGGTATTTCGAGGTATCATCAATGAGATACGTAAAAGACGGTATTTTTACTATTACTGTCCCACATTCTTATTAAAACATTTTAAAATCCAATAATCAGATTTTGACCAATAAAAATTTACAATAAAATGTGAAAAAGAGGTTAAAGATACTTCCATTTTCGTCTACCAGGGACGAAAGTCTCACTAAAATTATTAATATATAGTATATAATATAATATACCCCCAAATGGATTGCAAATGTGTGTTGTTTTCCATTTAGTTGGGATTCGCCGATGTTGTAGGCCTCGCTCTCGTACTGTATTCGATCGACTGGTTAAATTTGTTTATAGATGAGCATAATTTTTGTATTGTATTTCTAAACGAGTAGACGCTTCGAGCAACACCAAACCACGTATTATCGCGTGCATTCTAATTAAGCTACAACACGAGACACGAACAGTTATTGTGGTTAATTTATGTGTACCTGATGGACTGTCTATTTAAAATATAACTGGTCGCTGCTTATATACAGAATAGAAACGAGGAAAAGCACGTAGCAATGTTGCCGTTCTTCACGAGATTTCTCTTTTAGTAACACTTTTCCACATGTTCAAGAAAACAAACCTATGTGAAGTCTAGATAAAATAAACTTGTATGTAATTTGTTTACAGTTTATTGCGGATTACTTACGCCGCAGAGCCAGCGTCGGTATGTTTTAGTGCTTCTATTCCTTTCTAAGAAGCACCTTAAATGCCTACTTGTTTAAAGTGAAAACGAAGGTTTTAAAGTGGTAAAATAAACGCAGGTCTATTTTATGACTCACAGCTATTAATGCATTAAAGCAGTTCAATAAATCTTTTAGACCTTTATTTCAAATTGGTTTTAATAATTTTTCAAGATAGCAATTAAATAGCTTAGTTAAAACAGTTTACTCTTTACAACCACTGTGAATCAAATACGTTTTAAAACTGACATAGAATATTCAAAATAGTTTTAATACGGTAAATAAATGTGTTTCTTGAAGTATAAAACCTTTGAGTTGTATCATTATCCCAAGTAAAGCTCATGATAAAGCTAATTTATATTATGTATGAAACCTTTTTTTGCAGAACAACACAATCAAAAGAAAAAAAATTAGTGCATTAAACACAGACAATTACATCAAGAAATCTGGATATTTAAAAAAAAACAAAAGAAAAATTATAATATGTTAATTCAAGATAAAAAAAAACCCAAATAACGAACAAACAAAATAAAAAGCACAAATAACAAAACTGCCCATTCCTCTGTTCTTGTTCTTCTTGCTTGAACGAAAGACCGGTATATTTAATAACTAAAGTAAGTAATTAGAGAATTTTTTTATTACACAGCCAAACGCTTTTTAACGCGATGGCATCAACTTACCAGATAGATATGGCCAGGGTAACAGCATTTTCGCTTTTTTTAACTTCCCTAAACATTGTTAGAACTATGTAGATTAAACTTGTTTTAAGACGGTTACATTTATAGTTTATTTTTTCCAACATTTTGTTTGCTGTTTGGAGTAATATTGTACAAAAACAATGGCATTTAAAAAATTGCATTTTTAATGAAAACTTACTTTTTCATTTATTATAGTCTTGTCCAACACATATCGTATTAATAAGCTATTTTTCTACACAACAAAAATGCATTTACAATTTTTTTAAATTTTGATTTCGATAAAAATATTTACTAAAACTCGTTATTTCCCGATCGTGCGTATTTTTTCAGTCTATCTCAAATACATTTTCGTAAAAAGTATCCTTTGCTTGTATTTTCCCCCTCAATTTAGCTCGCAGCCTTGAAACCTATTATTAGATAAATACGTCAATTTTCATTTTCTAATATGAGAAACCTTCCACGATACTCATTATTAACCCATACTTGGGATTTGGATGTAACAAATATATAAAATGCAGTGATAAAACTTATACGTTTTAAGAAGGTGTTCTTAAAAACGGACTTACAACCCTTCCATTGAGCTTTACAAAGGAATTTAAAACAGGTCCTAATAACCTTCTTAAGAGTATTGTCAGGAATCTATAGATAAATAAACATTTTAATGTCACCTCTAGAAAGAAGACGTCAAATTGGGGATCCACAAATAAATATTAAAATTAAATTAGGTAATTTTGATCTCTTTGTTACTTGAAATCTTGTATAAGGTGCCTTATTGCTTTTCCATTTATCTTATTTTATTGCATAGGTTTTTTTTGTAATGTCAGAAAATACATCGATCGTCATTTTATCACTTTCTACCTATGCCAGACCTGATTTTTGGGTATAATTTAAAATACATTCAATAAGCAGTTTTTACACTAACACTCACCGTCATTTTGTTACATCATGCGTCATATTGAATTCGTACAGTTTATCTCTATATAATATTTAATATTTCTGCAAATTTTAAAGTCAAATATGATAAAACATATTTTCTGGCATCTAGGTGCTAAAACGAGGAGGGGTGATTTTTTTACGATTACGAACATTTTATTTGGCCCCCATTTTGTTCCGTCATTTTGAATTAATACCCCAATTTTACTATCTATCTATATACTTATCTATATTACAAGTAGTTTCGACATATAATATCAAATCAATGCAATAAGTAGTTTTTCAGGCTGAATTTTTAATAATTTTATTAAGCCGCCATTTTGTACGCCGTCTTGGATTCGTACCAATATTTTACTAGTAAGGTTGTTTACCACATAATACGTGATTTTCATGCAAAATTTGTAATAAATTGGGACGGAGTTTTTTAGTAATTTTTTAATTATAACATTTCACTAGACCGCCATTTTGTTTCGCTATACTAAATTTTTACCAAAATGTTACTATATGTGTGTCCCCATATGACTAAAATTTGAAACTAATCGGATAATTAGTTTTTAGCTTTGCTGCGAACAAGCAGACCGATAGACAGACTGACAGACAGACCGACAGAACTGAGAAAACATTTTTCGACATCTAGGGACCCTGAAACGTAAAGATCTGAATAAATATTGAGGGTGATTTTTTCATGATAACAATACTTCTCCTTTACAAGGGAAGCAAAAATCGATCTTTTTAAAAATCCCTACCACCCATGGAAAGTTGTCGATGTTACTATCGATGTCCAACATCGATGTTGCCTCCCTAGTTAGCTTACATCCTACAAGTGGGCTTTAAATTCCGCCTAGCGGAAATATTTTATTCGGTGCACGATTTATACTGTTAATTGAGAGTTGACGCTACTTGAAGCATATCTGATGACTGCTTGAATATATTTGTAGGACATATTTCCTATGAATTTACGAATTTAGCATATTTACAATGTATTCAGTAAAAAATAGATTTCTCCCAACAAATTTATAAAATTGTATTTTAGGGAAGAATAAAAAAACATATTTTTCAAATTATTTATAAAAATGTAATTTTCCCACGAATAATATCTTTAGAGATGTAATTATTTGTGTTTTCTGTGATAAGAAGTAAAATATTTAATTTTTGATAGGGAGTTAACGCTAGGGCAACTTTCTGTAGTTGGTTTAGAAATTAAAAAAAAAAAAAATCTTTGATGTCTTGTAATACTTATGTTATGAACTCAAGATTATTTTAAAACTCAAGATAGGTACAGGATCTTTCCTCATAATTCGTAAAATTCGTCACCATCAATGGTTCACTTAAGAGATAGAACAAAATGAATAATATAAAACAATTTTTATGACAAAATTGGTGTTATTTAGACCAAAGCCATAGATGTGGCTGCTCATGGGAAAAAAGGAATGACCGCCTTTTAGTAAACTAAATACAAATAAATATTATGCTTTTTTACCCTCGCTTCTCGGTTTTTTCAACCGACGCGACGCGACGTCAAAAAAGGAGGTGGTCATCAATTCGATCCTATGTATTTTTTTGTATATACATCGATTACTCGGCGATGGTTTGTCCAATTTGGAAAATAAATTCAGGGAGTTTTCAGGATGTTACTGGAGTGGTCCCATAGGAAGCATAATAAAAAAAATATTAAAAATGTCAAAATAACGCCATTTTAAACGGTTTACACGAAGTTATATTGAACAATATTTGCGTTGACTGATACGTTCGCCATTCTATCAGGAAGAAAAAGTATGCATTTTTCCCATTGCATATTGTATATGTTATTATACAATTGATTTTTGTTAAACTTGACTTTTACAATGACGAGTTTCATAATAAACAAAACTAAAATGGACCAAATAAATTTTTAAAAAAATGCACTAAAAGGTGAAAAATAATATTTTAATTCATCTGGAAAAGTTTGCTTTGTGAAGTCGGCGCTAAACTAATAAAGATATTAAGACATTGTACTCATGATATTATACCCAAAACACTCACTGAATATATTTTTGTTGATAGCTTTTTTGCCGGTTTTATTTTATTTATAAAATTTTTTGTGGTTTGTATCTTTGACTAATTCAAATAGTTTATTGAATTTTTCACCTGTTCAGTTCAAATTTGGCGTTCGTATACAGTTTGTGTGACAATACCATTTGACCCTCAAACTCAATATGGCGAATACTTGTTATTGGTGGTCCTATTTGACTGAAAACTGTTATCTGGGCATGCTTACGAGTGCAAATTGTGAATTTTTTGTCAAAATTTTGAAATTCATTCGTACAAATTCGAATCGGCAGCATATGTTAAGAGAGAAAGTTATGCATTCTTAAACAACAAAAATCTAAACTGTCGACGTTAATATGGGAAGCAAATTTTAATATTTGTGCTTGTTTAGGGGCACAAATTATGAGTTTTTAGTTACCATTTAAAATAGCGGTTTCAAATTTTGAAAATTGTGTTTTGGTACTTAAGAGCGCAAACTCCAAATCTTTAGTACTTATAGAATAGAAAAAACTATTTTGAAATTATTGAAAATCGCGCTTTTGAAAAGTAAACTAAAAACAAAATTTATGATATCAATATATGCTAACTGGCAGTACATTTTGGGCGACACATAAATTTATTACACGATTATTTTAGAACTAAAAGTTCATATAAATATGTGTACGAAGAGCCATAATGTTTGAGATACAGGGTTTTAAAAAATAAAACTGGTAAAATTTGAGTGCGAATCGTATATGGAAAAATAAAATGCTGCCAAATAAAATGTTAATTCGGTAAAATTCCGTATCCTGGAATAAAATCTTTTTATGGGTGAAAATAATAAAGGACATAACTTGTTTCTTATGGAATATTTATATAAATAAAATTAGGATAAATAAATAATAGTAAGAATAAATAATTGAAAAACTAAAAAAAATTAAATAACTTAAAGTAATTATATGCATATGTAGACTGTGTAAGTAGTTAAATTCTGTAGATAGGAATTATGGGTAAAGGCGGATTCACCGATTTTTGTCAATTTGTTGGGCCAGTTGAACTAAAATAAGTTTTTTTGTATTAAACTTTAATACACTAAACTAATAACAGAGAAAGTACCAGTGTTTAGTATCATTTACTCACGAATTTATATTATACAGGGTGGCCCCTTTTCGTTGTTTTATAGGGTATCTCTCTTATTAGTGAAGATAGAGAGTTCCGGTTTTCGCGACATTGTACTACTTTTTTGTGAAACGAAAGATGACCCAAACTAAATTTTCATAGCCCCCTTCGTTTTTAAGATACAGTGTGAAATTGAAAATATTGCATTTTTGGGTCACCTCCTGTTTCGGTTGTTGTTTAACTTATCGAAAAAAAATCTAAACAAAACAAAAGAAAATTGCTGTCATGTCTGTAAATTCCTTGTCAAAAACCTCTGGTTCGTTTTGAAGCTAGATTAGATAACTGCAACAATTATTTTAAATTTTATAATAAAACATGGCTAGAAACCAAACGTTTTCTAATGAAGAAAAATACGACATGTTGCTCTGCTTTGCACAATCTAAAGAAGATGTTAACGAGGTTTCGGAACCATATTTATTAAGGTATGCTTAGCATTCGTCGTATTTTATAATACTATATTTCTTAGAATGAAAAGAAATCTAGTTGATTTCGGATCTTTCAGCAAGCCGCGAAGCAAAACCTATAACAAGGAGGAAGACGTAGTTAATATTCTGGCGTCCATTGATGTAGATTCTTCAAGTTCTTGCAGAAAAATCTATCAGAATGTTGAGGTTCCAAAAAGCCGGGTACAAAAAATTTTAAGGAATCGAGGTTATATTTAAATTGGTGCAACACTTACACCCGGGCGACGCGATACTAGTCGGAAGAAAACCAGCATCGAATATTTGCTCGCGAACGACAAGGTAGGTTTGGGTTTAATATTTCTTCTTTCATATTGGGTTCAAAAATAATGTATCGTATATACCAGGGGAGCTTAGATACAGATCGGTATTTCCAAATATTGGAACTTATTCTACCTGAATTACTCGATGATCTGCCTTTGGCCTCTTTACACGACATATATTTTCAGGACAGAGCACCTGCTCATAATTCCAGCAGAATAAGGCAGTATTTGGAAAATAATTTTCTTGGAAAGTGGATAGGGACCAATGGTCCTGTAAGATGGCCGGCGAGATCGCCAGATCTCTCGGTTTTGGACAACTTCCTGTGGGGTACTTTAGAAAACAATATATATATATATAGGACAAAACACGACACCTTAGCCGATTTAATAAATACCACAAGAAGAACATTCAATGAAATGCACCAACGACCGGTCAGTATTTTGAATGCCTTAAGGGGGCAGTTGCAGTCAATTAGCATTGAGAAAATATCGCGTAAAATGACCAAAAATAGGTTGTTTTCTGTGATAGTCTGCGAAGTTATAAGAAGGAATTTGAGGATGAGAGTTTAACACATATCTTCTAAAACACTTCTAAATTAAATTAAGTATGTTGAATTTTTCATTTTAGCCTTTAAAAGTAAAAAAAAATATGTTTATATGTAATTTTTCGAAAACAATAGCGGTACTAACCTTGGGCTTTTCTATGCTCAGAAGTAATTATATATGTACATTTCTGAAAAAAAATTGATCCGTAAAACATAGTAGTTTTTTCCCAAACTATCACTAAAGATAATTACTAAAATCTTGGAATGTTTTTGGGAGAATACGTTAGATTGGCAATTGCAGTTGGTAACAGGTAAAGTTTGAACCCCTACCGCAAGAGGTCGGCCCAAATTTTTCAATATTTTCTAATGGAAGGGAGAGCGCAATGACGTCAAAGAAAATGGAATTCCGATCGCGTGTTGTCAATGACGTCAGATAAATAAACATTTATCTCTCGCATGGTCTTTCGTTTATTTTGTATGAGATTCTAGGGTTTTTCTTTTAAATAACGTTTAGAATATTTTATAACATATCATGTTGGAAAAACTATGTAATCAGTAGATTTGGGCAAATGGAAAAACATAATTTTTTAAACAATATTTGTATTTTAAAAGAGAAAATCGATCTTTCCTTGAACTATGTGGGATATTAAAGAAGAGGAATGTATGTTTAGGTCATATTTTAGTTTGTTACGGTGGGTTCGTGTAACAAATTTTAGTTTTATCTTTTTCTTTAGTTAATAAGAATTCACACCGTTATTGGTTGTTTTTGTCAATAACATAAAAAAAATCAATGAAACTATTCTTAGTGACAAAAAATTATGCCAAATACTAAATTTTGGAAAGGATTTCTTAACTCAAAATTGTTCTATTCTAAAAAATAGAAATATATAGATTTATTTGACCCTACGCAAAGAAAACGAATTGATGTTTCATATAAGTATTTAGTAAGGTATACCTAACTGGACATTTAATTTGAAAATCAACAAGTTTATAAAATTTCCTGCATGCTTTTAAACGTCCTCAAATGTAGTTTATCATTTTTATATCGGGTATGCAAAATAGTCCATTGTATAAAAAAGAAAATACGCCTTAAGCGGGTGAAAACCTTCTCCCTCAAATTGTTAAGAAAATAGGAACAATTGTATAGAATTTAAAAGTAAAATAAGTACCTAAATGTACTATAATTCTGCCATAGCACAAAACATGAACAAGCATGTTGTTTCTACTCTTTTTTGCAAAATTACAAACAGCTTTTTATTAACCATGACAAATTATTTTAGCATAAATTAAGCACTGAAATGTATTCAGGTATATCTGGGTAGAAGAGTGTTTTTTTCTTTATTTTGATTCCAACTCCTACAATTTGTTATAAAGGTCAGAAAAAAATAAATTTCAAATACAAAATTTTAAAAAATATTCACAAGATTCTAAACATATTTAGCCTCGTTTGAAATCTTAGAATTGCAATGTCAGTAAAATGAAAATTGTTCTGCTTTTACAAAAATAAAAAATTGTTTTGCAAGTTTCTGATGGGATTTTTCTATCTTCTGATAGGTCTAAAAGATAGCAAGAGAAAATATAAAAAACTCTGTTTGCGGGTTAGTCATTTATTAGGAAATAATAGCATTTACATAAATGGTATTTATATATTACAATATCATCATATATGTGAGCTTTGCTCGCACGAAAGTAGATAAGGTTCAAAAATAATTATAATATCAGCATAAAATATACTAAGGAATGTAGTCGTTTTCTTTGTTACATAAGCGTTCGAGATAGGATGACGATATGTATCGGGTGATGTATTCATTCTCGTAAGATTCTTTGTGTAGTTAAGAAGTAAAGTGTTCTAGCAGGAATATTTGTGTGTTTTATTTAAGAAAAATCTAATTTGTGCTAACATCGGAAGTGGGATAGACTCACTAAAAGGACCACCTAGTCGGTCGGCCGTTTTGGGCGCGCGCGTGTGTGTGTGCGCGCATTTTGGACCCAATAAATCGAAATCTGTGTGCCAGGAAATGCAGCAGCGTCCCCAACAAGAAGCTGCGCCTGTGATTCATACGCCTTCGACTTCGGTGCAAATAGACATTCCTGCTTTCGACCCCTCAAAAAACGATATAGGGGCGGTCGGATGGTGTGATGATGTGGAAACTTTGGCGGCCACTTTCAAGTGGACCGATTTTGAACAGCTTTGCAGAGCCGCTGGTGCGCTGCTAGGTGATGCGAAGGAGTGGTACGATAACTGGCACCCAGCAAATAAAAATTGGGCCAGTTTTCGAGCCGAAATTTGTCAGCTTTACCCCGTGAAGAGGAACCTCAGTGAGCGTTTGCGAAAGGCAAGCCTATACAGAAGTGACCAAGCCGCAGGATATTGTGAGTACGCTAGAAAAAAAATTTCAATGCTAAATTCTTTAAATTTTAATTTGAGTGATAGTCAAATAGTTGAGTTAGTTATTGGTGATATAACAGACACCCATGTCAAAACTGCGGCATTTAATAGTAGAGTTAATTCAATTTCAGCCTTACTTGATTTGCTTAGTAATTACCAAATTAATAAACAGAACTCTCATCAGTTCCAAGTAAGGGCGCCAAAACGCCCAAATCCTTTTAAGAATAATGAGGAAGATAAAGTGTGCTATGCCTGCAAAAAGCCTGGTCATATCCGCAGAAATTGTTGGAAATTGCCTAAACTATTGAATAATAATAATAATAACAATAGTAATGCGGGTAGCTCCAATCTATCCGAATTTACAAAAACAAAAATATGCGAAATATGTAAAAAATTTGGACACAGTTCAGAAAAATATTTCTTTAAAAATAAAAATGTAGGAAGTTCGTCAAAATTTTCAAAAATAAATTACTTTCACGTAGACCTAGATAATGATTTTTGCACAAAATTTATAATACAAAATTTAACTGTAAACTGCTTGATCGATACGGGTGCCGAATGTAGCTTGATTTCCGAGAAAATTGCACGTAAGTTGCATTGTCGTTTCGAACCAACTTTTATCATGCTAACAGGTATAGGTAGTAACTCAATACCGAGTTGCCAAAGGGCCAATTTATTGCTCGAAAGGGACGGCACGGCGTTTGAAATAAATTTTTATGTTGTCGAAAGTTCAATTATGAAGATGGACGCAATTTTGGGTAGGGACTTATTTAATCATAAGGGAATTAAAATTTACACAGATTCGTGTGGCTCTAAAATTTATCTTGAGGACTCAGACAAAATAGAATCTAAAATGGTTCAAAGCATAGTTATTTCTCGTGAACAGATTAAAACTTCTTTGCAGGGAAATGATTTTGATATCTTGTTAAAACTATTGTCAAAATACAGTGAATCTTTTACGATTGGCAACTCCGTGAGGGCAATAACAACCGGTGAGATGGAAATCAAATTGAAGAGCGATAAAATAATTCATTATAACCCTTACCGAATGTCATTGTCCGAGCGAGAAAAAGTCAAAAATATTATTGACGATCTACTGCGAAATAATATTATACGCGAGAGTACGTCGCCTTTTGCTAGCCCAGTCATTTTAGTACATAAAAAGGACGGTAGTCAACGTTTGTGCGTAGACTATCGTGCCCTTAATGAGATAACAATTAAAGATCGATTCCCATTACCTCGTATTGACGACCAAATTGATCAGCTGGGAGGAGCTAAATATTTCACGACTCTCGACATGGCTGCCGGATTTCACCAAATCCCAATAGCTGAAAACTCGATTGAAAAAACAGCATTTGTGACTCCCGACGGCCATTTCGAGTATTTGCGGTCACCCTTTGGTCTATCTAACTCCCCTGCGGTATTTCAGAGAGCGATTTGTAAAGCTTTGGGTAAGTTAAAAGATACTGATGCGCTGGTGTATATGGATGACGTAATCATTTCGTCGAAAACTGTCCAGGCAGGTTTGGATAAGCTCGATCGGGTGTTAGCCCCGCTCTCTTCGGCTGGTTTTACCTTGAACGTGAAGAAATGTACATTTTTTGAAAAGCAAATTCTTTATCTTGGTCATGATATCTCTCAAGACGGCGTAAGACCTGACAAAGGAAAATTAGAGGCTTTGTTTAATGCACCCGATCCAAAAAATATAAAACAAGTACGGCAATTTATGGGTTTAGCCGGGTATTTTCGGAAATATATCCCAGAATTCTCCACGCGCACAGCATGTATTACAAAACTTACAAAAAAGGGAGTCGATTTTATTTGGGGAACCGAACAAGATATTGCCAAAAATTATGTTTGCGCCTTTCTAAGTCAAAGACCCCTTCTGGCAATTTTTGACCCCACTTTAGACACGGAGCTTCACACAGATGCCAGTTCTCTGGGTTATGGAGCCATACTCTTTCAGAAAAGCGATAATAAGTTAAAGGTTATTTCTTATTTTTCAAAACGGGCTACTAAAGAAGAGAGTAACTATCATTCTTACGAGCTAGAGACTCTAGCAGTTTATTACGCGGTAAAACATTTTCGCATTTATCTATTAGGAATAAAATTCAAACTAATCACTGACTGTAATTCATTAAAATTAACTCAAAAAAAGAAAGATTTATTGCCCAGAGTTGCAAGATGGTGGCTGTACTTGCAATCCTTCGACTTTGATATCGAATATCGAAAAGGAAAATACATTCCACACGTAGATTTTTTAAGTAGAAATCCACCGCAACCTTCTAAAGAATTCGATCACATGACCCCCGTGAATGTTCTTACAACTGATAACTGGCTTAAGATTAATCAAAAGCGCGATCCTGAAACTTGTAGTATCAAGTCAAAGTTACTTGAGGGTCAGTTGACTCATGACTATTTTTGCCAAAATGAAGTTTTATTTAGGAAAATTAACCCGGGACAAAATCCGCCAATTTACAGGGCCTTCGTTCCAAAAGGCAGTAGACTCGGTTTACTAAAAATTTTCCATGATGAACAGTCTCATGTTGGGCCGGATAAAACTTTTGCAAAGATAAACCATTATTTTTGGTTTCCGCGAATGGCACGGTTCGTAAAAAAATACTGTGATCACTGTCTGAAGTGTATTGCAAATAAGAAATATACTGGCCCTAAACAGGGACTGTTACATCCCATTGAAAAAATTCCAATTCCCTTCCATACAGTACATTGCGACTGTGTAGGACCATTCCCCTTAACAATAGAAGGTTATAAAAATGTATTGCTTTTAATAGATGCATTCACAAAATATTTATTTTTAATTCCTTTGAAAACTCTGTCTGGTCCGGAAACATGTGAAAAACTAGAAATTTATTTGAATATATTTGGAAATACTAAAAGGTTAATATGTGATAGGGGGACTAATTTTACCGATCAACAAGTGAAACAATTACTTTCAAAATTAAACATTACTCAACACCTTATTGCCAAAAGTGCCCCGCGTGGAAACGGACAAGTGGAGAGATACGTCTCTACAGTTTTAGATTTACTAAGAGTAAATGTAAATGACAACAAGTCAGAATGGGCGAGCGTTCTGCCGAAGGTACAATTAGCCCTTAATTCGACTATCCAAAAAACAACAGGTTTCTCCCCACTTTATTTGTTAACAGGACAAAATATAGATACGGGAGATATTCAAGGTTTAACGGAAAGTATAAAATCAGTAACAACTACTGACCGAAATTTACTTAACGATCGCAAGACAGCTTTCGAGCGGTCAATTCGTTGTGGGTTAGAGTCAAAAGACAGATTTGATAAAAACAGAATAAAGAATAAAACTTTTAAGGTAGGAGATTTAGTTTTCCATCCATCTGGTAATTCCCATCTTTCTAAATTAGATCCAAGATATGAAGGTCCATTTGAAATCATACAGTTGTTGCCTAATGAGCGAGTAGAAATTAAAAATTTAGCTACTAATCGCAAAAGAGTTGTTGCTACAGAGATGATGCGGATATGGCCAGGGGAATTTGAGGCAGACTTTTAAAAACTTTCTTTTTAAGTATTTGTTTTTATTGTTTCTTGTTATTGTTGTACTTAGGTATTGTGTTACAAATGTTTGTTTTCATAAATTGTTTGTAAGTGTTTGTGAGTAGTACTTAGAGCTAGGTATGCTTATATTATAATGATACCATAAGTATTTGTCGAAAAGAAAAATGCCCGTGTGAGCTTTGGTTATATAGATTAAGAAAGTCAACTTTTAGTTGTTTGGAAAATAACAGAGTAAAATAGTAATACAAAAAAAAAAAATATTGAAAGACTTGCTCTTTGCATCAAGGTCATTATAAGACTTGATGTTGAAATGACGTGCTCTTTGCAACGTTTGTTTATTATTTACTGCTGAAAAGACTTGCTCTTTGCGTCGGATCATGAGTATCCAGATGTTGAAATGACGTGCTCTTTGCAATGGTTGTTTATTGTTTATTTTGTGAAATGATATGCTCTTTGCAATAATGGCTAGTACTTTATTGAAAGTTGAAAGGCGTGCTCTTTGCGTCGGATCAAGGGTATCCAGATGCTGAAATGACGTGCTCTTTGCTATCATATGTAACAAAAATTTAAAAAAAAAAAAAAAATTAGAAAAAAAAAATTCGAGAACGAATTTATTGTCAGGATTGGCCGTGTGAGCTTTGCTCGCACGAAAGTAGATAAGGTTCAAAAATAATTATAATATCAGCATAAAATATACTAAGGAATGTAGTCGTTTTCTTTGTTACATAAGCTTTCGAGATAGGATGACGATATGTATCGGGTGATGTATTCATTCTCGTAAGATTCTTTGTGTAGTTAAGAAGTAAAGTGTTCTAGCAGGAATATTTGTGTGTTTTATTTAAGAAAAATCTAATTTGTGCTAACATATACATTTTTAAGATTAGGATCTATGAGAGATGAGTATCTATCTACAGTAATAATGATTTATTGAAGAAACCAATAGATCTTTTATTTTATATAAAATGTAGTTGCTTAGTTGCTAACAGAACGAACTAACTATGTTTGTAGTCTAATTAATATATTTAAGCGTTGATTAGATTAAAAAAAAACAATAATTCAAATTATGTGCTCGAGTTGGTTAAAATATAAAATAATTATGTTTTTATTTTTGAACTACATATATAACCAAAGTAGAAATGAACATATTTTTTATTGGTATCCTAAAATTACTAAAGTAAATATTCCTAACTTACAAACCAGTAATTTTATTATGTTTTTTTTGCTTATAGCATTTAAATAAATAATATGTAAGATAACATTTTAGTAGCAATTGAAAGATGTTTTTTGTAGTTTGGCTGGGTATTCATGAGTATGCTATCAAACTGTAGAACTTATACACTACGAATGTATAGTAGCTATATTAAATTATAAAATTCTGAGAATAGTTTGACTTTCTTGGGTGTAGTGTAGTGTAGAGGTAACATTCAGCCTATTCTGAATGGATTTAAGTTAAAACCTTCATACTCGAACACAAAAACAGCCAAAGTCTTAGAAAGAGCCAGTTAATACTTAATATTTATATTTATTTATTTATTATATATATATATATATATATATATATATATATATATATATATTTATTAATTATTTTCTTGGGCATAGGCTAGCTTGAAAAGTAAAACTATAATTCATATCGACGTTTCGCTCATTATAGTGAGCTTTCTCAATTTTTTTCTTGGAACCATGTCAGAATAAATATCTTGAGAAAGCTCAATATAATGAGCGGAACGCCGATATGAATTATAGTTTTACTTTTCAATGAGTTAACCTATGCCCTTGAAAATAATTAACAAATATTTATATATGGTTAAAGAAAAAAAAAATATATATATATATATATATATATATATATATATATATATATATATATATATATATATATATATATATATATATATATTAGCTATTAACTGGCTCTTTCTAAAAGTTTGGCTGTTTTTGCATTAGAGTATGGAGGTTTTAACTTAAATCCATTCAGAATAGGCTGAATGTTACCTCTACCTTACATATAATATATATATGTATGTATATATATATATATATATATATATATATATATATATATATATATATATACAGTGTCCTTGAAAAAGTTCGCATCATATGGGAATTTTTTTATTAGGTCACTTTCTCAAAATTTAACATAGGTAATACCTTTTGCTTTACTAAGGATGAAAAATGACTTAGAGGGAATAGTCACCTGACTTGTGTTCCCTGCCAGAATTGATATATTTCTTTAAAGAAGTCGCAGAGAAAGGGTATTTTTTCAAAGAAGTCACAGAGAAAGGGGTTATTTGCTAAAATAGGAGAAAGTGGTATAAAAAGGTGTTCCTTTTATAGTTTTACATGTCAAATTTTGGTCAACAATTCTAATGTTCAATTTTTATAACTTTGTACAAGGCACTTAAATATTAAAAAAATAGTTTTAAATTTCGATTATGCTCCTAAATTAGTCAATTACGACTTGTTTGTATTAAGATATCTATTTACTATCGAAAATCTTTAATTAATATAATATAATAAAATCACGACAACTTTGCATCAAGCTTAACATACTTTTGAGAAGCAATTTTAATGTTTTTCCAAAAAAGACACAGTTTATGTAATATTTAGGTATAAAAAATTAATATTATGTTAAGGTTACTAACAGAAAACTCTTTTTTTTCAAATTAGACAATTATTATTTTTTTAGAATTTTCAAAAATCAGGAAAAAGTTAAAAAAATATTGGCATTTTTGACCAAAATTTGGTACGCATATGTAAAATTAAAAAATAAACAACTTTTCTTAATACAACGTTTTCATATTTTAGCAAATAAGACCATTTTTCTGTATTTTTTTTTAAAGAAATGTCAATTTTGACAGGTAATGCAAGTTTTCTGATGTAAGTCTTTTATAAATGTATTATAATGTAACAAATAAACTTGAAAATCATACCAGTATAGGTGAACAAACAAATTATTAATATAAAGACATGGCTGAGGCAAGCATCGGATAAATGGTCCATATGAAATGTACACTCCAGAATGCTTCTACACATACCACATGGTATGAATTGGCAAACAACACAAATAAGTAGTAGTGAAATAATGCATTAATACTGAACCACTTACGGTGCATACAAAACAACAAACTCTCAATATAAGATGACTATCAGCAACAAAATTGGGATAGCTATGGGGTCACCTTTATCTCCATTTCTAAGTAGAAACTTTTTGTATTAAGTATAATTCAAATATATCTACATAAAGAGATCTTTTTACTAAATTCTGCACACAACAAACACGCCTACTCATACTCATAAGATGCATTAACTAGTCATGGGGATTTACTACAAAAGCATAAACTGTTCTACTAACGATTACAAACTTAACTTAACTAAATCTATAAATTAAAGTATATTTTCCTTTTCTGCTTTCTTCATCGATGGTGAAATTCAAAATTACATGGTCTATTGGCTTGTGCAGTTCGTAGCAATAAACAGTTTTCTTGTGATATGGAGTTTTCTTTGTACCTAGAGAAAAAATAACTAGAATTAGTTTTTTCCTTGTTTAGTTCTCTACAATTAATACATACCTAACAAAATAAAAAAATTCTGTGTCAAAATTAAATGTTTTATCAGTACTACACAAAAGAGGTCCAAGTAAAATAGGTATAAGTTAATCTTTAATTGTAAAAGCTTTGGAAGTTTTAATTTAATACTAGATAGTAAGCAAATTTTTAAGAAGGGTTTGTTGCATTTTACTTTCCTACATATTAGTAATAGGCAAAATACCTTACATAGATTTTTTTGGCCCATTATTAACAGTAATGATATAGAACAAATTCTCTTTAATGCTAATTGGTAGGAAAAAAAGACGCAAAACCTAGCTTCATTAGCGAGATGGACTTGATGTAATAATAAAGCCAGAATAATTAAATATTATTTATATAAACTGAAAAGCACGAAAATAATTTTATTTATAATTTCAACTTAACAGGTGTTTTCCATTAGATTCAGGCAAGGCCCAAGCAAATAAAGAAAAGCAAGGGAAAAGTGCATATAAAAAAAACATGTTTATTTTAATCATTATCAACTGTTGTCATACATATAAAAGTAAATTATAAACTATAGCTACTATTAAGACAAGCTACAGAACTCTCAAAATAGAACAGAAAAAATTTAGCAAGTTCTTTGAAAGAAAACATAATTGATATACCACACCTTAGACCCAAAATAATAAAAAAATCGATATTTTGTGTATTTTGAATACGTACAAAGAAAAAAATGATTAGAGATAAAAATAATATTTTAGTTTGCTTTAATATGATTTAAATGTTATCTTTTGAAAGAATAATTATATTACCTGATAATAATAAATGTGATTTCTTTTTATACTATATTTAATGTTTAGTCAAGTACTTAATATGTAAAAAGTCTAAATAAACAAATACAATTTTGGGAATTTAATAGTTATAATAAAAAGTGTTTTATCATCAGGTGTAGCAGCTAAGTGGTTAAATTCTTCATGAATAAAATTGGCAGGTTCCTTGATTTTTGCATTTGGTCTTGACTGTGCGAATTTCTGCCCTGCAACACTCTCTTTTTGCTTTCCATAAAGTGTGTAATAGGTTTTAAAATGCCTTAGATTTACAATGGAACTGACCAGGTTATTGCAGGAAGTGTTATGTCGCCTTTTACATACTGTGCCAAATACTGAAGCTGTTAATATGTATTTTCTAATTTCTCCCTAAAATGGATTATCCTACTGCCCAACTGTATTTCTTGAAGTAACCTAGAAAAATGTTCATATATTTAAAAATATTAGGGAGCATGTAATACACCAGAGTATTATATAGAAGTATAAATGAACAAAGCCTAACAGAAAATGAACACTATGCAAAAACATACTCGCAAAGAGAGATGTGCCAACTCAATACATAAATGCAATTCAGTTGTCTTACTATATTAAGTTGCCCCAGAATCTTAGTACTCTATATAATATATTTCTAAAAATAGTGAAAACTATAGACTTTTGTGTTGTACCTCCCACTACTATTACAACCAGTATAAGTATAAATGAACCAAGCCTACAGAAAATGCAAGCTATACAAAAATATAGTCACACAGGAAGATGTGTCTACATTTTCTCTAAATCAATACATATATTGCTGCCCTTCAGCCTAAAATTAATGACGGTCAATGTAATTCTTAAGGAGGCAATGTCTAAAGTAAATTCTATATGAAATGCAGTATACTTCAGGCATCGTTGTTTAAAAATTTAATTTCTGCCTTGCGCGAGTCCCTCCAATGCATACCAAAAACAAGCTTAACATTGGATGGAAGTTACAAAATGAAAAACCTAATATTATTGAGATATAGTAAATATAGAGTAAAGAGAGAGAACAAAAAAGGCGAGTTTCAGAAAACTGTAGTTTTAATCTCTTGATCTAAACAAAAATAAAAACTTTTTATAAACCAGTGGCATACTTTACTTTTTCTTTAATATGAATTATGTTGCCCTTCCGCCAGACGCCATGAAATGGATAATTATAATCCTAATACTTTCAGCCCCTTGTCATCCAATCAAACTTGCAATGCTTGACCAAAATCGTCGTGAAATATATTTAAAATATCTATAAAAAATTATTTCTTTTTATTAAGACAGCCTGTATCTCAAAGACAAAACAAAACATAGACTATAGGAAACATGTTTATATGAATTCTCATAAAATACGCCAAAGAATGACCTACTTAAAAATGAGCATAAAATTAAGGAACATGTATATTGTTTTATGTTTTCTCAAACAGTCTCATGTAATATATATATTACTAATAATATTAGTAAATCCAGTAATAATCAAGAACAAATAAAAGTGGTGTTAGAATTATATAAGTGTCAGTCTTCTTATATGGTGCTAGATTTGTTTTCACATCATCAAACTATATTTCTCTTCATGTGAACCGCTTCCTTATCCTACATATTTTAACGGCCTATACCAAGACAAATTTTTACTTTTTAAATGTGGTTGTAAAACAGTACAACCAAGTGCCCAAAATTATGGAATAACGTTTCTGCAGCCAACACCTTACATTTTGCCAACTTGCATTGTTTGCCCTTACAAAACATGTCAAGGCAAACACCACTTGTGCATGCATAATCTTGTTTTTTATTGTAATTTTGTCATGGTTTTAGAATCTACTTGAATGAAACCTTTAAAAAAAATTTCGTAATTCATTTTGGCACATTGTATTAGGAATAGTTTTACTAATATGTGCTACTTTCAAATATTTTACTGAAAGATTTCTTAATTTATACTCACAAAGATATCCCTGGAGACCTCGCTGGAGACTCATCTTGGAACTTTAAACTTTCAACATCATTACCGCGCTTCTTTGCAAAACTGGTTGAATATGTATGGCCTTTGTTAATATCATCCCTACAATAAAAGATGCATACATAGTAGTTGAAACTGTTGTAATATTATCTATTATCTATTACATCCTAACAACATGGTAAACTGACTGGTATACCTATGGCACTTATATGATAATGCCCAGGGGCATACACTTTTGTTTTTGAGGGAACCAAGTGAGGCTCCAAAAATAGAGAGAGCGGTGAAAGAAAAAAATGTCAGGTGGATTTTAAGACATACATTTGAAGTGAAAAAATTGAAATAATAAGACTAAGATTCCAAAAAATATTCTATATGAAATGCAGTATACTTCAGGCAACGTTGTTTAAAAATTAACTTTTGCTTCTGCAATCAATGTGTTAAATACTATTTCAATTAATAATTTTACTTAATTTATCTTTTTTTCTTTAATTTCTGCCTTGCGCAAGTCCCTCCAATGCATACCAAAAACAAGCTTAACATTGGATGGAAGTTACAAAATGAAAAACCTAATATTAAGATATAGTAAATATAGAGTAAAGAGAGAGAACAAAAAAGGCGAGCTTCAAAAAACTGTAGTTTTAATCTCTTGATCTAAACAAAAATAAAAACTTTTTATAAACCAGTGGCATACTTTACTTTTTCTTTAATATGAATTATGTTGCCCTTCCGCCACACCCCATGAAATGGATAATTATAGTCCTAATACTTTCAGCCCCTTGTCATCCAATCAAACTTGCAACGCTTGACCAAAATCGTCGTGAAATATATTTAAAATATCTATAAAAAATTATTTCTTTTTATTAAGACATCCTGTATCTCAAAGACAAAACAAAACATAGACTATAGGAAACATGTTTATATGAATTCTCATAAAATACGCCAAAGAATGACCTACTTAAAAATGAGATAAAATTAAGGAACAATGTATATTGTTTTATGTTTTCTCAAACAGTCTCATGTATATATATATATATATATATATATATATATATATATATATATATATATATATATATATATATATATATATATATATATATATATATATATATATATATATATATATATATATATATATATATATATATATATATATATATATATATATATATATATATATATATATATATATATATATATATATATATATATATATATATATATATATATATATATATATATATATATATATATATATATATATATATATATATATATATATATATATATATTATATATATATTATATATATTACTAATAATATTAGTAAATCCAGTAATAATCAAGAACAAATAAAAGTGGTGTTAGAATTATATAAGTGTCAGTCTTCTTATATGCTGCTAGATTTGTTTTCACATCATTAAACTATATTTCTCTTCATGTGAACCGCTTCCCTATCCTACATATTTTAACGGCCTATACCAAGACAAATTTTTACTTTTGAAATGTGGTTGTAAAACAGTACAACCAAGTGCCCAAAATTATGGAATAACGTTTCTACAGCCAACACCTTACATTTTGTCACCTTGCATTGTTTGCCCTTACAAAACATGTCAGGGCAAACACCACCTGTGCATGCATAATCTTTTTTTTTATTGTAATTTTGTCATGGTTTTAGAATCTACTTGAATCAAACCTTTAAAAAAATTTTTCGTTATTCATTTTGACACATTGTAATAGGAATAGTTTTACTAATATGTGATACTTTCAAATATTTTACTGAAAGATTTCCTAATTTATACTCACAAAGATATCCCTGGAGACCTCGCTGGAGACTCATCTTGGAACTTTAAACTCTCAACATCATTACCACGCTTCTTTGCAAAACTGGTTGAATATGTATGGCCTTTGTTAATATCATCCCTACAATAAAAGATGCATACATAGTAGTTGAAACTGTTGTAATATTATCTATTATATCCTAACAACATGGTAAACTGACTGGTATACCTATGGCACTTATATGATAATGCCCAGGGGCATACACTTTTGTTTTTGAGGGAACCAAGTGAGGCTCCAAAAATAGAGAGAGCAGTGAAAGAAAAAAAATGTCAGGTGGATTTTAAGACATACATTTGAAGTGAAAAAATTGAAATAATAAGACTAAGATTCCAAAAAATATATTTTAATATAAAAATATATTTATTTTACTTAGGATAACTTTAAACAAATATATAAGTAATATCTATAAAGTAGTAAAAGTAATCAGATCAATAAGACTTATAAAATTTTTGGAACATTAAATTGATTAGTTGATATGAAAAACATTCCAGTTAAAAAAAAGAGGAATACATATTTGGATGCTTATTTACTTTACTTATTTTTGTTACATTTTAGAAATATTTTTAAATATACATATTGGTGTAAAACGTAGTGGTGGTATCAACTTTTATTTTTTAAATAAAACATCAATTTCTTCTGGGTTTTGAATTTTGTCCCAGATTCTAGCTATTTGTAATAGTATCTTTACTTGTTTTTGAGATTTTGACTTCTGAAAATTTGTATTTTCATATTTGGAGAGGATGTAACATCACAAAACAGATTTCGCTTATTGCAAGAGATAGAAAAATGGTTAAATATAGAAAGTTTTAGACAATTTCGTTACAAGCCTAATAGCACCTGCAGGCGAATTCTAGCCATTATGTTCTTGAGATATTTAGAAACGAATAAAATATTGCATTTTTAAAATTATGCAGTAACTTTTTTAATCCTAAAATTTTTTTAAAGTTATAAACATATTGCCAAAGCATTTTTTTGTCTAACATTTTATGGTGCTGTCATATTTTGAATCTGATGTTTCGTAAATGAGGGGCCATCATCAACTTTTAAATACACACCTGGATTTTTTAATTTGTTTTGTAACAAACCTTTGCATTCCAAAATCCAACGATGTAATGCACTCATACATTAAAAGTATTTAAAATTTGAGGAAATCAAGGTTATCCCTCTCTCTCCAAAACATTGTCTCTTATGGGAAAATCTTAAATATGTGCTGTCCAAATATTAAGTCTGTTATATTATTAGTGTGGGAGGGTCAAACGCTTGTTAAAAAGAATTACATAAATTACCAAGCTTGTAAAAAACGAAAAAAAAAGACTGTCAATTTTACAAGATATTACTATAAATTATATTTTTCAAATGGGACATCCTGACTATTATATGTCCCTCAAATGGGTCTCTTTTTGCAGATTATTATTATATCTGGTTCGATACCTATTCACTCCACTATGGAATAGTGTTGTCCTTCTCTCTCTAACACACTGCCTCATATGGTTTTTCTTAAATTGATCGGGTGTGTTTGAAGATAAAGTTATCAAATCAGATATTATATTTATAATCTGCAAGAAGAGTTCCATTTGAGGGAAATATAGTATAGAGTGTGTGCCGAGGTGTGTCCGATTTAAACAATACAACTTATGGTGATATCTTGTAAAATTAATAGTCTTCTGTTTTTCTAATAACCAGAAAAAAAGTTTTAAGTAACCCTACAATTGGTTTTTTGTTCACTACGATAAGTTAAAAAGTAAAAAAGTTATTAACATTTAAAATGCTATCAAGATACACTGATCACACTGTACATACATAAATACAGTAACATACATTAGTACACTAAATTACTTGAGAAATGAAAACTAATATCCCCAATTTTTTCTTACTTTTCCAGCGATTCAGGAATCTGTATGTACATTTTTGCTCAAGATTGAAAATATATAAAAGGTCAATTTTTATTTGTTTGTAGATACAAGACTAAGATATTTAATATGTTACATATGCATAGCCATGCGCAAGAATTATTTTCTCACTAGCAAGCAATGCCTTAGTAAATTAGGTACCGATAAAAAGTTGCTTCCCAATAATTTTCTATTTGTGATGTGATAACTGTGGGGGTATACGCTGTTAAAGCCTGCTACTGTCTGCAAACAGCAAAACTTTCTAAGTGGAAGTCACATAAAAAGGATCAATATAATACTGCTAACTAAAAGCTTTATTCTTACACAGATTGTCATGGATCCGGTGAGTTAAATTGCATCAGCCAGCATTATGGGACTACCACTATGAAAGTATTAGTGTTGCATAAAAAGTGTCTAATTTTATGAGCTTTTAATTTCTACCACAATTATATTACCAACAGGAAATAAGTTTTTATACCTACCGAATTACTATACCCCTGAAGGTTTTAATTTAATTAAATTAATATTACAAAACATATTTAAATTTTACAAATATAAAAACCGTAGGTATTTATGTGAATTTCAGAGAGAATTCACCTCATGTATAAAAATATGAATATGAAATAAAAATGAACCAAAAAATTCTAAAAGAATCGTGTTGCCTAGGTACCTATAAAAACACATTTATTAGTTTTATTTATTTTCATCATTGTTTGAGAACAAAATAGTCTTCCTCCTTCAAAGTTGGGCTATTTTAAGTTTCAAACAAAAGATATGTAGGTACTTCAGAAATACATCCACCATGTACCTTCTAAAAAATTACTATAGCATGGACACACAGATAAAAGTCCCAAACGTAAAAAATATGTTGATATTTTTAATATGATGTACTGTAATCAGTAATTGTCCATTTCAAATTCTTCAAATTCATGAAGGGTCTCAAAATCGAGCACCTATAGTTATATTATTTGAACTTACCTTATTCTGCATTTTCCCAGGATTCTCACTGCAAAATTTTTTGCAGTTCGGCGCCGAGGTCTTGCTGCTCTCGTATTTTTACGCCCTTTACACTCATTACACATATCCTAATTACACAGGTAACACAGGAATTCATAAACAAATATCTAGAAAGCTTAGACACAGTCACAAGAGTGAGAAGTTCTAAACTAAACGTCGACGTTTTAAAAATACAAGTACTAGTTATTTTGTAAAACACACCTATAATAAACAAACAGGAAATTCTCAACCCAAGACTCAAGCTATCATAAAAATATAAGGAAACCAATATTCCGGGTATTTAGATATTAAAAAAAATGGTTTTTATCGGCAAACACCGAAAGGTGCCGAAAGTCGAAAGGCCTTGCAATTATTACTTCGGCTAGCTGATAAAAAAACAGTCAATAGGGGAGATCATATTTATTATAGTCTGTAAAAGAGGTATTCTTTAACAGCACTCTGTCGTTTTATTTCATTTCGCAACAAAGATAGATATATCAACGAGGCAAGAAATACATGCCATGTGGAATATTTTGAATTTTCTATCAAAGGAATGTAAAACTCCTAAAGTTATTTGCTTGTAAGCGTTTTCTGAAATATTTGAATTTTTCCGTTAAAAGTGAAACTACTTATTTGCATAGTATTTGATAGATTTTATGTAATGTTTGTACATAAATATGTTATAAAATTAAATATTGAACGTGTTAATTTATTTATATGGCCTATTTTGGAAAAAATTAAAAAATAATCGGATTCTGACATTGATGCGTCATCTACAGAGTGGCGCTTGAGGTTTGAGTTCGAAAAATGAACACGAGAAATTTTATAGCGTGGATTTGCACTCTTAAACGGTTTACACGAAGTTATATTGAACAATATTTGTGTTGACTGATACGTTCGCCATTCTATCAGGAAGCAAAAGTATGCAATTTTTCCCATTGCATATTGTATATGTTATTATACAATTGATTTTTGTTAAACTTCACTTTTACAATGACGAGTTTCATAATAAACAAAACTAAAATGGACCAAATAAATTTTTAAAAAATGCACTAAAAGGTGAAAAATAATATTTTAATTCATCTGGAAGTTTGCTTTGTGAAGTCGGCGCTAAACTAATAAAGATATTAAGACATTGTACTCATGATATTATACCCAAAACACTCACTGAATATATTTTTGTTGATAGCTAATTTATTTTTTTGCCGGTATTATTTTATTTATAAAATTTTTTGTGGTTTGTATCTTTGACTAATTCAAATAGTTTATTGAATTTTTCACCTGTTCAGTTCAAATTTGGCGTTCGTATACAGTTTGTGTGACAATACCATTTGACACTCAAACTCAATATGGCGAATACTTGTTATTGGTGGTCCTATTTGACTGAAAACTGTTATCTGGGCATGCTTACGAGTGCAAATTGTGAATTTTTTGTCAAAATTTTGAAATTCATTCGTACAAATTCGAATCGGCAGCATATGTTAAGAGAGAAAGTTATGCATTCTTAAACAACAACAAAAATCTAAACTATCGACGTTAATATGGGAAACAAATTTTAATATTTGTGCTTGTTTAGGGGCACAAATTATGAGTTTTTAGTTACCATTTAAAATAGCGGTTTCAATATATACTTTTTTGTGAAACGAAAGATGACCCAAACTAAATTTTCATAGCCCCCTTCGTTTTTAAGATACAGTGTGAAATTGAAAATATTGCATTTTTGGGTCACCTCGTATTTCGGTTGTTGTTTAACTTATCGAAAAAAAAATCTAAACAAAACAAAAGAAAATTGTTGTCATGTCTGTAAATTCCTTGTCAAAAACGTCTGGTTCGTTTTGAAGCTAGATTAGATAACTGCAACAATTATTTTAAATTTTATAATAAAAAATGGCTAGAAACCAAACGTTTTCTAATGAAGAAAAATACGACATGTTGCTCTGCTTTGCACAATCTAAAGAAGATGTTAACGAGGTTTCGGAACCATATTTATTAAGGTATGCTTAGCATTCGTCGTATTTTATAATAAATACATTTTTATGAAGCTGTTGGCGTTTTAAACATGGGTATCCAGAACGAAGCCAATCCTGTGATAATATATTTCTTAGAATGAAAAGAAATCTAGTTGATTTCGGATCTTTCAGCAAGCCGCGAAGCAAAACCTAAACAAGGAGGAAGACGTAGTTAATATTCTGGCGTCCATTGATGTAGATTCTTCAAGTTCTTGCAGAAAAATCTATTAGAATGTTGAGGTTCCAAAAAGCCGGGTACAAAAAATTTTAAGGAATCAAGGTTATAAACCATTTAAATTGGTGCAACACTTACACCCGGGCGACGCGCAGCGTTGTATGATTTCCTGTGATTGGTATCTAGAAAAATGCGATAATGACCCTGACTTTTATAGAAAAGTAATATTAAACAGGCGTAATTCTAGATACAAGTCGCAAGAAAACCAGCATCGAATATTTGCTCGCGAACGACAAGGTAGGTTTGGGTTTAATATTTCTTCTTTCACATTGGGTTCAAAAATAATGTATCGTATATACCAGGGGAGCTTAGATACAGATCGGTATTTCCAAATATTGGAACTTATTCTACCTGAATTACTCGATGATCTACCTTTGGCCTCTTTACGCGACATATATTTTCAGGACAGAGCACCTGCTCATAATTCAGGCAGTATTTGGAAAATAATTTTCTTGGAAAGTGGATAGGGACCAATGGTCCTATAAGATGGCCGGCGAGATCGCCAGATCTCTCGGTTTTGGACAACACACCTTAGCCGATTTAATAAATACCACAAGAAGAACATTCAATGAAATGCACCAACGACCGGTCAGTATTTTCAATGCCTTAAGAAGAATACGGAAATTATGTAGGTTTTGTGTAAGGCAAAATGGACATCATTTTGAGCAATATCTTTAGAGTATAGATTTAGTTTTCTGTTTATTTTAGTGATCTTTAGTGGTAAAATTAGTTTTTGTTGTTGTTAGTTGCGGTTTAGTGGTGTTATTAACATGTGCATTTTATTCAATTAATAATACTTTTCAAGATTGATGGATTCACTGGTTTAGCACCGAAAAACCGGTTAATAATAATTCTTTTTATTATGAAACCGAGTTTTCGCACCAATTTTGAACCTTCTTCAAGGCAACCGGCTAAAATTTTAACAATGTAAGATAAACAATGCTATGATAATTATTACAAATCTACTTACATTTTACATTATAATTATTGAATTATTAAATTGCTAAAATTTGAACATTTCATGTAAAATAATATAAATCAAGGTTATACAAGGTAATAATTTATTGTACAATTTTTAAAAAAATTCTTGTTACTATAAATAAAATATACCTGAAAAATGTATTTGTTTTGTAAGCAATCCCAGCCTACTACCAAAAACTGAGGCTATCTCTAAAAAATGCAAATTACTGGGCGATTCGAATAGAAAAGTATAAACTATTATATATTTTAGAGACTTATTGTGAACTGAATAATATAAAATAAAAATAAACTGGGTGTCCCTTTTAAAAAATTATAAGTTTGTGTTATATCTTAAAAACGACAGCTCACATAAAAGATCTGACTACGCCACTGGATTCTACGTGAAAAACTGTGTCAGAGCCAGTTCTTACCTTTTCCATAAGTTAAATAACAACCGAAATACGAGGGGGGCCCAAAAATGCAATATTTTCAATTTCACACTGTACCTTAAAAACGAAGAAGGCTATGAAAATTTTGCTTGGGTCATCTTTCGTTTCACAAAAAAGTAGCATAACGTCGCGAAAACCGCAAACCTTTATCTTCACTAATAAGAGAGATACCCCATAAAATGAGTATAATTATTCTGAAACAACGGCGAAATAACTAATGTAATAAAACACATAAAAATTGATTTATTAATATAATTATATTTGTACAAAAAAATAGACATTTGTGTAATATAGCGTGTGTCACAACCTTACAGTAAGAATTAAAGTAGAGATCACAACTCATTCATAAATCACCTTAGGGATATGAGCCGACATGGTCCCCCTATTTTTCACATCGACCAATGTTTATGATAAAACAAGAAGTGGGGATGGCCCCCAAGCCGTGGCCATTTATTGACGAATGCCAGTGACGGCGTGAGTTTTCACTTCCCGCATAAGGAAATATCATCAATCGTGAAAAAATTATCGTTCCGGGTTTTTACAGATTCTCATGGTTTTCCATTACTATCGGTTGGTCGGTCTGTTCCGGTATAGCTAAAAAATCCACTTACTCGATTAACTTTAATTTTGTTTAATTTTCCACAAAAATTACGTCCGATATGAAAAAAAAAACTGGTAAAATATTGGTATGAATTCAATATAGCGAAACAAAATGACCTGTTAAAATACTTGATGTACGAAAATGAAGACATGGGCCATGCTTCATTACCGTTGACAAAAAGAAGTATTCTTACCTATTCCTTAATGAGGCAAATAGGTATTTTTACAAATCTCAAAGAAATAATCGTTCTCTACTAGGTTAGGAAAGTTTAAAAGAAAATTAGTTATTTATATATTATTAAACTTTTAAAGTTTTCAGTTATGTTTGCCTTATGTCACTATCATTTTGTAATTGTGACATTTAGAAAAATTTTTTGTTCAGTTGTTGAAAATGTCATCTTAAATCTGTAACTGTCAAGTTAGACCTTGTCTAAAGTGAAACCTCCTTCGTGAATACGGGTGTTAGAGTTTTAAACTAAAATCAATGCTTTTAACGCGCTTTTATTGGCTTCCTATTCATCTGATTGTATGTTTGTATGTCTGGTTCAAATCTTGTAATGGATTTTTCAGCACTTCCATTACCGATTATTTTCAAATTTGACATGCATACACTTTCGGATATTAAAAATCCGAATTTTTTTAGTCAACGTCAAACTGAAAATCGGTGCCTAGGAAAATTTAAGTATCAGCATTTAAAAATTCAAAATGACAATGTCAACAGGTCGGACGGCTGATTTTAACATTTGTGGGGATTATTTAAGAATGCACAACAAAAATCAAAATGGTGGCGCTAATATAGCAAACGAATTTTGTCATTTGTACAGATTCGGCTAAAATATCAGTATCCAGAAATATTTAAGAATAAAAGTTTTTTAGTCAATATTTGAGAATTAAAAATGGCGGCACCGCTATAGCAACATTTTAAAAATTCAAGATTGTAATGCCAACATGGTGGCGGAATTTTAACATTTGTGTAGATTTGGCTGAAAGAAAATAGGCATCTGGGGGTATCTGAAAATACATATCATAAATTTTTAGTAAATATTTAAAAAATGAGAGTAGGAATGCCTAGAATGCGAGCGAATTTTAATATTTATACAGATTTGATTAAAAATCGATATTAAGTGAGCAATTCATACATTTTTATTAATAAATATTTAAAATTGGGATGTCATCAATCAATCAATCAATCCGATAAGTACTTTTTTCAGATATTTTTAAACATTTAATTAGGCCACCGTTTTGTTCCCCCATTTTGAATTTGTCTCAACATTTTTACCAGTTCGTCCCTATATAATATTTGATTTTTGAGCAAAATTTTAACATAATCGATGTAGTAGTTTTCTGCATTAACACTCAACATTTTATTAGGCCACCATTTTGGATTTGCAGTAAAACTTATCAGTTGATGGTCACGTTACATCTAATTTTTCTGCAAAATTTAGATAAAATGGATAAACAGTTTTTTAGTAATAATTTTTTAACATTTCAATAGGCCGCCATTGTGTTCTGCAATATTGGATTTTTACCAAAATGTTACCACGTCATCATCATATGACCTTTAATTTTTAACCAAAACTTGAACAAAATAGGACAAGCAGTTCTTGAGCTTTGTCGCGGACAGACATACAGACTAACCGACGGAACTGCGAAAACTGTTTTTTTGCAACTAGAATACTTTCCCGTTGCGAGGAATGTAAGAAAAGATGTAAGATAAAAATAGAATAGCCAGTTGTCATATTGTTATTCCATATTAATAGCTAAATTTAAAAAATAAGAGATGTTTTTCAATTTTCAATATTTTCAAATTTCATAAATCTTAAATTCTAACCAGTTTAGAACATGTTTACAAACACATTTTTACTTTTAATTACCCAAAGAATCAGCATGTAAATTCCTTTACCTCACAACAAATTGGCCCAACTCAAGTGAAAATTAAAAAAAGGCCCGAAATCATCCGAAACTTTATTATTTCACCAGATTTCATCCAAAATCTAGTAAATTTCGAAATCGCAGTACGTTTTTTTGAGCGTGAGACGCCCTTTGACTATTTTAATTCTCTGGTAGGAAAAACTATTGTAATCGTCAAAATAATCACCTCAGAGTTTTTGTTGTATCATTACGCTTCTGAGGATTCTCACGTGACCCCCGACGAAATAAACGTTCTATTGTACTAAACCGGATTGGTCAATAAGTCATGTGACCCAAAATAAGTGATAAAGGTATCTTTCATTAGACATAACAAAATTTCCTTTTCCAGGGGAAAGGAAATCTAGCTGTTTATTTAACGATTAAAAGACAATTCCAAACTTAAACGGTCATTTTTTTACAAACTCACATTGCCGCAGCATCGTTAGGTTAACTAAAGCTCCTAGTTTCGCAATGTCCAAGATAAAGTAAATAAAACTTATTTATTAAATATATAAAAAATCAATATTCTTCTAATGTCACTGCACGTTTAGAACACTGCTTCTTGAAGTAAAGCAACATATATAACATAACAATTACAAAATAATACATTAAGACATATGCAGTAGTGAAGCTAAGAAAAGCTTGGTATTTTTTTCAGCAAATTAATTTCTTTAATGTTAAAGTTTATTGTAGTTCCACCACCCGCTATTGGTTTTTAAGCCACGTCGGTCACGTGACCTTGTAACAATCTTTACTGTAGCCTATTATACTTTTTTACTATAAGGATCCCTTGTCAATGAAAGTGGGATGGTCTAATACGATAGTGGGATGGTCTAATACGTGGAGTTGTCGTTTGGGTTGCCATATCTAACTAAAACTCTTGTTACTGGTGTAATTTGATCTAAGGCTTTAGGTATTTTAGCGTGTATTTTACTATTTTGCAATAAAATAGTTTCTTTATACCCCTTAGAAACTAATACTGGAAAAACATTACTATTTTTTATATGAAAATTTTGTTGTATCATGTTTAAACATATTCACCGTAATATAAATTGGTATAAACATTGGAGTTCCTGGCTAGGCTTGGCATCGTCGTACGATCGACCTTATACTGTGAGGTAATCTTGGTAGTGGCTAAATATGTAAATAATGAACTCTATTTTTATTCTTACTCTAAGGTCACGACGACCATCTGCTCGGTTCGGTCGCTTCTCAAATAGCATTACAAATACAATTCTGAAATTTGGAAATTACTTATTTTTGCCATTGTGCTATTCATCTAAGATATTAAAATTATAATATAACTTTCTAATGTTGGATAATTGGCCCATATACGAAAACTTGGTTATCCCAAAATTTCAGAATTCGATTGTTGTTAGTATTCGAGAAACCGACGGTTATGGCATATTCCTGTCTAAAAATTATAATAGTATATTAAAGTGGATATTAAGGTATTTAAAACACGCGCGATTTTTGAGAGTGATCAAAATACAGCAAGTGTTTTAAAGACCAGTTATCCACGAATTCTTTACGCTATTTTTTTTATTGGTACACTTTGAAATCATAAATAATGTAAAATATTAAATTCGTGATGTGACATCAGTATACCTTTCGTTGGAAATGAGAAAAACAAAAATTTATTTCCAATCTATCACGTAAGTGTCAAATTATATTTCGCTTTAATGAGTTCTAGCATTGATTATTTAAATAGTAAAGCAGAATGGCGGTTGATACCTCAAAAATCGGAACACGCTTACAAAAAAGATTACAAGTTCATTAAATGGATGGAAGAGAAAAAGGTAACACATACAGATGAACGAGTTTTGCTTATCTTCAGAAAATGTCTGATCAGTACAAGGCGTCGACTATGTGGGCTATCCATTCGATACTGATAAGTATGTTAAGGGTAAATAAAGGGGTCAATTTGAAAACATTTGTGAAAGTGCATGCGTTCATGAAAGCAATTAGCAAGAATAATGTAGGCAAATATGTCTTATATTTATTCAACGAAGACGATTTGCGGAAGTTTTTTACAGATGCACGAGACATTATGTATTTATTTTTGAAGGTGGTAGCCATTTGTGGTATCTTTGGCTCTTGTAGAAGATGTGAATTGGGAGATTTATGCTCATCTGACATCAAGGAAGAAGGAAGCTAGGGTCTGGTTAACTATCCTGAGAGATGATTTTTTGCATATTTTATTTATTTTTCCAGAAAGTATCCATCTGCAATATTACATTTCAAAAATAAAAATTGCGGAATATGCAAGTTTTTCTAAAAAAAAAATTAATTAAAAATGACACTCGGTCACAGTTTGACAGCCTTAAAACGAAAAATTTAGCAACGTTGCCAGAGTCTAGATTTACAAATTTGTTAAAGGAAATGAAATGACTAATTGAAAATTATTTGGACAACAGAATTGTAATTATCATAGTTTTAATGAAGGTTTTGTTGACGAACCTGGGCTAACTTAACGTTAACGGGACAGATTCACTTAACAATATAGGTTTTGTTACAGAAACATCACCCTTTCAGTATAGACTCGGAAATTGGTTGGCGCGCTGCCGATGCCGTGCGCTTCTTTACGGTAAACCTAACAAATCCTAACCTAACCTAATCCGCATATTTATTAATTACAAGTTTTGTTATAAAAAAATTAGTTTTACGTGTACCATCACTTATAGGTATTTCTTTAATTATGAATATGGCACCGCCGCAAATCAAAAACAAACAAGCATGGCGATGGGAACAGTCGGAACGATGTTTGAAATCAAAATTACCTTTAATTTGTATAATAATCACATCTTAACGTAATTTTTGAGTGCTGATGAGAGTTTTTCACACATTTAAAAGTTGGATTTAAACACTTTTAGGTCTAATTTAAATAAGCAAAACAGGGTACTAACAACAAAAAACAGGTAGATCCTACAAACATTGAAATTTTTGAGGTATGTACTTGCTATTATTCAAGTATGGCGCCATATAATTAATTTACTTTTATTAACATATTCAAGATTTTTATTTACATCTTCTAGCCTATAATATATCCTAAGCCTAATTTATAATCTATTTATATACATTTTGGGAAAATTTGAGCAGGGGTGTGTATACGGTAGTGTTTTACAGATATTAATAAAACCATTGCAGATGCCTCAACAAATAACAAGCCTTTAGAAATGACTTTGAAATAGGTTTTTCCCTATTGGCAATAAAATTTAAAGATCATTATGCAGAGTATTTAATTAACCAAATGCATCTCTACATTCTCCACGAGTATTTTTGAACACTTTGACCAAAATAAACAAAGATAGATCAAAATAGGTTATTATTTTTCTGATAATCGCAACATAATGCAACATTTTTTATATTTTTTTCTTCTAAAACAATTGGCAATTCAATTGGTATGTACTAATTGAATTTAATTTTAATTTTATTATTATTGGTTTAAAGTCCGTTTCGCAGTTTTCAGTGTCACAGTAGCATTTTTTTAAAAAAGACACATGATAATCTAAACCTTTGAAAGCCCTGTTAAAATTTTAAGTGTCCTTTTTCCCAAAGAACTAAGGAGATCAAACAGTTTGTTTACTCTTTCAATAAATACAGCCGTTTTTGTAGCTCAAAAGGAAGGCAGCTAAATTCATATCTAATATATAAATATTTTCCAGGAGAGACAGATGCACTAAATTATTGCTTTGCGTATTTTACTTTCATCTTTTCGAAACCTGATGAATTTATATGCAATTCGGTTAATTAAGGGAACGCTCTAACAGGATAATTTTTTATCTCGTTCATAAAACCTATTAATGAAGCCCCAAGATATGATTTTGTTATTAATAGAATTCGTATTATAAAAACATATTCCTAATAGGTTTATTTATATGTGGAATGTCAATATAAACTAATTCCTGATCTTGTTAAATATTTGAGGTAAGGGCACAAACTTTTAATACAACGAATCTTAAAATCTATATTACATCTACCAAAATATTTTTAATGATTCGCCACAAGGGCACAAGGGGAAGAATAAAGAAAACTAGGCAAGAAGTTGTTTCTATTTTGAAAATATCCCTGTTAGCACTAAAATACATGCGCTTATAGCTAGTTTAAAAGAAATTAAGCCCTTCTCATTTTGTAAAAATTCATTCACATAATGGGTTTCCTATTGTAAAATAAATTGGTTCTGATAGCAATTTCGTCAGTACAGAATTTTTGTTTATAAATCCAACCCTCTTATTTCAAGTTAAATAGAAAAGTTTCTTGAAGGTGTAGAAATTTGTCTTTAGTGTAATTTGCAGTAATAGAGAGTTTTTAGTTTTTCTAAAATTGACGTCAACTATGGTGTCTTAAATGTGATACCCTGTATATTATATATCAAATGGGCTTCTTCTTGCTGATTATAAATATACCAGATTTGATATCTTTACAAAAATTTGACAAAAACCCTGCCATAAAAGGCAATGTGTTAGAGAGAGACGAAAAACGTTCTTCTACATAGTAGAATCAATAAGAATACACTGCTTCTTACAGTGTGGGTTTTCTCAAAGCTCTCGGTTGTCCTTCAAGATAAAGGTATCAATCCTAGTATATTTCTATTCAGCAAGAAGAGGCCAGTTTGATGAACGTACAGTAATTAGTGGTTTAATAGGTGTTAAATTTTAATAAATCAAAGTTGATGTTGGTTCGAAGAAAATTAGAGCCTCTGGATATCTGTAAACTACACTAAAAAAAATCCTACAAATACAAGAGAACTTTTTATATTTAAGTTTTTTTTTTTGATGAGAGGTGCATTTATAACGAAAAACCTTGTACATAAAATACAAACTTTGTTTCTCTCCTGAAAACAGTTTGCTTTAGTTTTCATTGTCTTAAATAAAATCAAATTTTGTAATCCTGGATTGACTTTAAAATCCTTTTTTTAAGTTGAACAATGTTCGGGGTGCAGGTAAACAAAGTCTTTTCGTTAAAAACGTCTTATATAGTTTTGGATTTTAAATTCATTATAGTGTCTGCGATCCTTAGATTTTTTCTGCGGCCGATTAAACAAGATTGGCTACTTCTATAGAACCAGAGAAATTGGGTCAGTGATTAGTATTGCTTAAAGGTGATATGTTCTGCAATATTTTCTGATTTATGTTTCAGGTAGAGGGGAAAAAATTATTTCATCTCTTTTCGCCTATAAGAGTAAATTTAAGTACTGTAAGGACTATTTATTTAAAAAAAAACTTAATAGTTGACATTTTTATAGTTTGCTGATTATATTAAGTTTACATACTAATTTTTTCTAAACTGGTATACTTCTATTTATTGTTATTTTGACATTTAAGTTTAAATTGTAAGCACAATAAAACAGCGAGTAATAAACAAAACCAACCAAAGCATTGAGAGTAAATTCAAATTATTAAACGCATCTCATTCATTCTCCCTCATTCTTTGTTGTTCGAAATGGCACATCTTTATTTTTACAATAGTCTGCTGTTGTCAAATTTACATACATATAAAATAAAATTGTTGACAAATATTTACTTTAAAGTTTCTTACTTAAGGCCTGCTCTGTTCGCTGATAAAAACCCTTCTTAAATTAAGATTGTATTGTCACTCAACAATCCGGTCGATTACAGTTAATAGAATAACGCCTTAATTTGGCTGCATAGAAAGACAAGTCTTTTATGAACACTGTTATGTTTTAATATTTTTATTACTCGCCGAATGCCACCACTGTTATGATTTAATAATTTTAGTATTTTGTATTAGCACTGGTAGTAAATGTAAACACTTCAACTTGTTTCAAATCTCTCTATTATCTTCTGTACAAGAGGGACACTTCTTACTTCTAACAAATCCTTACTCTTACTGTGTCTACTGACTTAATTCTACTCACAATATAGTACTGACATAATGACTGACCTGCTCTATACTGACTACCTAGAACTTATTTTTATATGAATTCCCTAATTTGAGATGCAGTGGCGTATCTGTAAAATTGATTAAAAAAGGTGTCTATAAAAGTAATTTGGGGAGTATTTGCTACGCCACTGCTTACTGTACTACAATGGTTTCTTTTAATGTTTTTATAGCTGAACCTTCCCAAGCTTTATCGACATAGTGTAAATGAGTTTATGATAGGTTTTTTCGGTTATAATAATATTTGGGGCGGAAGAACGTGCATAAAATAGAATTTGAAGTAGAATTTAAAATACATATTGTTTACTTAGAATTTCCCTTGCAATAAACGGCCATTAAAGCAGCTTTTGTCGGAAGGTTCCGCCGAAATATAATGTATGTCTAAATATTGCATTTACGTGTCAAACTATCTCTAGACTAATGAATATATAATACTTAAGACTATTCACAAATAAAATGACTATTAAATAATGGGGTCACAACACCTCCCCCCTAAATGAGAGATTTTATAATAATGAAATTGTTAGAAAATTTCGTTCCCGAGTTAAAATATAAATTATGATACAAAATATACATCCTTGTAATTGATACTAATATTTAACAAAAGTATTATGTTCGAAATGATTTTACAAAATTTGCTATGAACTATGTTCTTATTCTATATTATACTAACCTATATAATATTGAAAACTGTTTTTTTTTTTATAATAATTAGGCATTCTAAATCTACTTAGATTCTACTAAAGAAATTTATTACTTATAATAAAACATAATATTATTACTTATCTAATTGATCGTCTTGAGGACGTGTGACCAATAGCTCTGCGAGGCGTGTATGATATACCTGGTTGATCGTCCTCAGGGTGATCATCATTATTAATTCTATTAGAAGTTTCACTAGTATACTGAGCTATATATCTATTACTTCTCGGGGATGGTTCAATGGTTTGATTTACCCTTACGCAAATATTTGGTATTATTCCGCAACAGGAAGTTTTTCTTATACATTTTGAATATATTTTGTAAACAATAAATAATAATACAACAACAGATACAATGTAAGCTAAAACAGAACCAGAAATATTATATGTTGATAAAAAATTATTTTTTTCAAGATTTTCCGTTAGCTTTTCTATGTCGTCTAGTTTATGGCTAGCGATGTTCAGTTCAGGAATGTGTTTTGAAAGAGTCTTATAATTTTCGTTTATTAAAATTTCTGTCAGGTTAATGTTATTATTTTTTATTTTTTCACAACAGTCCTCACTAATTTCTAATGGCGGAACAAACTCACTAAATATTTTCGACTGAAAGGCATTACCGTGAGGCATGAGCATCGTTGAGACACTATACGCTTTACACTGTTTTCCTATGGTGACACTGCCGCAATTTTTTAAAATAACGTCTACTGGTTTATTTTGATTAATACATGAAATGGTTAATGATTCAGGGCAAGGCACTGCAAACAGCCAAGTATTAGTTGTAAGTAACTGAATAAAGATACCTCTATTAGAATTTAATATATGTTTTTCGCATACTTCTGGAATTTTATTTGTTACTTGAAGTAACTTCATTTCACAGTTTTCCACTAAATGAGCCAATGAAACTGGTTTTTGTTGCTGACAAATCATTTTATCATCCGTTATTTTTATAAATTTATTATATTCGAGATCAGAGAAAGTTATTAAAGTTAAAGAAAGTTAAAAGAAGTTTATTTATAATGTTGTTAAAATCTACATATGTAATTAGCTTCCATTTGTTATTATAGAGTCGCAGTTCTCCAAGTTTTTCAAAGTGTATTCCTGGGTTGTGGTCGTAATATGTGACATTATAATCGTCGCTATTATCAGAACGAAAGGTATTCAGAGATATAGTGATACTGAGTAGTATTATTCTGAAATAGGAGAAAACATAAAATTTAAAAATACTATCTACATACATTTATATTTTAAATTATTTTCTATAATACATTTATACATGTTTTTTTTTTTTTGCTTTGTGTTAATCATAAAACTATTTTAATCTATTGGCATGGATTCAGAAGTTTTATCTATTATTATATAAGGTCCAATCCATAAGGATGTGAGTTTTTTGCTTCTGCCTCTTCGCACTGTTTCGTCATAAAGTAGCACCTTATCACCTATTTTAAAATCTCTAATTTTGCAATTTTTATCGTAATTTTGTTTTGAAACGCTTTTACTTTTCAATAGATTTTCTTTAGCCAATTGGCTAGAATATTGTAATTTTTGTTTAAGATTGGCAACAAAATCATCATATGTGTATTGAGTTTTCATAGGTTGAATAATTGAAGTAGGTAAATTAGGGGTATGGCCAAATAAAAGTTCAAAAGGTGAAAAGTGGGTTGCAGTATGCGGAGTTGTATTATAAGTAAATGTTGCAAATGGAATCAGCTATCCCAGTCTTCCTGACTATCTTTGATAAAATGTCTTAAATACTCCTCTAAGACTCTATGAGAACGTTCTAAAGCTCCGTTGGATTCTGAATGATAACTAGTAGTTTGAACCATTTTTATTTTTAAAAGTTTGCAAGTATTTTTAAAGATTTCACTTAAAAAATTTGAACCTTGATCGGTAATTAGAGTTTCAGGTAGTCCATATAGACAAATTATTTTCGTTACGAAGTAATAAGCTACTGTTGAGGCTTCTTGATTTTTTATAGGGACATTAATATTATACTTTGTCAGGTCATCTTGGAAGGTAAGAATATATTTGTTACCTGCTTCCGTTTCAGGTAAGGGACCAACAATATCGAGAAAACATCTTTCAAAAGGTTTAGTCGCGGTTGAAGTTATGACCATTGGCATTTTTGTTTTTCGCGATAATTTGTTTTTTTGACAAGATTCACATTTTTTATAAATCTTTTTACGTCTGTATTTTTTCATCATTTAGCCCTTGTCTAAACGTGTTTACTAAAATTGACTCTAAATTTTCTATTAATACCTTAGCAGAATTATGTTCATAATTTAAATGACAAGTTTCTTTATATTTATTATGCAGGTATCTTAATCTATCTCCATATTCTGTAACGGTTTCCCTAAAGTTTTGTTTTATATTCATTATTTGAGTTAAAAAATGAGAAGGCGGTCTTTTATCCGCAAACTGTTCTAAAAGAAAATCTCTAATTTCGTCCCAATTTAAAAATTCTTTATATTGTGTCACCTCTTGAGCTTTACCTTTTAATTTAGTACCAAAAATTAATTTGGCTAATTTATTTTTTTCATTTTCTTTCACAATATGCATTACTGCGTCACAGTTTTTTAGAAAAAATTGAAGAAAATTTCCATCGCCGTAGCCGTCAAATGAATTTACTAAATTTAATACATCAATTGCATCTTTTCCTTCAGCCATTTTTTTGTTTGTTAAAATTATAAAGATTAAATACTAATAAAAATTTAAATATAGATAAGTTATACGGTCGATTATTCAATTACTTTTTCAACACACAACGTATTTGCAGTACCTTTCACAAAATAAATATATCTATATAATTTCAAAAATGCATAACATATAAAAAAAAACAAATAGTGTCACCACAACAGGAAAATAAAAGAAAAAAACTTACAGCTTCATCCTTAGTTAGCTGGAACGTAAGACGAATTTCCTCGTTTTCTTTCTTCTTCTCGAAACTTGTTGCGTACTGGGCGCTCCTCCAAGTCTGTTGAAACTTCCTGTCTTTGGTATACCGATGTGGTTTAACTGGTGTGATTCCTGCTGCGTTCTAGGCGCTCCTTCAGAAAACACGGGGTAGTATATCCAGATCCGCTGCCACCAATGTTATGTTTTAATATTTTTATTACTCGCCGAATGCCACCACTGTTATGATTTAATAATTTTAGTATTTTGTATTAGCACTGGTAGTAAATGTAAACACTTCAACTTGGTTTAAATCTCTCTATTATCTTCTGTACAAGACGGACACTTCTTACTTCTAACAAATCTTTACTCTTACTGTGTCTACTGACTTAATTCTACTCACAATATAGTACTGACATAATGACTGACCTGCTCTATACTGACTACCTAGAACTTATTTTTATATGAATTCCCTAATTTGAGATGCAGTGGCGTATCTGTAAAATTGATTAAAAAAGGTGTCTATAAAAGTAATTTGGGGAGTATTTGCTACGCCACTGCTTACTGTACTACAATGGTTTCTTTTAATGTTTTTATAGCTGAACCTTCCCAAGCTTTATCGACATAGTGTAAATGAGTTTATGATAGGTTTTTTCGGGTATAATAATATTTGGGGCGGAAGAACGTGCATAAAATAGAATTTGAAGTAGAATTTAAAATACATATTGTTTACTTAGAATTTCCCTTGCAATAAACGACCATTAAAGCAGCTTTTGTCGGAAGGTTCCGCCGAAATATAATGTATGTCTAAATATTGCATTTACGTGTCAAACTATCTCTAGACTAATGAATATATAATACTTAAGACTATTCACAAATAAAATGACTATTAAATAATGGGGTCACAACAACACTTTAGTTGTAAATCGCCCAGATTGAACTTTTACCTGCTTTCTGCAAAACGAAGAAAAACACTTGTTTGGATAACCCAAATTAATTGTACGGGATAACCCAAATTAATGGCTTGCCTGTAATCCCTTCTTTTTTATTACACTTGAATCATACTGTGAACAAGCAGTTTCTCGAATATCAGGATTTCAATTTGTTGCTTAAAATTCTTGTTTTCAGTCGATAGATTTGCATAGACACTAAGTTTGTGTTGAGCATAGAGACAACAGATCGGTAGCCACTGAAACCTTCATTTTCTTTATCGCTACTTCAATTAAGTTATAGATATGTGCTCATATCGTGCGCTGATTCAGACTTTTTACCTAAAACAAAATGTAAACAAGTTTAATATTAAGTAACGCTTGAGGAAATTCTAAAAGTATCCTTCTAATTCCTTCTAAGTGAAGCCAAAAATGAAGTCTTGATATGTAATGTAATTTGATCAGATTAAATACGGCATTAATTATTATTGTTAAAGGCACCAAATGTAGAAAAAAAAGAAGTATCTAAATAACTATTTTAATACTTTAATTTTTTTATGGTTTCAGAAGTTAAAATAATAATGTCAAATATATGGAAATTATCTTAATATTTCTGTCTTTTGGCTCGTAATCTGGTGGTGTTGTCCTAAATAAAGTAAAATACAAAATAATTTCAAGAAATTTTCTTGCGGCACTAATAAGGGGAAACGGCTTTTTATACCGCAATTCCAAAAAGGCACAGATTTATTATTTAAGGAAACATAATAAATATTAGATTACTGGTGGCGAAATATACAAAATAATAAAAATATCTAAACTCTGTAGAATATATTAAAATATGAATATGACAAAAAAAACTACCTGGGATTTTTGCTGGAGTTATCAATATGTTGTGAAGAATATTTTTCTTTTTCATCACAGTTTGGTGTAAGCTCAGGTGTAAATATAGTTTTGTCCAAATGGATCTTCCCAGGGATACTATAAGTGTGGTCCCAAGTAAATTTAAAGTTATTCGACGATCCTTCCAGGGCTGGAAAAATAGTTGGAATTGCATTGTAATTAAGCCTACTACAGGTTTTATTTGTAAACATTTTAGCTTCAAAATGTGCTGAACAAAGCCTATAGCCTTTATTGAGGCTATGTAATTTAGGCTGCAGATCTTCTCTTCCACAGGCGACTACCCAGTTTCTTGCCCTATAAACACAGACATATTAGGAACATTTTTTATTATACATTAGCATTAAAACATGTGTCTTAAAAATTCATTCATTACCTGACGAAAAATCTGAAACTGTATCATCGGTAGTGATTGAAACGGTAAGTCAGTATTCTGTACAGGGCAAGGTGGTGGTTTTTGTAGCAGATAATGCGGCCATAAATTTTGGATCAATAAAGAAAATACTTTTGGGAACGTACATGGCGCTATAGAGCGTAAACTAGAAAAAAACTTAATTCCTATAGGTTGTGGGGCACATATTTTACATCACGCGATATCGGTTGCTACTGCTAAAGTGGTACCCATTGACATTGAAAATATTGTTTTTAAAATATATAACCATTTTAGCATCTATACGCTAAGAACAGAAAGCCTAAAAGTCTTCTGTAAATTCGTTGGCTGCCATTAGGAAGGACTTGTCTATCACTCTAAAACCAGATTCTTATCACTTTTGCCATGTATAGAAAAACTTTTATGCCAATATGCGGAATAAAAGTTTATTTTTTAAGTGAAGAAAACGCACCTCTAATTATTACAAATTTCTTTCAAGATCCGACTAGTGAATTATGGCTCTATTTTTTGCATGCCCAGTTACAATTATTTAACGAAACAATATTAAAAATAAAAAGAGAAGATATAACAGCAATTGAAGTTTCTGCGTATTATCTTGAACTCATGAAAAAATATCAAGAAAGACTAGTTGTTTTTCCCTTTTTCGGCAAAAAATTTGCTTGCTGGCTTTTTAAGGGAAGGAAATATAAATAAAGATTATGCGTACTCAGTGGCTAAGAGATTTTATCATGAAATTGTAACATATTTAGTAACATGGTCCTAAAGATTTGTAAAAGATATTTACAAAATGAGGCAATTTCTTTTAAAAACCAAAATAAGTTATGATGAATTTCAAGAGTCCTTCTCTTATTTTTATGAAAAGATATTGGATTTTCCCTAAAATTAAATGACAATCATTTATTTGATATATACTGTGTTATTTCAAAATGTATCGACTAACATCTACCAGAATGGGAAGAGAAAAAATTATCCATGACTCACAGATGGCAAACCATTTATAGGGACTTGTATACAGCAGATACTCATCTAGATATTGTTAAATCCCTTATTCAGTTCATTTTCACTTTGCCAGGCACGAATGTTGACTGTGAATGACTTTCAGTGATATCAATAGATACTGGAGTGGCGAGAAAAGTAGATTGACCGTTTCCACATTAGAGCGAGTTATGAAAGAGATAATTTAACATTAAACTGAGTTGTGAAGAGTTTAGACTAAAAATCAAAGACGATGTAAACTTGCTAACAAAAGCAAAATCTTCTCGAAAATATGAATAAAGTTTTAATAATTGCTTTATTTCTGTAATGTTTTATTCCTTTGATTTATATCAAACAATTTTATTTTAAGGAAAAACATGAAAAAAAGGATAATCATTTCAATTTAAATTTATTGTTACTATGTGATAACTTTGTTCTAATAACATATATTTTGATATTTTAATTTTAATAAATTATTACCTATGTACTTTGTTATGTTTGTTATTTGTCATTTGTATTTTTATTTTGTTACTGTATTTTTAGGTTTATTAATTTTTTGTTAATGTCTTAATATAATGGTAAATGTCATTTATTTAAATAAAAAAAATTAAGCTTTTACACCACATTACCTGTGACATTATACTATTAGTTTATATTTTCCCTTTATATTGTAGTTTGCTTATCTATTCTAGAGTTATTATATTTAAATAAATTCTAATTTTTCGCTTGCGGCAATTCGTTTACTTCTTATTTTTGATGCAATGGTGCATACATCAAAAACTTTTCGGTCGCCGCACTATGTAATCGCATACGGCAATTTGTTTCATTCTTATTTTTGATAAATGGTGAATGCGCTACAATTTTCACCTGCGCCGCAATTTTTTGCGCCTGCGGCGCTATGCTCTTTGTGATTTCGAAGTTTCTGGTGACACTATTATATATCAAATAACTTTTGTATTTAACTTTTTAACAACTTTTATTTGGGTTTTCCTGCATACCTAGTTTTTTTAATAATAATATATAAAATAATTATTACAAGAAAAACTTGCCTTAATTCATCCATGGGGAATCTAAAAAAACTTTTATTGCAAGAATAACTTTTATTCTTACAATTTTTGGCAGCACAGACCAATCCAACCTTGAATTTTTCCATACCTACTTCACAAGGATCTTAAAAATAAATTCTATAATCGCACACTATTCGACAGCACTATAATATCCTCCGCCTATGAACATTCGTATTGGAACGGAACGAATTATTATACTTAAACCGTCACTAAGTAGATGGTTAACAGGCTTCTAAACCAAAATGTCGTGCGGGGTGAGGAGGATGCGTAACGTTCTCGCCATCCATGGTTATCGTATTACCAATTTTACAAACTCTGCTGCTCTCTCTAGGACAAGTAGCGCACTTCCTAATGTAACAGCTTTAGCATTAAAGATTTCGATAACTTGCTCATTATTGATTTTCTTTAGAAAGGCATCGCCAAATAAGCAAGTAAGGTAGGTTCTCTTGAATAATTTTGTTCTATATTTCTCGAACACTATCGGTAGATACCGCAAGTATCGAAAAAGTTGTGTAAAAATTGCTTTCCTGTTGAGAGAATAAGTTATAACTTATAATATTTAGAAGGTCAAAACCAATTAGGAATTCTGACAGTGCCAGATTATTTTTTTCTTTTTATCTTAATTAAAAGAGTTCTAGGACTAGGAGACACATTCTGAATTTGGTTTTTACGTACATAATTTCCCATAAAAAAGGGTCCAAGTTTATACATTTATTCTAATTTATAGACGAAAAAAATGTATATAAAGTTTTGAGAATATTTCCTAGTGAGTTAATAACCGATTTCTTTGTGCTGGATTGTGGTGGCAATTTGCATTTAAGTATCCATTTTTATGCGTCGGTTTTCTATACACAAAATGTCCTAATGTACCATTTTCCTTCCTTTGAACACATACATCTAGAAAGGGAATCGTTCCATTGGATTCAATTTCCATTGTGAACTTGATATTATGATGTTGTTGATTAAGGTGGTCCAGAAATGTGAGGAAGTTATCCTGTCCATGAGGCCAAACCACAAAAGTAGTGGAGCGGATGTTCGAGCAATATCCATAAAGATATTCACTAATACAGGTGATTTAAAATGGTTAAAAAAAAAAAACGATAAAACACTGGAAAAAAATTTTTAAAACCACTTAAATCTTAATTTTAGAAAACTATTTACGAACATATGCAGGGTATAAAAATGAATTTATTTATATGATTTCTCTCTAAGTCGCACCTTTTAAAATATACAGGGTGAAACATGTAGGTGTTTCATTACTTGACATAATTTGACTTAACAATGTCACTCCAGTGACGTAGAACGGGGGTAATTCCAGCACATTATCGCCCGGAACTTTTTACTAACTGGTATATTCTTTTTTATTGTCTAATTGATTTCTCAAAAATGTGTGTCCCTTGAAATTTCCTACAGGAGATTTAATTTTTAAAATATTTTCATTTTTTGCATCAATGTAGGTAAATTAAATCCAAATTTTTGACAAATTATTGGCCAATAAAATAAAATAAAAGAAATTCAATATACCGTGTGGTAAAAATGTGTTGTTCTATGCCACTGGAGTGACACTGTTAAAGCCCCCTATCTCGGCGAACCATTCGTCAGAAACTAAAAATCAAATCAACGAATCGAACCGAATAGTGAGTAGCGTCTCAAATAATAACTCCTAATGTATGCATACTCTGATTAAAATATCAAGAGTTTATCTACGAAACTATCAAAGAAAATACAGTTTTGAACACTTATATGTCACACCCTGTATATTTTAAAAGGTACGACTTGGAGAGAAACTCTATTTAACATTTTTCATATTCTATCAAGAACTATCTATCGTCAAATTAAATGTACTTATTTTTGAAACACCCTGTATATACGGAGAATTACTATGTTTGTCAAACGACTAAGATAATATCATCTCCTAGCAAGGAGAGATGTCATTATTCCGGTCTAAATTGCCTCTAAAAGGTTTTGTGTAATTGTTCCTGAGAGAGAACAATGGAGGGATTCCTCCCCATCCTTCCTCAAACTGGAGGGCCTTGTCTGTTTTACAGATGGCTCTCTAATGAAGGAGGGATCTGGGGCGGGAATTTATAGGGAGAGTCCCAGGGCAAGAATTAGTCTTGCTCTTGGACGGTATGTGACTGTATATCAGGCTGAGATTACAGCAATCTTGGACTGCGTACAGGAAAACCTTTCCAGAGGATATCACGACAAGCATATCTATATATGCTGTGATAGTCAAGCCGCGATTAAAGCTCTGTCTTCGAACAGGGTCAATTCGCTGCTAACACTTGAATGCAGCAGAGCCCTAGAGAGGCTGTGTGAGTCCAATAGGGTTAGCCTCATTTGGGTGCCTGGCCATCAGGGCATTGGGGGTAATGAAGGGGCGGATCAGCTGGCTCGGGAAGGTAGCAACACTGCTTTCACAAGGCCGGAACCTGCTCTTGGAATTGCTCCTTCAGCTGTCAAGGCTAGGATTAAGAATCGCACCGTCGAGGAATTCCGTGCTGAATGGCACGAGCTAGTAGGAGTCAGACGGTCTAAGGTCTTCGTATCAGGCCCTTATAGCCGTTCTGAGTCTAACAGACTTCTAAATCTAAACAGAAGTCAACTTAGAACTATTACCGGGGTCCCAACTGGACACTGGCTAGTGAAATATTACCTGCATAAGATTTGACTCAACAACGATCCATACTGCAGGATTTGTGCTGAGGTAGGTGAAACTACCGAGCATCTAGTCTGTCGATGTGACGCTTTAGTCAACGTCAGACTGCTTTGCTTGTGGGACGTGCGCGACCTGAAAGGGTCCTTTCCTTTCTAAAAAGGAGTGGGCTCTTGGCCTGACATGCCTACTTGGGGGGATAGCACAATTGGCCCCAGTGAGCCTAAGTGCTGCCCTTGTCGGGCTCTCCATCTATGTCTATGTCTAAGATAACATCATCAACAATATCTTTTAAATATTTGTCAACATTCTTTTAAAAAAGTAAGTTAAAAATTAAAAGCTTTTCATACTTCATTAAAGAACATGAAAACGCTTTAATAACTGCAACAAATTAATAAATTATTCCTTTTTATGGTATATGCAATCAATTAAGTTAGATACTTAAACTAATTTTGAGAAACACGCCGCTATTACATACCTTTAGCGCTATCCACACCGATTGGAATAAATAAATACGTATTCTTAGCCCGTTTTAGAATACATGCGCGCTGGCATATAGAATAAATTTATTTAAAAAACTAAAAAAAAAACATTTTTGACACTTAGCCGGCTTATCTACTCTTGAATTATATAGTACCTAAAGTAATGACCTCGATAATTTCTAAAATCAGAAAGTTTTAAACATTTTTTGTAATATTTCAACCACGTTCTTGATGAAAGCCCTCAATTAAAATTTATCAGATTATAATAAATATTCATAATAGATAGCAAAACCATAATGATATTCCAATGTCATATGGATTTACGCAGATATTTTTTCATTGAAAGGAGTGTTAGGGAAACTTTGGTAGATATGATTAACAATATAATTAATAAACATTTGCAAATAAATTTGAAATATGGCAGGCCGCGAAGCACATAAATCATTTTAAAAACTTCTAAAGAGGAAAAGTGATTGTAAAAATTATTGAAATAATTATTGATAAAAGCATTTTCCGGTTGCGTAAGTTTTAGCTGTTTAAATTTTAAGGATATATACTATATTTACCGGAGTGGACCAAAGGGAGAGTAGGTAATGATTTTTGGGTCTATGTATGTGTGTGGTATAGCCTAAACGGTTTGAAGGATTTGATGTATAAGATATCAAGGGATTTGAACCGATCGTATCAAATTCAAAAGCTCGTTAGGGCAAAATAAAATATACAGGGTAGAATATTTAAGTGGATATTTTTTACAATATTCACGCTTCCTGCCGAGTGCAGTTGTTCAGCGACACCGGATTGGGCAATTTGTTTTTTACTTACACATCTTTTATGTTTCTTAATACCCCAACTAGCAATATTCTGCCTTATGACCTTTATTGTATTTTTTGCGACGTCACAGTTGGTGTAAAAAATGGTCAGCAACAGCTAGACTTATATATACTCAGCAATGTCATACCGACGTCGGATTTTAGGCTAATATCGCACAGTAGTAATGGCGACGATGTACGACGTCGGCATTATGTATTTTATTATATAGTTGTATTTAGGTGATTAGACTGACGTTGCGCCAACGTCGGATCTGGTTGTATTTAAGGTAACAAACCAACGTGGCGTCGGCGTTGGATTTTGACTAATTATTGTTAGGTATTTCCAGTGTACAATTATTTACTAATTGTTAACTCAGCTCTACTTCTGCATGACGTGGGCAATATGCCTTTTATTTCAGTTTTACACAGTTGATATTTGATGTTCTAGAGATTCCTAACCACAAATTTTATTTTCTGTTTTGGTTTTGTTTTCCAATGCCGTTTGCTTGCGGATGGGTTTAAAAATATAAAAGTCGGTTTTAAAACTACAAAATGAATTAGGATGAAACGTAACTATAGATACTCAGCAACGTATTAGAGAAAAAAGTGACGTAAGATGGACCAAATGCGCAATGGAAATATTGGAAAAAAAACATTACCTCCTGTCTGTCCACTATCTTTGCCAATATCAGCAGGTATCATCCATGTCCCTATCACCATCTTGTCTTAAACAGGCCAAAGAAAGTAACTTTTACTATGATAGTCATGAACGGGGTTCCTCTGACGAATGCTACTCGGAAATGGATTTCACTGATATCAAGCATACAGAAGAGCCTCAGGATTAGAAAATACTTCTTCAGTCTGCTAAATTACGGAAGCCATGGGCATCAGTAAAAAATAAAATAACGTACACTGCATTAAAAGAGAATATTTAGAACTGTTGGTATAAATAATTTACTGGTAGATCTAGGATATTGTTATATACTCTAAAAACAGTAAAAATTGTCCCTATGGTAACTTGTAAATTTGGTACAATACAATTAATAAAAACTTGGAAAGGCCTCGTTCATTCCTTAATAAGCCAGTTATAGATGTCATACTGCTAAATTTTTATTTTAATGGTTTACCAATAAACACAATTTCAAAATTTAAATTTTGGCCCAGTTTATTGAATATTGTGAATGTTGATAATATTTCACCAACTATGTACTATAGGACCCATAAACCATTTAGTGCTGAATTGTGTCTTAATTAGCCTACAGTCGAACTAGGAGAGCTATCAGAAAACGGGATAATAGTAGATAAAGAAATTTCCTATAAAATTAAAACTAAATGCTATTTTGTGTGATACACATTCTATTTATACACTATTATAAGCCCGATTATCATTTATTTATTTTTTTTGTAGGCGTAGTGCCTTACAAAACTTATCATACCCAGGTACCAAATATGCTGTAGGAGCATACTAATGGCGTTGGCATCATAAGAGCTTTCCACACAGTGATTTCCCCTTAAGAAATAAAGAAGGTTTTAGAAAAAGTTGATCCCGATCATCACACAAAGGTAAAAATAATAGAAGTAACATCGTAACTCCATTAGAAGATATTCCCATTATTGTCGCTAAAAATAAACCTATTGTTGACTCATTGCACCTTGTTGCTTTCGGAATTATGAAGAAATGTTTAAAGTAATTGGTACATGGGAGGCATAATTTTAAGTGAAAGTTTTTCCTACATCAAGCTGATATGATTTCAAAATGGTTGGAAAATGCTAATTTATCAATGCCGAATGAAATTCATCTTACAGTGAGAGTTTTTTGGAAGACAACTGAGCGTAATATCTTCAGTGCAATAGCCATTCCCTCTGAGAGTTTCGATGTTTCCGATGTTAGAGAATCTTGATGAGAAATCGAAATAGCTCTGAATACTAGTGAGTTAATAAACGATTTCTTTTGTGCGGGATGGTGATGGAAATTTGCATTTAAGTATTTATTAGTATGCGTATTATGAGTATTTTCTATACACAAAATGTCCTAATGTACCATTTTCCTTCCTTTGCACACATGCATCTAGATAGGGAATCGTTCTATTAGATTGAATTTCCATTGATATTATGATGTTCTTGATTAAGTGGGTCCAGGAATATGAGAAGATTATCCTGTCCATGAGGCCAAGCAACAAAAGCATCATCTACATATGTATCTGAACCAGTGTTTTGGTTTTAGTCAAAGGCTTCCATAAAGATATTCGCTACCACAGGTGATAGAGAAGATCCTATAGCTGCCACTGAAGTTTTTTCATAAAAAGTTCCTTGAAAAATGAAATAAGCAGAAGTAAGAAAAGCCTCCACAAAGTCTATTAAATTCTTATCTAGATTATTATGATATAATATGTCTGATATAATGGAAATTGGGGTTATCAGGAACATTTATGTATAGTTTTTCTACATTGAAACTGACCAAAATGTCTTCGGGATCCAACTGAAAGTTTTTCCGCGAAATGTGCAGAGTTTTTGATAAAAGAATCTGTTTTTCCAGTAAATAGATTAAGAAATTTTGAAAGATATTTACCTAGTTTGTATGTGGGCGAGTCTATTGCACTGACGATCAGTCGAAGTGAAACATTCTTCTCGTGTATCTTTGGAAGACCGTAGAACCTGGGCTATTGCACTGAAAATATTACGCGTTCATGTAAAATATATAGTAATCCAACTCTGCCAAAGGAGAATGATAAGGAGCCACCGTTAAGTAATGTTGTTTTTTCCTACAAACATGGCACTACAGTCAAAATAAGCCGATTACTTCGGCGGTCCAACATAGGCACAATCGTCAATACACATAAGGAGATTGGACAATTCTTGCAATCCCCGAAAGATATTGTACCTTTCCAAACAGAAGGAGTATATAAAATTCCTTGCCCCTGTGTAGAATTGTATGTGGGAGAAACAGTACGCTCAATATCAACTAGACTTAAGGAACATGAACGATGTATTAAAAAGAAACAAATTGTTCAATCTGCTGTAGCTAAACACCTGCATACCACTGGCCATATTATAAATGTGAAAAAAAAACAAGGTTCTAGCATCGGTTCCAGGATTTCAAGTTGGGTATAAGATTCCGCCTAAATCTATTCGAGCTCATTCAGTATTCAGATCTGTTGGAGTAAAGATTTCTGAAGATGCCTCGTGCAATCGAAGGCGAAACGTCGGACTGTAATTCCAATTTGTCACAGTTTAATCCCAAGAAGACATACCAACATGCAATTTTTTATGAAGTGGGATCACCAAAATGTCTGTGAACTACTGTCTATTTCAGATTTATTTAAGACACTCAATAAAAAGACAACAAAAGGAAAATTGTAGTTTAAGAATAGCCAAATTGAAGGAGATGACGTGGATGCTCGCCGAAACGCTGGGTTGATACCAACGATATGATGTAACTGGTATATCCACTTAAAGTGGAATAAGTTCCACGCATTTCTGTAGTAATTAATAACTAGGATAAAGAAAAAATGTAAGTGCTCAAAAAGTTAATAGGTAAGCAAAAATAAATACAGAGAACTATAAATGCTGAGTGTAAAGGAAATCTTACTATTAACAAGTTTTTAAAGAAACGAGTATTCAAGTCGTATAAATGGCAAAAGTAGCTCAAGCTCTTTTATTGTCAGTGCTCCTTATACTAACGCTCAACAGTGTAAAAGGTAATATTAACACAAATAATACCATTTTTATACTTAATATTTGTTTTAAACAAGGAACAAGGTTTTCAGTAACTAATACAACCCAGGTGTCTTTATTGGGATGCATTAATAAATAGTCAAAAATAATTTATATAAGTAAGCAAATTGGTAAATACACTTAACCAGTTTCCTTTCCTGATACATCTTCTCTTAAATAAAAAATGTCAGTAACAGTTACAACAATTTATAAATTGTTTCGTCTTTCGCTCTACTAGACAAAACGAAAAATTCAATATAATGGAATTTTTTTACTAAAGTAGCTTAAATTTTCATCACTATGAATTCTTTCTTATATGCTATTATGAGATAACTGTTTACAATAGTGAAAAACTAGGTACATTTAAAACTGAACGAGGCATCGGCATGAGCTTGTTACACTGAACTGAAGCATAATACTTAATGAACCAATTTTTAAATTCTTTTTAGTTAGTCGCTTGCCTGAAATTAAAACATATGTTTTTTCTCAACATCTGTGTTCGATAAAAAGTCGAGTTCTTTTCAATAGACAAAGCTAACTCTCTGCCACAAATACAATAATATCGAAATCTCTCCATAAAAAATTATTCTTAGACGTATATTTTATTTAAGTAATTGAATGCTTACTCTGCAAACATCGTTTATTACCGAGAGCAGATATTTCTTAGATACATCTGTTTATATGCAAAATTGACATTGTGAGATACCTAGAACCCTCTATCGTTCAAATGGTTAAATTCAGAACAAAATACACTTACACTTTCTTTGTCATTTCAATTTCAAGAAGTTTTTTGACTGTTAAGCAACTGAATTTAGATATAGGACATATTACATAGTATATAATTATAATCTTCCATTGATCTCAAAAAGACATTATATGGGATGTTGCATTGAAAAATACGTATTATCAAAATATCCCTAGACAAATAAGTTGATTTGACGTGTGAGACAGTTTTATTCAAATTACGAATAGTTTTGAAATTATTAAATTTATTCCAGTTAAAAGTTCTACCCTGCTTGAGAGAAAAAAAACTGTACGAGAAAAAAATTGCCATATTTTACCTTTTTTTTAACTTTAAGCGTTATACAATTTTTGTTAAGGTACTCTTTTATCTCCTGGGTCTGGCTATCCTGTACTGTATAGTGTGTAGTGGAAAAAATGCATCATATACAAAGAGATTTGACGGGTTTTACTATTTTTTCTAAACTAATTGCTTTAAAATCATTTAAAAAATTGGGAACTGCTTCATATGCCTATGGCTACTATAATATTGTATAGTCTATAACATAGTTTTGTTTTTTCGTTTTCAGGGAGCTGATCTATCCTCCAACTGCAACCCTGTAGAGTGAAAAAAAAATTTACATACAAAATGATAAAAAAACTTAGACGGGTTTCACAGTTTTTCAAAAAAGCTTAATGGTTTTGATTTTTTTTTCGTTTTCAGGGTGCTTTGTAGTTGAAAACGTGTTTCACCATTTCAGTGACAACATTTTGTTTAGTTAGGTATTTATTTATTATTTCTATAGCAATTTCAAATTTTTCGAGTAAATATTTTGATGTTTATTGATTGTTTTCTCGTGAAATAGTTATTCGATATAACAAATCCAGAAAAAAAATTGCGCCTGAAATTGCCTAGTAACAAACTTCCCTAACAATCAAAAGAGAAGAAGAAGGAAAAATAAATTGTGGAAATGTGCAAGAAAAAAAAAGGTGTGAAGTTTGGTAACGGCGCTACACATGTTTCAGTCTTATTAGACTTCATCAGCAGAGCAGTTTAAGCAAGTCCTAACAATTTTAAAATTTTGCCGGCAAAATATTATATGTGACAATACTTCCTGTATAAGCCATTCATAATACCATACATGGGATATGTCTTTAAGCAATAGTCTATGGTTCATATCCCGAATCATATGAAGTACAAACATCGGGCATTTGAATGTTTAAATTATATATCAATAAATTTTCAAAAAAAAAATATACAAGCCTCTTTAATTATAGTGTTTGAGAGTATACAGACTTGAGATTATTTGAGCATACTTATTTAAAATACAGAGATTTAAATCAAACTGGGAGCAAAACTTGTGGGTATCTATTGAGGCCACTGGCGAAGATTTATTGTTTTTCAAATATCAAAATTAAGATAAAAGCAGTTTTTTAAAGATCTCAAGTTGTGAAATCCACTGGCGTGCCCATATGGAAAGTACCATTTTTGTCAAAAACACATTTTTTTCTTCGTTGCAAATCGTTAACTTAAATGAAAATAATAACCAGATAACAATACTAGTTTACTGTTTGAATTCAATCTGAACGTTATTCTGCACAAAATAGCTAATAATATTCTGAACAGAATAAATAAATCTCACTTGAAACCTTTGCAAATAGGAACAAGCAAATAAAAAACCCAATGATCAGGGTGTCTAGTTATATTTCAAACCGTAACTCTTACCATAGACACTTTATTATATGATTTATCAAAAAACTTTAAATACAAAATTTTTGGGTTTTATCGGAATGGGTAATATTTACAAAAAAAAAACAAATAAACAAAAGGCAATCGGAAAGTTATTTGAAACACTTTATATAATATATGTCCGTCAAATGGGTTTGTTCTTGTTGATTAATTAGGCTTAGGATATATATATGCATTTGCACGAAAGCATATGAAATGCATATTTTGGCAATTTTTGTCTTTAAATGCATATTTTGCAGTTATTACAGAAAAAATGCATATATTCTAATTTCAAATATAATCCTTAATAATAAAATAATAAAAAATGTCTAGTTGCTGGCAGGCCAAGGGTTTTACCCATCCTTTCTTAAAATTGTTATAGTTGCCCAATAAAACATATGTGCTTTAAAAACTATGGATTTATCACGGATTTACAATGATAAATACGTACATTTTAGGAATATTAGAACATTAAGTGCGGTATTAAATCAATTCGTGAAACATTTTCCTGATTTTACGACTGACGGTTTTGTGCTGTTTCGTATATATTGTGATGGTCCTGTTACTGCGAACAAGAAATTCAAAGTGACATAACACATATGAACTACAAAGCATCAGATCCAAAAAGTAAAAAGTTTGCTCAAAAACAAGTTTTAATCATCACAGCATTTTCACCAGGATCGGGACCCAAACGATCAAAGTTCAATGAGGATTTGTGTAAGGCATTTATTAGTGCGGATATTCCACTGAATAAATTAAGTAATCCTGCCCTGAAGTCATTTTTAGAGCAGTACACAAAGACATCAATTCCATTATTGCTAATTTTGTTTTTGGTGTGTTGGGTGTAGAAGCAGAAAGGGATAAATCATATTTACTTACAATGAAGACCTTAAACAAGGTAAATCATTGAACTGGTGCTGGATTTTTCAACGACTCTCTCACTATTTTATGGCCCGGTGGTATTAAATATGATAGAGTGTTAGTGGCAATTACAGATGCTGCTCCATACATGTGTAAAGCAATGAGTCGTCTACAAATATTGTACCCTAAAATGATACATGCCACATGTCTTGCCCATGGACTTCATCGAGTTGCAGTACAAGTTCGTGCTTTTTATTCGCGAGTGAACGATCTGATTTCCTCGGTGAAGAAAGTATTCCTAAAAGCTCAAACTCGGGTAAAAAAATTTAAGGAAACTGCAGGAAACATCCCCCTCCCCCATCGCCAATTGTAACTAGATGGGGAATTTGGATAAACGCTGCCATTTATTACGCAGAACATTTCGAGGCAATGCAAAACATAGTCAACCAATTTAATGCGGAATACTCACATTGTATACAAGAAGCACAAAACATTTTGCGCAAAGAAGATGTACGTGAGGATTTAATTTAGATTAAAAACAATTTTTCTTGCTTGTCTGATACTATTAAGAAAATTGGAGGTGAAAGGACTTTCTTTGTCATAAAGCCCAGAAATGATATAAAAAGTGAGTGAAACTATAATTAACACTAAAAATAAAGTAATTTCTCAAAAATTAGCTACGGTTTTACAAAAAAATATTGGTTATAAAAATTTAGTGCAGTTTTATACAATAAAGAAACATTGATAATAAACAAGGTTTAATAAATGAACAATTTTTAATAAACAGTGATTTGAATTTGTTTGAATATGTTGAACGAGTATTTTCTGAGTATAAAGTACTATTGTCAGATAACAGAAGAAAATTTGAGTTTGATGATTTGTTACATCATATAGTTATAAAATATAACTGCAACTTGTTGAATAGCGTAAAAAATAAATTTTAAACAGGCTTATACTTTAATTAGCTATATATTAAAATTTTATTTAAAAAAATGCTTTTATTATATAGTTGTATTAATGTAATAATTACTGGTAAAAATAGCGTCTTAAGGATACCTTGAAGTGTAAATAATATAATATTTTAATTGTTATACTTTTGCTTTATTTCTGTTTTTGATCCGATAATAAACGCATTTTTAAGTGCATATTTTCCCTTGTTTCGGACCATATTTGCATTAATATTTTTAGATTTTTAAATGCATAATTATCTTAAGCCTACTGATTATAAATATAATAGGTTTGATACCTTTATCTATACCTAGATACCCAACAAATTTGAGAAAAACTCTGCCATAAGACGTAATATATTCTTATTGACTCCACTATGTAGTGGAACATTCTCCGTTTCTCTCTTACGGCACAGTTCATGGTTTTTCTCAAATTTCTCAGGTATCTTTAGAGTTAAAGGTATTAAACCAGTATATTTATAATCAGCAAGAGGAGACCCATTCGACGAACATATATTATACAGGGGTGCTCTATTTAAAGTAATGAAGTTGATGTTGCTGTATGTTGTTTTTATAAATTCTAACGATTCCTATAAAACTCGAAAACGTTTGCATTAAGTTTTTTAATAACTTATATAATATAGTCTCTAGGGTGCCATTTAAAATATAATTAGACATCCTGTGCTTATTTCCAAAAAATATAGCTCCATTGCTTAGTTTAAAAGAACTAACTATTACGATTTTTCTTGTAGGTCAGCTAGGTGATTTATTAGGCGACACTCTTGATGATATTCTCGACTTGCTCGAGAGCCTGTTACAAGGAGTCGGTGACCTTACTACAGATCTTCTTGCCAGAATTTTGGGTTTTGTTGAGTAAGTTTTTCCTAAGATGCATCATAATATCTATTATACAACGCTTTAAAACTAAAAAATCGCTAAATTGGTTTTTTCACCACACATACAGGGTGTTTCAAAACAAATGAGAAAAACTTAAGGGGGTTGTTCTTGAGTTCATTTTAAGGAAAAAACTTCATATCTCCTAAACCTCATAACTTTTGAGATACAGGGTGTTAAACTTTTCAGAAAAAATCTTTTTTTTTATAATATTTGGAATACCAAAAATGGTACCCCACTGACATTTTTTCATTTGGATAGCCTAGACATTTTTACATAAAAATTACCTCTTAAGTCTCTTCAGATGTATCGTTTAAAAGATATTTAGCAAAATGTCGAAATTTTTGGAGTTTTTTTAAGCAAAATTGGGTATGCACGAATGATCATTTTGCCAAATAACTTCTAAACCGTAGAAAGACTAAAAAGTTAGGGAGCAGAATAGGGAATTTGAATTTGATATTCCTTGTTCAAAATAAAGGGCAGTTTATTATAAAGTTGGGTCAAAAGTCAACAATTAGGGAGATATTGCGATACAAAGACAGCGGAAAAATAATGTTTTTATTATTTACCTTAAAAACGAAAAGCTATTGAATAATGATATTTTATGGGAGTATTACTACTATGAAAACACACTATCTGAACATTTTTTCACTTCCTTGAAATGTGTAGAAGGGGTTGCAATAGACTACTACTATTATTCTTGATAATTAAATTTAAAGAAAAACTTACGCAACAAAAAAAATAGGGGTAGTCTATTTCAACCCCTTCCACTCGTTTTAAAAAAGTGAAAAAATATGCAGATAGTGTGTTTTCATAGTAGTACTAGCCATATAAAATTTCATTATTCTATCGCTTTTCGTTTTTAAGATAAAAAAATAAAAACACTATTTTTCCACCATCTTTATACCGCAATATCTCCATAATGGTTTGCTTTTGTCCCAACGTTTATAACACACTACCACTCATTTTGAGCAAGGAATATCAAATTGAAATTCCCTATTTTGCTTCCTAACTTTTTAGTCTTTCTACGGTTTAGAAGTTATTTGGCAAAATGATCATTCGTGTATAGCCAATTTTGCTTAACAAAATTCCAAAAATTCCGACATTTTGCTAAATATGTTTTAAACAGTACATCTGACGAGAGGAACGGAAAAATCAATTTTTATATGAAAATGACTAGGCTATCCAAATGAATGTCAGTGGCTGCCGTTTTTTTCTTCAAAAATATGCATTGCAAATCTCGTACGGACGCCATTGGTAGGAATAAAAAAATATTGTACACCAGAAAAGGTGTCTTGATGCGTAGAAAATGTGTACCAAATTTCACGATGATATCTAGAATGGTACCCCAAACATTATAATTTTTTTTCTGTAAAGTTTAACACCCTGTATCTCAAAAGTTATGATGGCATTATATAAGTTTATATATGAGGGCATATGTTCATATAAAGTTTTTTTCTTAAAATAAACTCAAGAATCGCCCCCCTAAGTTTTTCGCGTTTGTTTTGAAACACTCTGTATAACACAATTTATATATGTGTATATAGTTATTAGATTAGGTTTTATATATTATATAAATATTAATATGTGTCACTTTTCTTGATAAAGAGAAAGTTTTACTACGGGGAAACTCCTATTAAATGGGCTTTGCCTATTTTTGTTCCGACGTACTCATAACATAGGTACCTTTAATAAAACTCTTGATTTATTGCAAAAAGTGTATACAATTTATACATTCTAGCAAAATAAGCATATGCATATATAAATTGTAATATCTGTGTGTGGTGGAATTGATTACGAGAGATGTTCTGGGTAAAAAACAATTTTCCAAAATTTAATAATTTATTTTACATACTCATTTTCTATATTTTTTCTACCGTTTTTGGGACATTTTAATGTTTTGTTTATAAGCCGAAAGTCCGAGCAACTCCACGAATGCAAAAAAAAATAATATTTTTTATAATTAAATATTCTAAAAACGCAAATCGTGTATTTGCCAACCAGTATAACCAACATGTGAAGGTACGAGCTGGGTTAATTTGAACCAATGGTGCCTTTCGAATAACATTTTCGTCGTTGGTGAAGTTTATTTTTGTAATTCAAAAAATTATACTGGCTCATATTAATAATATAATTGTTTCTTAGTCAATATAGATATATTTTTTAATTAAAAACATAATGGCGCAAGCTAATGATATCAAACGGCATCCATTGACCGAAAAGGAACTAGAGGAAGAATTTTTTGATGGAGAAAAAAGATCAAGAAATATGTACCGATGAAGGGATCATTTATTCCGATTCGAAGAACAAGGAAAGTTTGAAAGTGAGCAGAGCGACGAAGAACAAAGCGACGAAGAACAGAACGATGAGGACCAAGAATCTGAAAATCGGTAAATTATAAAAAATGGAGAACCGAGAAACCTAAAAGCACGGGAAGACGTCTACATAGAAGCATAGTTTCAATTATGCCAAAAGGAGAAGCTTGAAATGTAAAAAGTTTGCTGGAATTACGGATGAGGACATTAATTTGATCGGTGTCTAAATGTAGTAAATAATTTGCAAACTTACCGCCGAAATGGCTTCTCACGGTTTAAAATTATCTAATAAGTAGTTTTATGGACTGAATTTTTAAATATTTAATTAGGCCTTAATTTTGTTCCACCATCTTTATACTATTTATTTATTTATTTATACTAAATTTTTTACCAGGTCATCCCTATATAACATATGTTTTTGTGAAGTGAAATGTTTTTTTTAGGCCGCCATTTGACTTCGCTATTTTGGATTTGTACTAAAATATTACCCGTTACTCCCCATATAACACTTAATATTTTTACAAAATTTTGGGTATATTGGATAAGAATTATTTTAGTAATAGTTTTGTTAAATATTTATTGGTCCGCCATTTTGTTCCGCCGTATCGGGTTTTTACCAAGATATTATCATTGCATCCCCATGTGATCCTTAACATTTTACTAAAAGTTGAAGTAAATGGGATAAGTGGTTTTTGAGCTATGCACCGAACAGGCAGACAGGCAGACCGACCGACTGACAAAATTGGAAAATATAAAATATGAAAAAGTCAAATATACGTTTCCATCCATTTTACGAGAAAGCAATCACCACAGCGAAAAAAATGATTTGAATCTTTTTTGTGGGGTACATCTTGACCTTCAATTTTTCTTTTTCTGTCGAGATATTTGCCCAAAACGGATTTTTGTAAGTTTATGTACCAAGATAAAAAAGATTTTGTCCAGTAGCTAATTTTTTTGTAGGCTTGCATCTTCAATTAATGGACTATATGTGAAAGATTTAGGTATTTTTGTGAATACGAGTTTCTTTTTTTTACCGTATACTTAAACAGATTCTATACATAAAAGGGGGCCAATCAAAATTTGTCGCTTAAGGTTCATGACAAGCCCTGTAAATATTATTTGTTGTTTCTTTTTTTTTCGATAACAGTGGGCTATAAGCATAGGTTGCATTTTTTCAATTATATTGGTATATTTTTCTAACATATTTGTTTTCTACATTGTAAATTTTATGTAAAGTAGAACTTAATTTTTAGGCCGTTATCTGAAGATGTTTCAGATCTCCTCACGGATATTGTGGACAGATTACAGAATGGTTTGAATCTTACAAAAGACCAAGTGGATGAACTTTTAAGAGATTTGGACATTGATAGCATTTTGGACTTGCCGTTGACTACTTTAAGAGAGCTAGCAAAATATTTAAATATCACAGCAATTGTTGAAGTTCAGTAGGAAGCGAGACGATAGGCAACTTCCTCTGCTTGATAATGCTACATAGAAAATAAATAAAAAGCATTGTGAATAATATTTCATTGTTTTATTTACAACTTAAACAAATTTTGGCGTTGAACTAAAATATTTGCTTGTTTTCTAGTGAAGCTGATATTAAATAAATTAAATATTAAATAGCATGTTAAAGTTAAAATAATAAATAGCATGTAAAACTTTTCAGAATTTTATGTAATTTTTAGTTCAAACAAAAAAGTTTTCTACTAATAATATATCTTATAATCTTAGCACAGCTTCTCCGGACTTTAATATAGCGCACAAATTTTAACATTTTTTTAGAAGTGCAGATTCGGCTGTAAAATCAGTATCTGGCGCTTAAAATACCACGCTCTCTTCAATAAATATAAAATCTTACTCCTACAATCTCTGAACATACTAGTTTCAATGCATCAAATCCTAAAAAACGTCGCCAAATAATGTCTTCAAGTGTCTCTTATAACTTGATGTCCGCAACTTAACCCTTTTATTGTATTTAACGGCAAACATAACTCCTATAAAGGCATGCCGGAAAGAAACCGCAATCTACAAATAAGTTCTGAAATCCGTTCACATATTAATAAAGTATTATTTTTATATTTGTAACTCATTTTTATTCACAAGTTGTTTATCCTAATCGGAATACAATTTCTAAAATATATCTAACGTCTTTGAAACTGTATTGGTAAAATTTAAACTTTTTATTCACAGGTTTTTTTGTGTCTCATAGAATCATCCGAGAAGGCCCGGCAGATAACCTCCCTGTCTTAACAAGTGTTTGAACTAGTCACAGTTTTAATTAATCTAAGTTTTGTGATGTACTGTGAATATGTTTTAAAATTTTAAATGTTGTAAAAACAAAACTAACTGCAACTAGATTTGCCTCACTTGTAATAACATTTTTCACCCAAGCTACTGGAAAAAAATCAAGGATTCGGTTTTTAGGAATTGTGTTAAATTCGCGCAAATAATAAACAGTGATGCAACTAAAGCTCGGCAGAAGTTTTATCATGCAACTAAGAAAAAAGCTCAAAAAGAAAAATGCATTGAGAGAATAAAACAAAAATCTACTGCTTTCGAAAAATGATGCTCCGGAAGTAGAAAGTTACTTGTTGATATTGAAATATATAGTCTGAAAATCGACGAGCATCAAGAAAGCTTAATGAGAGAATACATTTTTTGGTGAATGTTGATGTTGTCATTTCGGAAATCCAAACCGGGGTGAGGCTGACTAATACACAAACACAGACAATAGTCTTAAAAATAACTTCTGAAACACAAACGAATAACGATATGTCTGCATTGCAATGCTCAGAAACTCAAACAGAAGATGTTTCGCATCGAAATGCCATAATACAAACTTTTCGTCTGAGGGGTGAATTCAATACTAACAAAATTGGCAGAAATGGCTCCAATACATAGACGAAAATAACGTGGTGCACTACTTACCACTTATATCAGTCAATACCAAGTTATCAAAAGAACAAGGTTGACCTACCTTCCTTGTTCGGGAACTGAGGAAGGTGAAGAGCAAAATCAGAATGTATTAGTTAAAAGATCGTCCAAACCTCAACTGCTTTTTATTGGCAATAAGCTTAATATCAGGAGCCTACACAAGCTTTTTAAAACAAAATCGCATTCATCTTTTCATATCAATTACCAATATTTAGAAAAACCTTTGGTTTTGTAAGAATTGGTAAAAAAAATGTTAAATTTAATAATAAACTAACAACACAGGACTACGTTCTGTTTCTTGCTGGTTCCCAAAATGCAGTATTAGGTAAACTACCCACCAAAATTTTCCTTAAGGATGTTCTAGAACAATTTAAAAATACAAATCTTGTTATTGCTTTATACCTATAAAAAATCCTAAATCAATTAATTTATGTCGATGGTGTCCGTTAGGGACACTACTGTGAGTAATCAGTACAAGAACTCAACTCATTTAAAATACAAAGCCAACCTTAGTAACATTAATGAAAGCTTCACAACACGTTTTACCAGAAAGTTTAAATTTTCTGTCTGTCACCTAAAAGTTCAGTATTTGCGAAATAATATCCTTCAAATTGAAACTCATAACGAAAATTTCTTCAATCTTATTAAACTCTTAGTGAACATTGGTTAAAAAATGAGAAAATAAAAAATGTGAACTCTAAAGACTATTCCTTGTCTAGCTCTTATTGTAGAACTGTAAAACGTCATGGTAGTGTAGCAATATTTATAAAAAATATATACATTTTTTAGGGTTAATCACACCATCTGTTTATCTGTTGAGGATTTTTGTGAGGTATGTGCTGTTGAATCAGATATTTATAACATACTTGTATCTCTTTACCGATCCCCTCTTGGGAATTTTAACACATTTTTAAATGTGTTTAGTAATATTTTAGAAATAATTTTTGATAAGAGAATAACGATTATTATTGTAATGGCAGACTTTAACATAAAGTTTAATACCAATGACAAAAAGGCTCTAGATTTTACCGATCTAATAAGGTCTTACAGTATCACTTGTGCAATAAACTCAGTTACCAGAGGCAATGTTTGTCTGAATAACATTGTAACAAACTTTAGGGCAATAGATTGGGTTTTGTCCAACCATCAGGGAGTCGCTATTGACTTTGATGCAACGTTACGAAAATAGCATATTATTTGAATTGTATGTCTTGCTGTCGTTAAAGTTGACTTTTTAGAGCTCTCACTTTATCTTGCCTTAATTGTCCTTTGAATGTCTCAAACTTTGTGGCATGCTTTGTATCGTAATGTATTTTTAAGTTATATTCTTTCAAGGCTGAAAGGGATTCTTGACACACTAAATAGATGGATTTTTGATTGACACTAACGAACAAGTACAACTCAGTCCCCTTTTCTTGAAATATGCGCCTGTCTTCACTAATTTTTCGTTTTTTACCCGAAGTACAAGCCATTTTTAATGTCAAGGTAGAAGAAACGAGTTTAATTCCCCGATAAAAATGTCCACGACAAAACTAAACTTGCGCGACTGCACGTGACAATACAGCATCCGCCTTACACGCGTCAAAACACGCTATACTCACTCACTATAATCACTTATCAAACAGGTAGCAACTTCACTACTAGTTGGCACACTTTCACTTGTATCAATTCGTTTGCTCTTGGAATTAGAACTGGCCGCTGCTGTGTAATCCCGGCTTTATATAGGCCGAGCGCGTCAACTTTGAATCTCTCGAAATTTCGAGCAGCTACGCGATTAGACTAGTAGGTCCCTCTAGTAGTGATAATTTCTAAAATCATTAGAAAGAATCAATAGACATGCAATCGCCATCTAGTGCCCTTGTGGGTAGTCGTAATCGCGAGTCGATCTCTTCTAACTAGGTGACGCTTGGGTCCTCGGAGTGTCATTCGCGGGCGCGGCGCGATACAATATTTTCTCTAGCCTCTAGGAGTTGCAAGAAGAGTCTTCCGGTTCGTCTCGTCGAAGGCAGACCTTTGTGTTATTAACATAAGTGGTTCCACGTGTTCGGTTTTGCTGCTTTATTTCCGGGGAAACGAGAGACTCAACCGCTCAGAGCGGAAACTAACGACCCCGCAAGAAACGGAGCAGGCGCTGTGAACCTAGTTGTTCCTGCATTCTATCCCGTTCGTCTGCCGCAGTTCAACATAGAATATTAGCGTAATGGCTGCTATGTGGCGGGAGTGGGAGGGGTAAGGGGAAAGCTTGAAAGAAAAGTGGAAGCCAAGATGCATTTCAAAAATTAAAAAGTTATTTGAAAGATTCGGGGTGTTCGGGAGCTAAGAGCTCGCCATCCGGACATCCTACCTATTGGGCTGGAGAATGGCGCTGAAAGCAAAAATGTGGCAGCCGACTCCATTTTGAAATAGAAAGAAAGAAAGAAAGAAGGAGATGCAAGAAATTAAAAGGCTTGCGGCCCGAGGGCCGAGGGTTGAAGACCCTTACTAAGGGATCTTCCAAACGAGAAATTGATTGATGTAATAAACAGGTTCCTCTTATTAATGGCATTTTATTCAGTGGATGAATTTCTTTGCTATTTTGGTATTTTAGATCAATAGCAAGTTAATATGTGTCTTATCGACCTTCGACACTGCCGTTTTAGATGACTTTATATTTTTAATTAATGTATTTTCTTTTTTTTTTCTTTTAGTTTAGTAATACTTTGTGTGTAAACATATCTATATTTTAGCACCAATAAATACTATCTATCTACCTATCTACAGCTCGCTTGCCGCCACGGGATGGCTAATAAATTAACAAAGTGCCTAGTTAAGCCTTGCTATCTGTGATTAATATATTTGACACCAGAACCGAATTTTTTTTTAGTTATTGAAGTCATTTAGTTCTTTTAATAAGTCGCGGTCATTAGTGAAATTTGACCAGTGTAGCAGATTTGGTTTGTGCTCTGCCTATAGGTACGTTACACCTAGTCCAAGTGAAATGCTATAGAAGATAAATGTTCTCTCCACAAAGGCCTAAGCTATTTAAGGTCACATTTATTATCAGTCGAGTATAATAATATTCCTGTAAATTTACAAGAAACGATTTCTTGATTTTTGTTCAAATAAAAGACAACAAACATATACCTAGTTGGTAAATGTTTGTTATCTTTTATTTGGTCTGGTAAAACCAGAGGAGGTATGTTAATAATAAAAGACTAAATCAAGCACATTTCGGTCAGCTAATTTACAGCTTTATTTAATAATTTTATTTAACAAAATTGTTGAATGATACTACTAGTATTACTGTAATAAGTGTTGATAGAAGTGAAGTGAAGGAGAACCGAACAGGACTGAGTAAGAGTATTTTAATTATAATTTTGTAACCCATTTCTTTTGTGAATATGTATATTTGAAAGCAGCAAACTCTTGCGACAAGTTATTTCATTTAGAGTAGGGTATAAATGTACGAATGAACGAGACAATTTAAATAAAACCAATATGTTACATTGGTTTTATTTAAAGATCTCTTTTATTTTAGCAGACGCAAAAATTAGATTATAACAATAATGGATTTTAAAAAGATATATCAGTTCATCAAAAATAGTCAATTTTAATTTATTAGTCGACTTGTCCTTCGGAAAAAACAGAAAAAATTAAAATGATTTGTTTTTTAACTCTTATAGGTCGAAGTTGCAAATGAAGAATTACTTTTCGCCCTAAATTCTAAAAATGTTAATTAAAATCCCAATTCTAAATTTGATTAAAAAAACTGAAAATAACATTTTAAATGTCAGTTCTGCCTTTTGGTCTTTTACTAACACCAAAATGGGATGTTTCAGTATATGCTAATGGGTGGTAGTGTCGAATTTTCTTCTCCCCTTCTCAATTGTTAACGTCTTTTCTGATGGTGATTTTAACCCAGGTCCAGTTGTTCAATCCTTCGCTACGGTCAACAAACTCCAAGAATTAGATATTATGGATGCTGCACAAAAAGCTAAAAATTTAAATAATTTAATACTCATCTTTGTTATAAAGGTTGGTATACGAGTTTTATCAAAACCTCTGATGCACCTATTCAATCTCTCATTTGTGTCTGGTTGCTTCGCACGCTGCGTGCTGTGTGCCTGCAGTAAAGAAATGTGATCCATCTGAGCCACGTAATTATAAATTGAATTCAAATATATATATTTTTAAATATGCACATTTGAGCTAATATAGAACCAGGTAAGATATGGAAAAAAGATTATGAGATGGAAATTACTCCTGTTTATCGCAATATATCTGTCCTACATTGATTGCCGAAAGGTTGACCAGGTTGATCATGGTGTTCTTTAATTAAAATAAAACTCTATGGGTTTCTCTTTTGCAACAGTCGAAGTCTCAGAATATTTTGGTAGATCTGGTATTCCACAAGGTCCTAACTTGAGAGACTTTTTTGCCTTTTTATAAATGACCTAGCAAAAAAACAACTTGTTTTAAATTATTATTTGCAGATTATTCAAAGTAAGTAATTGCAAAATGAATTGGACAATATAGGCATAAGGTGTGATAAAAAGAGACTTTCCTAACGGCGTTAAATGCTTTGTAGTTTCCTAGTTTGGAAAAAAAATCTTATAATATCCAGATGTAGTGAAATAATGGAGTTGTTACATTCGATCAGTCTTCTATATATTTAAAAATGTTCGCCAGATTTTTCAGCAAGTTCGTGAGAGAGTTGTACTGCACCAATTTACATTTTTTTTAAATGATCTTCTGATTACCGAGCCCATTCAACACTATTTTTTGTATTGTTTTATTGTATATTTTCTCTATAAAACCAATATGTTCTTCTTCAATAACATTTCTGGACGATGTGGTGAATATTTCCCACATTCCTATAATTCCACTTGTAGTGTTTATGTTGTTATTTCTCATCGGGTATTTGAAAGAAGTAAAACAACACCACTTTTAGATTAACATTTAGTTTTTATTGCGAGCTGAAGCGCGGGCCGTGCAACTTGGTCAGAGAGAGAGACATTACCATTTTTACAAACTTAAGATCTTATCATTAGAAAAAGACAACATGTGAGAGTGAGAGAGACAGATATAACACTTCCCTGCACACTCCCCCCGCAGTGTGAGCGTACATAGCTCACACGAAAAACGAGATATACAAGTTATTTATATTAGTTTTATATAAACAATAAAAAAAAATGTGCAACGGCCTCGCAAAGAATACAAAATTTATAACATATTATTTAATATAAATATTAGGTTAATACTTGAATACTAACATTGCGGTTTTATTTACTTAATAAACGCAAATGTGAACTAATAAATAAAATGTAATTATAAAATATTATGTAAACTACATACGTACGTTACAAAAAAAAATAAAATAAACATTAATGCTAAATATTTTTGGTATCAAAGAATATAATAGTAAATACTCATACAAAATACCATTGAATATACTAAAAATAGTAACAGTACATAATATTTTGAGACATCTTTTATGTGTCTGCAAAATGAACACGTTTCCTCGAATAAGTTCGAAGGACTGGTAAATTTAAATTAAAACTAGGGGAATTTACAGGATTAGGGTTGGCATTTACACAAGGAGAATCTGAATTTACATTTGCCGGAGGCAAAACTGGAGTGATATTTGCCAGAGGTAAAACTGGCGTGACATTTGCCAGAGGCAAAACAGAATTGTCACTTGCCGAAGGTAAATTTGGAGTGACATTTGCCAGAGTCAAACCTGGCGTGTCACTGTCGTCACCAATAGTGTACGCTGGTTTCAACAGCTCAACCGAGATGGTCTTGCTTCTGCCATTTACCTCAATCTCAAAAATTCGTTCAGAAATTCTGCGAATTACTTTATGTGGGCCAGTGTATGGTCTTTCCAGACCTTTTTTGGCAACTTTGCGCATAAAAACGTGAGTGCAAGTATGCAAATTTTTGTAATAAAATGGTCTCTTTTTTGATTTATGAGCCACAGATACCGGACGTGTAAGCCTCATATGACTGAGATAGACTACGAAATTCGTTAATAAAGGTGATGGGATCAGGAGTAAAATCATCCCAAAGAAAAAATTCGCCGGGAAGACGAAGGGTTGTTCTAAACATAAATTCAGCGGGAGACGCCCCTGTGTCTAACCGGACATGCGAACGAAGACCTAAAAGTACAGTTGAAAGAGTGCGGGACCAATCGGAATCGGCATGACACATAATCGCTGCTTTTAAAACGCGGTGCCAACGCTCAATCATACCGTTAGATTGAGGGTGGTACGGAGTTGTTCTGATGCGCTCGCAACCAATTAGTGCCAGAAGTGATTTAAATAACCGAGATTCGAACTGTGATCCCTGATCAGAAGTAATGCATCGAGGAGAACCGTAACGAGAGATCCAGGTATCATAAAAAGTTTTGGCTACAGTTTGAACAGTCATGTCTTTCATTGGCGCAGCCTCAGTCCAACGGGAGAATCGATCGACCATTGTTAGACAATACAAAAATCCTTGAGACGGGGGCAGAGGCCCAACTATGTCAATATGGACTTGGTCGAATAGCCCATCTGGAGCTACAAATTTTTCAGGAATAAGTTTGACATGGCGAGAAATTTTCGATTGTTGACATTCGATACAACACTTGCACCATTTTGTTATATCTCGGTGCATGTTTGGCCAAACGTAACGCTGTCTGATCAAACGATCCGTTACTCTACCACTAGGGTGTGCCGGATTATGACACAAATGAAAAACACGCTTTCTAAGAGTCAAAGGAATGTACGGTCGAATTGTTTCTCCGGAGATGTCACAAAAAATTTCACAAAGATCTGAACCCCACTGAATCTTCTTTAAGTTCAGAGAATGATTAGTGTTGTCAGTTAAATGTTTTAATTGCTCGTCATTTTCTTGAGCTTCCGATAATTCTTTAAGATCAAAATCTAAAGGAAAGTTAAACGCATCAATCCGCGACAGTGTGTCCGCGACAACATTTTTAGAGCCGGAAATATGCTCAATGTGCGTAGAAAATTGCGCTATAAATGACAATTGTCGCGTTTGACGTGGAGAAGCTTTATCGGATCGCTGCATGAATGCATAAGTAAGCGGTTTATGGTCCGTGAGCATATGAAAATTAGAACCTTCTAACAAAAATCTGAAATATTTTATCGATTCATAAATTGCGGTTAACTCGCGATCATATGCGCTGTAACGGGTTTGCGCCGGAGTAAACTTACGGGAAAAGAACGCTAATGGTCCCCAAGAGCCATTATTTTCCTGTTCAAGGACAGCACCCATCGCAAAATCGGACGCGTCGGTAACTACACGCAATAGAGCACCAGCTCTAGGATGGACGAGCATTGCGGCATTAGCAAAATCACTTTTGGTTTTTTCAAATGCCTCAATTAACACGTCCGTCCAGACAATTTCGCGCTTATCCCCTTTACGCGAATCAATAAACAAGGAATTGAGGACAGCTTGAGTTTCAGCTGCATGGGGAACATTTCTATGATAAAAATTGATCATGCCAAGATATCGGCGCAGATCAGAAATAATTTTTGGTCTGGGAAATTCCACAATGGACTTGACCTTTTCTGGCATAGGGCGAATGCCCTGACTATTTATACAGTAACCTAGAAATTCTAATTCATTCACTCCCAACACACATTTTTCAACATTCAAGCGAAGCTGAAACTGCTCAAGTCTTTTAAAAATAATACGGAGATGTTTAGAATGTTCTTCAGCAGAAGATGAAGCAATGAGAATATCATCTATATATACAAAAGCGAAATCTAGATCGCCCAAGGCTTTGTTAACATAACGTTGAAACGATTGGCTCGCATTGCGAAGACCGAATGGCATAACCAAATATTCAAATAGGCCGAATGGCGTTATTACAGCCGTTTTTTCTACGTCTTCAGACGCCATAGGGATTTGGTTATAAGCCTTGTGCAAATCTAGTGAAGAAAAGATTGTTTTCCCATGCAAATTTACAGTGCAATCATGTAAGTGAGGAGTTGGATATTTATCGGGTATAGTGACTGCGTTTAAACGTCGATAACCGCCACAAATCCGCCAACTACCATCTTTCTTCTTGACAAGATGAATGGGACTTGCCCAAGGACTGGACGAAGGACGACAAACCCCAGATTCAACTAAAGTCTTAAATTGTGCCTTAGCAGCCACCAGTTTCTCCTGGTTAAGGCGCCTAGCACGTTCTGCTACAGGAGGCCCCGTAGTCAAAATATGATGGAAAACATTATGGTTAGGAGGAGGAGATAAAGAAGAAGTTCCTGTAATTTTAGGAAACTCAGAAATAATCTCTGAAAATTTTGAGTTTGGAGAAAATGCATAAATGGAATGAATTGGCGCTGGTTTCAAGACAGCGAGGGAAAACACATCTGTGGAAGAATCGACTAGACGACGTCGTTTAAAATCCACAGACAACCCGTAAAATGATAAAAGATCCGCACCTATAATGGCGTATGGAACCGAAGCAATGTGAAAATTCCACCGAATTGGCCGTCGTAATCCAAGATCCAATTCACGATATGCCTCTTCGAAAGTGTTAATACACGTGTTGTTTGCAGCAAAGAGCTTTAAATCAACAGGTTTACCCCTGACCTTATCATCAGCAGGTAACAGCGAAATATCCGCTCCGGAATCGATTAAATACATGCCCCCGCCCAAACGGTCACGTACAAAGAGACGTTTTGAGAAACCCGAACTCCCATCGGCCGTCTCCACCCGATGAGGTTCATCTAGTTTTTTTGGTTGTCTTTCCACTCTTGGTGCTTTTCGCACCAAGCTCTACAAGACGTGGGATTATCTGGATATAAAGTGTATGCTGGACACAAGGAAGAGTTACCTTTTTTATTTTTATCGCGATTTCGAGAAAATGAACGCGAACCTCTTTTGTTCACTTTCACTTCCAATTTCTCGACTTTCTTTGTTAAGGCCAAAATGGAACTTTTTATTTCCTTTAAATCAGAATCAGCCGAGGAAGACACAGGAACCTGTTTTGCAATTGCTGCAACATTATATTCAGCACCTAGAGCGCTATCCACGATGCGATCAGCAGCCTCAGCGATCATATTGAGATCAGTAGCTCCCGAGGCAACCAAAATGGCTCTATGAGCCTGCGGAAGTTGATCCAGAAAAATTTGTTTGATGACGTTGTCATCGACGACACCATTTGAGAGATTCCGTAGACGACTTAGGATCAAAGACGGTTTTCCATTCGTACCTACTTGAGTTTGGCTTCTTCAGAAACAGCATAAGTGGATATAATCCGTTGCTTAACCTGGTCATAAATGTCGCTAGGAGGAGGGGACAAGGTAATGATGTCTCTCACACAACCTAAAACCTCGACATCTAGAGCTGCAAGAACTGTATCAGCTTTGGTAGCAGAAGACCTTAAATTGGCATTCCTCATGGACACCTCCGCCTGAATAAACCAAAGGGCTGGATCAACCTGAGAAAATGAGGGTAACTTTGGGACACGATAATGGTCTAACCTAGGTACCACCGACGGGGCTGGAGAAGCACCCTGTCTACGAATAGCACCAGCATTCTGAGAAGTCTCTAACCGCTCTAACCGCTCAGTAAATTGCGCTTGAAGCTCCGCAACCGATGCTTCTGCTTTGTTTGCACGAGCAATGGCAGAAGCAAGATCATCATTGGATTCAGCCATTATTGGTGAATAAAAGAGTATTTATTTATAAACAAGGTACCAAATAGTAAAACAAATATAAATAAAATATTGTTACCAATTAATAATACCAGTTAATAACATAAAAATAGTAACTTACCACTGCAAATAATACCAAAAATAGTAAAAATATACAATATTAACTACCAAATATTAAAAATAATATATTATTACCAATAAATACTGGGAAAACTAGGGTTTTATCATGTTAAAACAACAAAAACATTTTTATTATCAAAATACCACTTATGGAAGAAATTGGAGAATGTCTGGCAACATCGCAAAAACACCCGACTTGTTTTCCTCTTCTTTTAATGGTTGACAGTTGACCTAGTCCACCGGATCACATCAGGATCAGGTCTTGGATCAGGTCCGTCGAAACGAACACACCATGACATCCGTGACAGAACGGATGACAAGTGACAAAGCGTCACCAATTTAGCGGGAAAAAATACAGCCAAGCAGGAATTTGGGGCAGAGTGAGAGAGACAGATATAACACTTCCCTACACACTGGAAACTCATCGCGCCATCTAACGGAAAAGGCAGCACAAGATCTGTCAGACAAGCTAGTTTACTTTAAAGCTTCTAGAGAATGCATGGCGTGTGAAAGTCCCTCAATTTAAATTCAAGATGGTGTTTAGCGGGTTAGGGACATAAATCAAACTTCAGGTTTTTAAAAATTGGCCGACGTTTCGAAGATTTATTTGTCGACTTCTTCAAGGCTGAAAGTGATCTTTTTTTTTATTACAGTATGGCCGCTCATAGGTTACAAACAAAAATGTAATAAAGTATAACAAGGCTAACAAACAACACTAACTGAATATTTTTAAATTAATCTAAAAAGACAATGTTTGTTCTACTCTTAGGAAATATAATTATTCGATACTAAAGAGTTATTATTTTTTATTTTTTTTTATATAAACCATATACATATGGAAAACAAAGAAGTAAGCACAAAAAGGTAACCACAACAACATAAAAAGACAAATTAAATAACAATAACAAAAGGAAACGCAGGGTTCATAAGTATTGTTATTTGTGAGATTTCACTTACCTAATTCCTTAGAATTACAGGCTCACGTAAAAAATAAAAAATAATAACTCTTTAGTATCAAATAATTATATTTCCTAAGACTAAAACAAACATTGTTTTTTTTAGATTAATTTAAAAATATTCAGTTAGTGTTGTTTGTTAGCCTTGTTATACTTTATTAAATTTTTGTTTGTATCCTATATGCGGCCATACTGTAATAAAAAAAATGATCTCTTTCAGCCTCGAAGAAGACGACAAATAAATCGTCGAAACGTCCGCCAATTTTTAAAAAACTGAGGTTTGATTTATGTCCCTATCCCGCTAAACACCATCTTCTAGAGAATATTATGATATTGTCATGAAGGGCTTTGGAATTCAATTTTAGAAATTGCAAAAGCTTTATAAAAGCAAAAACTTTTAAAATATTGTTCAACTTATGCGTTACGTCAAAGATGAGGTAAAGAGCAATGGTGTGGCATCACATTTATCAGTTTGATGGGTTTACATTAGAATTTCTACAACGTACCTTTGTTATGCATGTATGAATAAAAACGCAAAAATGTTTTGTCCAGCTAGGATAACAAGTCAGCATATTATACTTAATTACTTTAATATGAACCCTTTAGAAAATCGAAAGCAAGGTTTAGCTTTGTTATTTCTACATAAACTATTAAACAACAGATTTTATTGTTATTTTATTGAACGGAATAGAACTTTCTAAACTGACTAAAGCTCAAATTGTTTATATTTTTAATATTTTTATACCTGTAATATCATAGTGTTAATTTGATCTTTGCATCGGTTAATTTCATACTGAGGTAGATTATCTAATTTTATTTCTCAATTTTTGTTCATAGTGTATAATTTAATTTTATTTACAATTTAGATTCGCAATTCCTTATTTTATTTTTAAATTATTCTGATGTAAGTAATTCTCTGTATATAAAATATTTTTATTTACTGTAAATGGGTGAATCTTGGAAATAAATGACTACTTTTTTATTTTATGTATTTTTTATTTTACATATTTATTTCAATATATAAATCACGAAAGATTTTACTAAATCACTTGAAGCCTAACAACATGTAAAATACATCAAATAACTGCTGAATAATAAACACTGGGTCTATGTATAATCAGGGTTGTAGCCAGAGGATACATTTATGCTAGGCGAAATTAACGATAGGGTACGTTAATTTTGCATAAATATTTATTACGAAAGTAAAGTATCTTACATAAATTAAAGACTATAGATTTTCACATTCATAATTTATATTATTGCTTACAAAAGAACTACAACCTTCGTTTACTGTTACGACCCCTAACTAGCACCCCACCCCCGTTAGTTCACAAGTTGGGGTGTAGCCTTTGATTTTTATCAAGTGACCTATCAACTAACCAGTGTATATCTGTATAAAAATTCCCCTATTCATCCCACTAACTGACGTGAAAGGGGTTGGCACATGATATAGATTTATTTTACATTTGCCTATACCGCTCGGTATAAACATAGTATAGATCAGTTTTTTTTTATAATTATAAGTAAAAATTTGTTTGGTACTCTATATAAACACAACTTTTTTTAATACTTGGAGTTAGAATAAACATGTTTTACTATAGTAACTGCTGTACTGTGCGGCTGAGAAATAAAAAAAGATAAAAACATTATACCAACGGGTTCATGAAAGCAGTTATTCAAAGCACATGTTATGGTGTTATGTTTAAAAATCCGAAGAAATGTACTGAGTCGTATTAGTAACATGTTCCATAAAATTTTCAATATTGACTTGTTATGTGTGTGTTTTAATTTCACTATCCATCGTGTTTTTGTTATTATTATAGATCGGTTAGGTACTTCCGTGGTACATCGAAAAAAACAATATATATATATATATATATATATATATATATATATATATATATATATATATATATATATATATATATATATATATATATATATATATATATATATATATATATATATATATATATATATATATATATATATATATATATATATATATATATATCTATATATATATATACCTGGAAATCTTATTTTCTTGGGTCTAGGTTAATAATAAAACACAGTTTGTACAAATGTAATGAATCCAAATATTTTATTTTGTCAGACGACTATACCCGATATTATTTAATTATCACTAAGCTCTTTATAAAAAAAAAGAATTAAAAGCAACAAAAAAAAATGTTTTAAAATTAATATTATTACTATGAAAATTTTATAGTTTTTAAACCTTTTAATGTTCCAGTATGCATGATAATGTTTGCGTCTTTGTATTTAATGTCCTGTTTTTTTAATCGAAAAAATTTTTAGAAATCAAGAAATCCCAAATAGCCTTGAAAAAGCTCAACAATATGAGCTAAACTTTGACTTTATGTAAAAAAATTGTGTTTTATTATTAACCTAGACCCAAAAAAATAAAATTTCCCGGTGTAAATATATAGGTTAAAGAAAAATCCCTAGTTATATATATATATATATATATATATATATATATATATATATATATATATATATACATAATTTTTGCCTTGCATGTAAGCGGTCTACGAGAAAACATTGCTTTCAATTGTGTCTCAGCATACCTCTCCTGCGATCGATTTCTGGGCCTTTACTCTCATAAGGCAGGTTTGTATACATGAAGAATTCAATCTAAAAATTATTGATGCGACACGATCCAAAACGAAAACGTCCATATAAGTGGGAGAGTTCCACGAGCCAAGTATAACACTTGGCGCCACCTATTGAGGCTCCGAAGAGTTTCGGCTGCGACCCATGAGGATTTTGGCGAACGCATCTAATACGCATGGTAAAACTGAAAAAGAAATAAAAATGTGTTTTCAATTGGTTTTTATACACCTTTATTCAGATTTCTCGACCGGAAAAGGATATATGTAGCAAAAGGCAAAAATATATAATTTTTGCATGTAGGCGGCCTACGAGAAGTCATTGCTTTCGATTGTGTCACAGGATACCCCTCCTGCGATCGATTTCTGGGCCTTTACCCTCATCAGGCAGTGTGTGTGGAAACATATTTTTATTTCTTTTTCAGTTTTATCACGCATTTTAAATGCATGTCTTGATCAATATGCATAGTATGCAGCCGGATAAGGCCAGCGTCAGGCCACTATAGCAACATTCTTATACAGGGTAAAAGTTTGTTGGACCAGAATTTTTACTATGGAAGATTTCTTTCTCTCTTTGTACAACCAAAATAATCTAGAGCTAGGTGAGAAAATACAATTTCTAGCGGTTTTGAAATGTTTTCTTCGTTTCCGACATACGGGGTTTTTTTTGAAAAAAATATTTTTTAAAATAATCTGCTGAGCAAATCCCACTTGTGGTAAACAAAGGTATATCTATTAGATTATGAACAAGGTTGGCACCTTTACATTTTCTAGCATGAATATTATATACAGGGTTCACCAAAAACTAAGAGGTGAAGAGGATAAATAGTGATTTGTTGGGTTTGGATTTTTTTATCAATCTTGAATTCGATGTTGCTTCTAATGCCAGTTTTAGTAATAATGGACATTCTTAACGAAATTTTTAGATTTGAAATTTGCTTTAGTTCTTTCAGATATTGCCTTTAATTTGAAACAGATAAGAAAGAACAAATAAAAGGCGACTTTTATCACTGATATAATTTTCTTATTCCTAATAAAATACAGTTTCACATGTTATTTTTGTTTATACTTTGTTTATATTATAAAATTACTTAAACTGTTTACCCATAATTTCGAATTAACTGAGAATATGTCCCAATAATACAGTGGATAACAAAGGTCTGGAATACTATCTACCTTGTGGAGCAGAAATTCAACATTGTTAAAGTTTAGAATCGGTAGAGTTTTTAGTGCACTCTGTATCCAATATTCATTGTGGAATATTTAAGTGTACCAACCCTGTTCATAATCTGTTAGACCATACAGAATCTGATTGCCATAAGTGGGCTTTGTTCAGCAGACCATTTAAAAAAAGCAAATTTTCTAAAAAACCCTGTATGTCGGAAAGATAGAAAAAATTTCAAAGCCGCTGAAAATTTTTTTTTAACTAACTCTAAATTATTTTTTAAACTTCTCAACAAATGACAGGGTTTTATATAACACCCTGTATCAGACGGTTGTGATGGAGTCCTGAGGCTGCCCTATATATATATATATATATATATATATATATATATATATATATATATATATATATATATAAAGAAAATATGTACAATTTTAATCCGATCAATGCATATTGCATGACGATTGATTTTGAATTATTGCATTGGTCTCTATGGAAACTAACACCATTTAGCAAAAAAACATATATGTATTTATAAAATACAACTTTTTACATATTTCTGAGAGTTTGCGGCTCGAAAAAATAACAATTTTTAAGCCTAAATTTAAACTTAAGGTACGTCATTATAAATCACAGTTTTCTTTATAGCATTTGGTTCTGTATATTGGATGTGTTAAAAAAATGCTATTTTAAAATGAAGCCTTTGCTGAGTAATTTTTGAACTGTATGGCAAATAAGTCAGCAGTATTATAAATTATTTTAAAAAAAATACAAATTTGTTCATTGTTTTCATATTACCAAATTGAAAAATATGCTGCCCTCTATGGTAAAAGTACCGCACTTCCTTATTTAACAGCTTTAGAGTTAAAGGAGTCGATAACTCGTCTATTATTAATTTTCTTTAGAAAGATATCGACAAATAGGCAAACACGGTTGGATCTCTTCGATCTTTTTTTATCATTTAGCGAACCCACTGGTAGATGCCGCAAGCTGATGAGCAAATGTTATAGCTTACAATTTCCTTTCGACTTATAAAATCCCAACGGACGTGTATTTAACTTCCAAATCAAACATCTTAACTTAGTGGGGTAGCCATAAATGATTTTAATCTTGCACTTAAAAAATTAAGACCATTATTTACCAAAAGCTTAAACCGAGGCCTGTAAACTCTCATAGGTTACACTACGCGCGGGGTCTTGGGCAAGGGGAACGTGAGGTGCGGTGAAGGAAAGGTAAGTAAGGTAGTCGGGCGACCCCAGTTCGTATGAATAGCATGTGTTTATAAATACGTGAGATTTCGAAAGATGGTGTTTGCCATAATAGTATAATAAATTCTAATAAATCTGGCAAACAAATTTAATTTTATCGATTTCCCAAAGAAAAACTTATTAGAGAAATATGGATTCAGAGATGCAAGAGGGATGGTAAATGGAATTTTGAGAACTGTCGTGTTTCTTGGGAGAGTTTTAAACCCGAAGATTATGAGCATGACTTGCAAGCTGAACCCAAAAGAAAATTAAAAAATACAGGTAAGTAATATAATGATGATCAATAAAACGCTCTTAAAAAGGCTAATGTAATTAGTCGACGTTTCGACCTCATAGAGGTAAAATTAGTAAAAAGATGAAGAAACTAATTACTTAATTTTAATTGTTTTCATATGTAAAATTCATATTTTTTTTTAATAAAGATCTATTTGGCAAAATATTCCATTCTCAGAATGGAGTTCAAATATTATAGACACAAATAAAACATGATGTCTTCCTCCATAAAGTTTAATTTGAATTAAATTTCTATTCAACCTGTTTCTAAAAGAGATCTCATAATTGTCAGAAATATTTAATACATTTTTGTAACAACAAATATAATTAATATGACGTTTACTGTTTTTAAAAATATACCTACCTGGAGATGTAGTTATCTTTACTCGAAACATGTCGGATAGAAATATAATTTCAATTAAACTTTGTAAATTTCATTTGTGTCTAAATATGTATCTGTTTTATTTATTAGGATTATGTAGACATACCTAACTACCTATCTATAGCTTAATTTGTTTTTTTTTATTTGGTCATCACCGAATCTGGTTGCGTGTCTAATAAATAGGGAATTAAAATTTTCTCTACAAACATTTTTACTAATTTATAATTGTTAATATTTAATTAACTAATTTTATTTTATTAAAACTATTAGTAGAAAATGAAAAATTAGTGAAATTTGTTAGAATCGCCTACTTTCTTGACCTAACGAAAAAGATAGTGCTATCGATTAATATTTGGTTCGAGAGAGAGGGCTAGTGTACGCGTCGGCATTCGCGGTCGCCCGGTGACGTATACCAGTTTTCCGCGGAGACTGCGGTAAGGGGAAGCGTAGGGTAACCTATAGAGTTAACAGGCTTTGTGTGGAAACTACATATTTAACCTAATAATTAGGACCCTCACATTTCCTACAATTTGGAAGAATGTATTAGTTACACCCATTCATAAAAGAGGTATGAGATCGTGCATAGAAAATGATAAGCCAATATATTTGCTATATACACCAGCTAAACTGAATTTTTTTTGCCAAGACATTCAATTACAGCCAATAATGCGATGTTGACAGAGAGCGTCGTGATCAATTTAGACCGGAAGATATAAATTGATGTAATATTTACCGATTTTAAAAAGGCATTTGACCGGTTTGATCACGACGTTATTCTTGAAAAACTGGAAAGATTTGTAATTCCGGGTGATCTGTTGAATTTCTTCAGTTCCTATCTAAAGGAGAGAAAATTTAATGTTAAGTATGGAGAACAAACATCTCGCTTCTTCTTAGCAAAATCGGGTGTCCCACAGGGATCAAATGTAGGGTCCTTATTTTTTGTTGTGTTTATCAATGATCTTCCTGATATCTCCTAGCAAACCAAATGCTTACTCTTTGCAGATGATGTGAAATTATATGCCATTTAAACAAGTTAATGTTTTGGTATTCACTATGATATCATTTAAACTTTCAGAAGAACACTATAGACATATAAGACACTGCATTTAAAACGTTGAGATTTATTATAAGATTGTCGACAAAATTCAAGAACATTTCTACAATTAAAAGACTGTATACTAAATATTTAAGGCCGAAACTAAAGTTTGGATTAACGATTTGGTTTTCGAGAACACTTACAGCAGATTTAGATATTGAAAAAGTTCAGAAAAAAATGTTTAAAAAACCTCGTGTGATTGCACTTTCCTCAACTATAGAGGCAAACAGCTTTTCATGTATACAAAACTGTTAAAAATGAAATGCGATGGTTGGTTTCTCAACACAGACTAACTTTATTATTTAACCCATTACAAGAAATATTTACAAGTGGCAAAGACACATGACCCTAAAATTCAAAGGGACCTTTCGACAAAAGTACCTACGCGCAGTGGCATGGCAACATTTATCTTTTGGACTAAATTACAACACTCCCACGGCACAGGACATAACTGTAAGTTAATTACACCTAATTTATTTACAAATCTAGTATGCTTATCTGAACTGAGCATGCTGGAACCATAACCTGATAAAAATAAAACGCGATGGACACTATTCTCAAAAGCTCGAGGTTTTAGTGTTCTTTCAGACCTTCTTAGTGGCAAAGATTCCTGGTATTCTTCGCTGTCATCAGTCTCACAGTTCTTTTAAATATCTCCTGAGGACGCAATTCAAACAAGTGGAATTGTGTCTACATAGTTTCAAACAAATCGAATTGTATCTTACGAAAGCGTAGAAGGGCCACAATTTTTTATTTTTATTTTTGTAAAAAATTAAGACTTCTAAATCGGAATTCCAACTTCTATCTCGGAATTCCGACTTCTATCTCCGAATTCCGACTTCTAACTCGGAATTTCGACTTCTAGTAATGTTTTCACATAAATGTTCCAATTTTTGCTTTGGAGGCGTTGTCCAGTGACTGCACATTTAATAATTATCCTTGTGATAAAGACATTTATGACTTGTGTAAAATATTAATTGCTGAAAATGTCTGGAAATAGTATCTAGTATGATAAAATCTAACTCCTGAAGGTGTAGAAGACAAAGAAATTTTAATAAATGAGGAAAAAATAAACAAATTATGAAATTCTTTCCCTTGTAGAGACACCATGGACGGCAATGTAAGCCAAACTATTTATAGGATGCTTTTACCAACATATCTATAAATAATATCAAGTATAAATACAAAGTGCAGCGAATCTCTAAAGAGTAGATAACTTAAATAGATTTTAATAGATAAGAAAAAAAGTATATTTTACTCCAAGTAGACTCCCTCCGATGGTAGGGCAAGCCAAAATATTTAGAGGGGGGTATTACCCAGATGTCTGGAAATAATATATTTTATGAATTAACGTAGCAGCCGGTTTCGGAAATGGTTGAAAATTCAAATTAATTTTAATAAAGTAGGAAAAATTCAATTAATTTAATTATCAACTGGTATAGAAATAACAACTCTATGAATAAAAGTGATAGAATTGGATAACTGAAAGAAGAAAAGTCATATTTTCATATTATGTCCCAGGTCCGGACAAAACTAGGTAGTCAAAATATTAATTGGAAGTTGTTGCCAATAGGTCTAATAATAATATATAGTATGTATAAAAGTGGCAGTGAGGTCCTTAAGGGTAGAAGACCCCGGCCTGCCGAGTCATTCCAATATATTAATGATGTGTCTATTACAAACTTGTATGACAAGTAGAAGGAGATCTAAAACGGGTAATGAAACTTAATAAATTATAAAAAATGTAAATGACTGGGAATATTAGTCAAAGAGTCTATAATCAGTAATGAAATCTACTGTATTAGATGTTTTGTCAGCAAACCACGTATATCAAGATACACATTGATATTTTGGACAAATTAAAAGAAATACCCATTCCTTTTGTTGGGTGTGATCAACACGAAAAAAATTTACAACTACGATCATTGAGTTGTACCTTGTCAGTAGAATGCGCTTTATTTGTAAAGAGGTTTACCGAATAGATAAAGCTAAAAGAAAGAAAATAAGGTGCTTGAAGAAACAATCAAAATTATAATTAACTTTTCACTGCGTTCCTGTAGTCTGTTTTGATAGATTGAAGTCCTTCCGCCAAGTTAGGAATAAGACCTACAACGGAAACTTGATTTATGAGGATGTGATTTGCTAACAATTTTTTTTGCTGAAATCATGTTACAGATTTTTGTTTTCAAACTTCATAAAATATCTATGTCTTTATTTGTGGAGGAATTCTAATAAATTATAGTTTAAAAAACTGAAAAACACGCTTTAATAGTGAACTGAACAAAAAAAAACCCTTTGGACTAGAATAAAGTGATTAACAAGAAAATTAATATCATTGTGAAAACAGCGTGGGTCTGATATCAGTTATTATAAATATTTTATCGGTATAATTTCTGAAAGTAAAGTCAGTATGAATATATTTATTAGTTATTTTTTTTTAGTTCAATTTACTATTAAAGCGTGTTTTTTAGATTTTTAAACTATAATTTTTTTTCTTTTTAGTTCCGTTTACTATTAGAGGGTGTTTTCTGGTTTTGTCAAACTATAATTTATTCTTCTTCGCTACCTCCCCGTGCTGAAAATGAGTAATTTGCGTGCCTACTGCCTTCCTTTTATATGGTAGCCATTTCCCAGGGTCTCTCTCCGAGATGAAATTTTTTTATCCTGACGATCTTGTTCAGGATAATGGGACAAACTTATCAAATCATTGCATGGTCATAGATTGTAATCTGGCGTTATAAAGTGGGTGAAAATCAAATAAAGCTAATAAAAGCGTTTTAAAACAAGTAACTTTACCCGAGTATTATTATTTTATATTATTATGGTTTTTCTGACTTTATTTTAGTTACTATGTTTTGTATCATACATAGAATGTAACCGATTAGTTATGTTCCTGTCCTTACTTGAAAAAGTCAACCTAAAATTTCTTATACTTTGATGAAATTTAATCTGAATGAATAATAACCGAATTGAAAAATAAAGATTAATGAACAATCGTTTAACGAAATATAAGTTACTTTAATAGAGGATGCATAAACCTGCATAGGTGCTAGTTATTTACTCAAAAAAAGATATTTTTTTAAACAAATATATTTCTTTTCTACTAAAAGAAAAACAATAATAATTATATTTAAATTTTATGTATAATAGTAAATAGTTGGTAAATTGGGAAAATTACAATACTTGGGAGTAAATGACGATAAGCCTTGATGAAGAGCGAGGAGACATATGCCCCACACTACAGTGCATATATTAAAATCTGAAAAAAAAGTATATATATATCTGAAAATGCGTGCACCCCCTCCATACTATTGCATCTTTTTAACATAATATGGATCAGATGTTCTTACTAAATGGCGTTTTATTATTTCTACTATCTATGAAAAAGATTAAGCAAAGTACAAGATTTTATTTTTCATGTCAAGCATATTCAAGCCATCAGAACTGACCCAGTCGTTATATTTTAATTTGGACTTTATGCACAGTTAATAAATTTCTTGTAGTTTTACTTAGCTTCATCCTAATCCCTATAATTAAAATATTAATATATTATAATCCCTATAATTAAAATATAATATTATATTAATTTAGAATGAACGCTTCATTTCACGTTAAAAGAATATAAAAAAGTGATTGCGCTTATAAGCAGTCGTGTATTAATTACAATGCATTCCGAGATAGAAATTCCGAATTAGAAGTCGGAATTCCGAGTTAGAAGTCGGAATTCCGAGATAGAAGTCGGAATTCCGAGATAGAAGTCGGAATTCCGAGATAGAAGTCGGAACTCCGAGTTAGAAGTCGGAATTTCGAGATAGAAGTCGGAATTCCGAGATAGAAATCGGAATTCCGAGTTAGAAGTCGGAATTGCGAGATAGAAGTCGGTATTTCGAGTTAGAAGTCGGAATTCCGAGACAGAAGTCGGAATTCCGAGATAGAAGTCGAAATTTCGAGTTAGAAATCGGAATTCTGAGATAGAAGTCGAAATTCCGAGATAGAAGTCGGAATTCCGAGATAGAAGTCGGAATTCCGAGTTAGAAATCGGAATTCCGAGATAGAAGTCGGAATTCCGAGACAGAAGTCGAAATTTGTTACAAAAATAAAAATAAAAAAATTGTGGCCCTTCTACGCTTTCGTAGTATTCCTTGTGATAATTGTGACAAAAAAATATGTTGGTCAAACTTCTCAAAAAATTATCAAAAGGGATGCATTACATGGAAGTGACGCAACATTAAACAAAAGATCTTGCGAACTATCCGAACATATAAGTGATACTGGCCTGCAACACAAGCAATTTCCTACAAACTAAAATCTTACACGTAGAAAATAATACTACCAAAACCAGATTTTTGGGAATGGCAGAAATTAAAAAAGAACCTTTGGCAATGAATAAAAAAATATATTTTATTATTAGATGAAACAAAATTTTCCAATAATAATAATAGTGATAATAATTACAATTATAATTAATTATATGAACGATTCTAAAGTCTGCTTTCCTATACATATTCATACTATTTTCACCTAAAATTTAAAAATATCTTTTCAAATATGTACATTCTCTTAACCTTTAAATTTTAAACTTTTACCCCCGTATTTAGTAACAAGGTTTAAGATTTAGACCAGTCTAGTTGCCATGGTACTTAAAACCCTTAGTTCGCCAGTTACTTTTTGCTTATGTCACTGTCATTTTGTAATTCTGACATTTAGAAAAACTATTTGTTCAATTGTTAAAAATGTCATCTTAAACCTATAACTGTCAAGTTAGACCTAGTCTAAATGTAAACCTCTTTAGTGAATACGGGTGCAAATTTTTTGTCATCAAAAAAACTAGTTATTTATTGTCATTTGACGTTCAATCAAAATTCTACGTATAGAAATATCTTCTTTAAACAAGCATTTTTCTCAAAATTACAAGTCTTTTTCGTTCTTATTATATGTAAGTCTAGATGCATATATTACTAATATTATTGACTAAATTTAGTTGTTTAAATTTTAAGGATCCTTGACGAAGGAAGGAATAAAAATATTTGGAAAGCTTGGTCAAATAAAAATAAAACTTTATTAAGCTATATATATATATATATATATATTTATATGTATATATATATATATATATATATATATATATATATATATATATACATATACATACTGATTGAAACTCTTCATAAACCATCTCATAAAACCTTTGTTGATATATAAGATTTAGCGACGTTTCCAACAAATTTAACTTGTCTTCGTCTTCAATGTGATTGCCAGGAAATTTGAAAACTTTTAATTGTAAAAGAGATGAACAATTAAGAAATAAAACATAAAAATATATATCAAAGAAAATTTGCCTGTCGCTCTGTTATATTGTATAGGCTTTTTAACATCTCCCTTTTTCCCAATATTGAATGATATAAATGTTAAACATAGTATTTTGTATTGTGAATTTGATAGTGTATTCTTTGGTATTAATGTGACTTAAAACATTTTAATGCAATAGTATACTTTATTAATACGATAACGTATACTCCAGCACCCTGAAAACAAAAAAAAAATCAAAAGCGTTTAGCTTTTTTGAGCAACGGTAAAAAATGTAATTTTTGTAAAGATTGTTCAATGTTTAAAAGCATAAAGACCTCAACTTTAGAAAACTACTGACGTACGTACGTATATGGGGAAATACTATATTTAATTTAAGATAATATTATCAACAACATTTAAATTTTTGTCATCAAGAAAACTATCCTTAGTTCCTTATCATCTTCATTGCTATTTTGATTTAAGCCATCACATATTATAATTTCTGAAAAATTAGTAATAAAATGCTTTTTATACTTTGTCAAACAACAATAACAACAAATTAATAATAATATAATAATAATAAATTTCTCGTTTTTATTGTATGTGCCATCACTGACTTTGGGCACTTTAAATAATTTTGAGAAACAGGCTGCTATTACATACCTTTAGCGCTATGTAGAATGACTAGAGAAATACTAAAAATGGTATACTTTTTAGGATACATGTGCTCTGGCATACAGACTATAGATAAAAATGTTTTTGGCACTTAGTCGGCTTATCCAATCCACTTTTCAAATATACAGAACAAAAAGTAATGAGGTAAATAATTTCTAAAATCATAAATTTAAACATTTCCTGCATTTTTTCAACACAATCTCGAAAAAAGTCCTCAATTCAAGTTTATCAGATTATAATAAATTTTCATAACATAAAGCGAAACAATAATGATATGCTAATGCCAGGTGGATTAAAACGCATCTTTTTTCTGATATTATAGATAAACTGGTAAAGTTGTGGTACGAATTTAAGATAGCGAAGCAAAATGGCGGCCAAATAAAATAAAAAAATCTTGTTCAATTGACTTTAAATTTTGCAGATAAAATAAATATGAAAAAACTGATACGGATTCAACATGACGTAAAGAAATGACGGTATGTGTTAATGTAAAAACTACTTATTATTAGTTATTTTAAATTATGCCCAAAGGTAAAGTGTGGTATAGGTACAAAGAAACTGGTAAAATATTGGTAGGAATCCAATATGATGTAACAAAATGGTACCCAATAAAAATGTTTGAAAAGACAGTATATGAGTGACTATGTACTGAACTAAATTGGGTCACATTTTACTATTCTATTACTTGTGAAATTATGAAAAGAATTTTAAAATTTGTTGACTGTTTTAAATTTCAACAAGATGATTATGAGTTTATTGGTAAAAAAATAATGACAAAAAGACAATTTCACCCCCAGTACTCTTTATTGACTAACACTAAGTCTAATAGACACAGACTTTTTTATAAACTCTTTATGATTGCAGAGAAATTAGATATGACTTTCAGTTAGTTACTATAAAAATCCCAAATTCTGGGAGGTTCTAAGTTTGGCTCAATCTTTACTACGCACAGAAAAAAGACATCTTGACACACCAACGCGTAATTTTTTTATTGAAACTGGACCTGGACCTCCTAGATTTTTTTTGAGACAATTAAAAACATAATAGAGAAACTTTTAGTTCAAGGAAAACCAAATTGAAAGTGCCCAAAAAGTTAAAAGGTAAGCAAAAACTAAACCCAGAGAACTATAAATGCTAGGTGTAAAGGAAAACTAAGTAATAAGGTTTTAAAGTAACGAGTATTCAAGTCGTAGAAATGGCAAAAATAACTCATCCTCTTTTATTATCAGTGCTTCTAATACTAACGTTCAATAGTGTAAAAGGTAATATTAACACAATATAATACATTTTCATGAATAATGTTGTGCATTAATAAAGAGTTAAAAAAATGACCTATACAAATCAGCAATTCGGCAAATATGCTAAACATAATTCCTCTTCTAATACATATTTTCTTAAATAAAAAATGGCGGACAAAATATTTTACTAATTTTATACTAAGGGCTGCGTACATTTATAAATGAATCTGGCGTTTGCTCTATTGAACGAATTGAAAAATTCTTTAGGAGAAAAATGTTTACAAAGGTAGCTTAAATGTTTCCCATTATGAATTAGTTAGTTATTGGTTAGAAAATAAGTGAAAATGCTTCAGTTAACCTGTATATAGCTATAACGAGATCACTGTAAAACTAACTTGCTGTTTACAAAGTAGAAAACTAGATTTTGTAATATATTTTTTTCCCCACTTTACTCACACAATTTTGTGTTTATTGTTTGTTTTATTGCGAAATAAATCATATCGAATACTATTCCAGAAAAAAAAAATACGCATGATGCCTCGTTATTTTGGTTAATTTTTAGTGTCATTCCTAACAACCTAAACATTTTGCTGCCATGTGTTATTATATCAATTTTGACCAATGACTGACACGAAATCGTCGTCATATTTAATTTTCTGTAGAAAAATTGCTTGACAAACCTCAGCAGTATTTCCGAAAAAAAAATCCGAAAAACATCATTCAAGTTTGACAAGGTTAAGTTAAAATAAGTATAAAGTAATTATGTGATGTTTTTTAGTTTAATAATTACTTTTTGTACTATTGAAAATATTGTTATATTAAATATTATTTATTGAATTCAGAAAATTATCTTAGTTAGCACTAGCATAGATTTATGGTTTTTCAGAAATAAAAATTAAAACCAAAACAGTACTGGAAGTACACATTTTTTTTTCGTTTCAAGTCGTTAACTAAAAGGCAAGTTTTAACCAGTTTAACTAGTTTTAACTAGTTTACTGTTTGAATCCTGTCTGGACACCATGAGGCATTCTGCACAGGATCACCAGCAATATTCTGAATGGAATAACTATATCTTAATAATTAATACCTTTACAAACAGGAGAAACCAACTAAAAGAACCTGTATCTGTATCGAAAAAATATAGCTTCTTATCTTGTTTTAAAAGAACTAACTAACAATTTTACGATTTTTTTGCAGGTCAGCTAGGTGTGTTAGATGACGTTGTTGATGATGTTCTGGACTTGCTCGATAGCCTGTTAGAAGGAGTCAATGACCTTACTTCAGAGATCCTCGCAAGACTTTTGGGTTTTGTAGGGTAAGTTTTCCTAAGATGCATCATATATATCTTTTATACTATGCCTTAAAATTGAAAAATCCTAAAGGGAAGACTTGGAAAATGAATGAAAAATCATTTGATCATACTAATGATATCGCAAAGCAACTGCATATTTTTCAAAAATGTATTTAAAATTCCTGCTATAAGTAAACATTAAAAAGTAAAAAAAAAACGATATATTTTCTTTACCCGGAACTTTCCTCGTTATGACTCTTTCCTTTTATTAGGAATAGTGAAGTGTGATCCAATTTAGTTCAGTACTTAGTCATTTACCCCGGTATTCACTAAAAAGGTTTAAGAGTTAGACCAGATCTAGTTCCCTAGGTACCCTAAATTCTTAGTTGGCCAGTTACATTTCGCTTATGTCAGTATCATTTTGTAACTGTGACATTTAGAAAAAATAATTGTTCAATTCTTGCAAATGTCATCTTAAACCTGTAACTTTCAAGTTAGATCTGGTCTAAATTTAAACCTCTTTAGTGAATACAGATGTTAGTAACACATACAGTGCGTCCAGTGAAATATGCAACAAATGGAAAACTTTTTCCTTTCTCATTTCTCAGAAAATTTTATTCTTCATAAAAGTTGATGCATCTACAGGGGGAATAAACCTATTTCCAAAATATTTATCAGTATACGAGTGACGATCAGAAATATCAAAAATTCTCAATTGTATTAAGAAAAGTTGCTTAGAATTAAAATACATGCCCAAATATGGAATTGTGTAAGAATATCGTCAATTTTGTTTTTTTTATAGTTTTTAAATTAGGTGATACGCTACTAGAATTTTAAAAACTATTTCATTCATTTTCGAGCTATTTACTAAACGTGCTTAGAATGAAAAAAAAAACTTAAAAAAAAGGACTGTTCAAAAGAGAATTTTTATAGTTGCCGTACGATTGTCAACTTCATACTTAGGGTTATTGCACACTACAAAACTACATGGTTTTGCATTTTTTGCTATTCCTATGCTCTCTGAACTCATTGAAACAATTTGATTATTTGATGAAAATAAAATCAAAATTGGTATAGCATTGAAACACTATAAGTAAAAAATTCAATACTACTTATTCTTATGAAATAGGGTAGGTGGCTTTGGAAAAACAAAATACATAATTATAGCTGTCTACTTTTCGAATGTCAAAATGATCAAAGTTCGAAAGTTTTTTTAACGTGACGAAAAATTGCTGCAAAACTAAATTTAAAGGAAAAAGAGGAGTTAGTTCTTATTATTGGAGAAAATTATAAATCATTTCGGGAGGCTGCAATTATATTTAATGAAAGGCATCCTGGGTTGTTTCAGGTGGGTTTTCGAGAACAAACACCAATAAAAAATTGAAGCTTTAGGGGAAAAAACCTGAACCACTACGGCCTGGCACAACCTACGAAAATTAAACGCCCGGAACAATATTTCTCTCAATTGGTATATTAAAACAGTAAAACACAAAGAAATTCATAGACTTTTTAAATTCAATAATGTATAACTAACATTTACAATAACAAGAAAAGAAATATATCATTTATTCGGTGTGCCTTTCATCTCTTTCGATATATTAACACGTTTTCTTTGAAAATTACCTCAAGACATTCCAACATCTGCGGTGTGATAAGGGCCACTGCTGTTCGAATTTCATTCTCTAACACATCGAGGGTCTCAAATTTGTTTTAAAAAGCCCCAGGGAAAAAATCGAGAAAGGACCCACTTCTTGGTTATTAAATATTCCACACCATACATTCGTTTTCCTATCTGCCCACCACCGGCAATATTGTGAAGAGAATACACCATTAGACTAAATGTCGCCTCATCAGTGAACAGTATTTTCTTTGGAAATGATCTATTGTTGTCAATTTCCCCTTGGATTCGAATAGAAAAATCTAGCCTCACATCACAATCCCTCTCCAATATTTGATTAATACATTTTGGCTTGTAAGCATGAAATTTGGCTTCTTTCAAAACTTTACCTATGGTGCTTGTTCCGTATTTGGAATTCCTTGCAGAGGTTCTTAACAATATCGTAGGAGTTTCAATAAATGTTCGTAACACCTCAATATCGGCATCTTCATTTCTGAACAACTGTTGGTGAGCTTTTTTATTATCCTAGTCTACTGAACTACTTTTCTTAAAATGATTGTAAATTCTTGACGCCGTACTATAATGTATAGTTTTTCCAGGATGCCTTACTTTAAACATTTTTGCAGCCTCCCGAAATGATTTACAATTTTCTCCAATAATAAATACTACTTCCGCTTTTTCTCTTAAATTTAGTTTTGCAGCGATTTTTCATCGCGTTAAAAAAATTTTCAAACTTTTATCATTTAGACATTCGAAAAGTAGACAGCTATAATTATGTATTTTGTTTTTCCAAAGCTATCTACACTATTTCATAAGAATAAGTAGTATTTTAATGCTATACCAATTTTAATTTTATTTTCATCAAATAAGATGCTAATATTGAAACAAATCAAATTATTTCAAGAAGTTCAGAGAGCATAGGAATAGCAAAAATGGAAAACCATATAGTTTTGTCTTTTTAGGTAGTGTGCAACAACCCTGAATATGAAGTTGACATTTTGAGAAATCATGACACTTACTCTTGAGAATTTTTCATATTTTTGATCGTCTCTCGTATACTGTTGGACATTTTGGAAATACGTTTATTCCTCCTTTTTGGGCATAGTTTAAAATAATTTTAATAAGTAGTTTTTACACTGACACACACCGCCATTTTTTTACGTCATCTTGAATTCGAACCAGTTTATCCAAAAATCACATTTAATTTTCCTGCTTTTAAAAGAAATTATTTGGCTGCCATTTTGTCCCGCCATCTTGAATTCGTAACACAACTTTATTAGTTTATCTCTATATCACACTTAATATAGTACAAAGCTTTCACGGCTGGAGTCAATTAAGAAATCATGGTTCTTGAGTTTAGACAGTGTCCAATTGGAGTTACATTCCGACGTTTCCCCTGCAATTGCACGAGACATCTTCAGGGAACTTTACTGCAGCAAATTAAAAAACTGAATGAAGATACCTCGTGCAATCGCAAGCGAATATTTCATTAGTCCGCTGTTTTTCTTATATTCACACCAAAATGTTACCAGTTTTCTGTGCAAAATTTGAGAAAATTCAGTTTTTTGAGTAATAATTTTTTTAACGTTTCATTAGGCCGGCATCTTGTTCCCGCAAATTGGATTTTACCAGTTCATCCCCTTAATTTTTGACTAAAATCTGAAGTCACTCTGATTAGTTTTAAGCTGCGCCGCAAACTGGCAGACCGACAGAGCATCTAGGGACGCTAAAACCTGAGAGGGTGATTTTTTTAAGATTACATGGGTTGGTATTATGATGGTACATCGTAGTACTAGTTGCTAGCTGCGATCACATGTTATGTAGGTTGTCTTAATCCTTATCTGACAAAATTATCGTGCTTTAAGAAAAAAACAAAATCAAAACAAATCTAGGTAGATTACATTGGTCTCTCCTTGGATTCGTAAAAATATTGAATCCATGTTACATAAGTAATTTTTTTATTTTTTATCTATTTCTCTTTGTTTTAATATAAACTGTATATATCCAGTTGTGGCAAATGAAAACCGGGCACAAAACATGACATTTGATGATATTCACATGAATTTGCATATACCTGGCTTTTACCTCCAAGATTTCCTTTACCCATTAGCATTTAATTTTAATAATTCTTGTGAATATTATAAACGCAGAAAATTTAACACATTTTTGATATTCCTTTGGAGATCAACGCAAAATTAGAAATTTTTAAACATAGCTAACCTTGGAAGAGTCAATTTTTTAATAAAAAATTAGTTTTATTATCCTTCAGGTATGATTTTTACCATCATTTGAGAAGGTTTCAGGCTTGTATGCTGTTACTAATAACCAATATATGTAGTAATAACTCAAATATTTTCTTTATATTTTGTTGAACGATTCTTGAATTTCCGTACACATAGTTAAAACAGAGTTTGTGCATTGAAAATTGTGAGGTTTTTTTAAAAAAAAAAAGTATGTATCACAAGGAATATTTCCTTTTAAACTACTCTATACAGCATATCAGTGGCGGCTCGTGGTGAATTATATTGGGAGGTCAATAACAAATTTAAAAATAACCATACTTAAAATAAAATAAATATCTTATCTTTAAATTGAGCTTTAAATTCTTTTGAAGTTCAGGTCTACTCATCGTTCTTTAGAATTGGAAAAATGCTGAATGACACGTTCGTTAAAATTGCACGCACATTCAACTCATCAACAAAATTTATACGCCCTCGAAAAACCCCTGGATTTTCAGACAAAGCCGTTTCATCATGGCCACGTAGTGCCAGCTCGAATGCCCCACAAAATTTTACACGATCTATAATTTTGTTGAAAATAAAGCGATTTTTGGATACATTTTCATTAAAATCTCTAAGGGATTTTCTGTAAGCTGTGTCTAGCTGAGTGCGAATAATAACACTTCCGACTGTAGCATAGTTCACCAAACATTTCATGTGATCTGCCGAAAGCGCATGTGTTTCTATTTTTTCTTTAAAGTGTTTTAAGTCTTAACACCAGTTTTGCACCATAATGAGTCCGACGAGTCCTTAAAAAACAACAAACAAACATAACAGCAAAATGAGTTAGACCACAACCACATATCCAGTTAGCTAAATCGTATATACTTTAGCGAAAGTTTCGATGAACCTCTTTATTTTTGTCTTTACTAGTTTGTCGTATACTAAGCTCTGGCAAATTGCGACCACTTACTTTGAATTCGGTTATTTTCTCAAAATTAAGTTGAGCACTCTTTAGTTGTTTAATTTTTTGCACTATCGACATTTTATTTCATCTACATTCACAATTCAAACGTAGACCACCTTGAAATTGGTTATTTTTGCAAAATTAAGCTGTATATTTCCATCTCACACATGGATCATAAAAATAAAAAAATATGTATTACAAAAAACAGGATATAAACCAATTTTCAACGATTAAAAACGTCCGAAACAATATCGCGTTAGAGTATCGATCGCGCGACTTCTGAACAATTGAACTTCTGCATGCCGACGTTATGCGGCGACCGATCGATCGAATTATGAGAAGAGACCGGCTGATGACCCAAATCGTGATTTAATATTTCATTTGCTATCACGTTCGGCTGCCGCTCGGTAGCTGTGAAATCTTCGGGTACTTTCGTCAAGCTTTAAGGTAATTAGGGCAATTAGGACTGGCCAGCCTAGCTTAGTATAGCGTATTTTATTATGAACGCAACGAGACAATTCGAACCGCCGCGCGCGGCTTATAGTGTAGCGTATTTAACTTTTCCCAAGGTTCGCGTTTTATTACAACTATTAGGAGGGACGGTCAAACGAATAATTTATTTTCTGAAATATTTTTTGGTGGTCATTGATCAAATGACTCTATGGAAGATCCGCCACTGCAGCATATATTATTTAACACTGAAAAAAACCTCAAATGTTTGGGTTTACGATATTTACTAGACCCATTTTAATTTAACATGTCTTTTCATTCTCATGTGTTTATTCAGAATGAAAACGATTGTTTTAATCAACGACATATAAAAAGGATTTTATAATAAACAGAAAAACATTTATTTTTTTAAAAACTTAAATGTAAATACGATTTTAATTAAGGACCAAATAAAACAGAAATACAATGAAACGACAAATCTATAAAAAAAATTAAATGGAAATTAATATTTTGTTGCCCACCATTTTTTTTTCAATTACAGTGTTAAGTCTTGTGATCATTAAACCAACTAAATTTTTCGTAATCTGGAATTAATCCATTCCATACCTTCAGACTTTTGCTCTATAATGGGTCAGAATTTGTTGGATGAAATTCGTTAGGAAAATTAATTTTTTTTATTATGTAACCACAATGGTTTTCGACTGAGTTTATGCCAGGGCTTCTTTGTGTCATCCATTCAGTTGCAACTCGGACAGTGCGTACCGGGTAATTGTCGTGTTGTTAAGTAAAATTGTTTTAAAATCATGCGGTGACTGATGGTAACAACGTTTTCTGATATATTAATGTAATTTTGCACATTAAAATCTTCCTTCAATCCTTCTGCAAATTCCGACACCTCTTGAGCTTAATTACCCCCAAACGTTGATGGGTAAATTTCTCATCGAAATGAGTATTTGGGGCCTATACAACGTAATGCGTCCATTGAAACATGACTGAAATATCTTCCCGTCAGTAAAACTAATTTTCGCATTTTGTATGTCCTCTATACAAAACTGTAACGAGAAACCAACTCTCTCCTCCTTGCTTGCCACAGTAAGGTAAAGCTTTATTGTTGCAGAATGATTCCGTAAGTTGAGTGTGTGTTTTATACGGTTTTTGGTAGCTCTAATACAGCCTGAGAAATGAGCCGTCACAAAATGGAACGGGGTTTCTCTTAAAAAATATATAAGGCGATAAGGCGTTCGTCCTCCTCTTATGTGCTTCGCTTCCTTTTGGTCTTTCTAAGGGATTTCTATGGTCCAATTTGTTTTTTATATCCTGTCCTGTACTTTTTCCTACGTCAAACCTTTCTGCTATTCTTCGCCTTGACCAACCTTCTTCTAATAATGTTATTATTTTAGCCTTTTCTTCTCTACCTACTTTTCCTACCTACTGTCTACTACTCGTTGACAAGTTTTTGACTTTGTCATTATATTAAGGTAACTCGCAGGTAAAAAGTTAGAAAAGTACAATTTGCAATATGTAAATATGGTGTTCGGTTTTCATTTGCCGAAATTGTACATTTAATTTTAAAAACTATGTGATATAAGTAATTTAATTCTTTTATTTTTTTTATTTATTTCTTTTTATTTTACTATGGATATATCCATGGACATTTATATCAATACCAACTTTTTTCTTGCGTGAATTTTTCGTTTATACAATAGTTATGTGTTCCTTGTTTTTTAGCCCTGATGAAGACACGGATAGTGTCCAAATGTCAGCAATTTTTTTAAAGTAATTAACAACCTTTCGTCCAAACAAGCTATTATATTATTTTAAGAATTAGATACGTACTGGATGTGAAATGAACAAAACAGTTAATCTTGAATTAGTTCATAATTTTGCTAGTTCATTTCTATACGACAATTAATGATGGCACATAATTTGAAATCAGACACATAAAAGTAGTTTTTTCAGGCTGAAAACTTAAAAAAATTATTAAACCGCCACCCTGAATTCATACTAAAATTTTACCAGTTGATTTCTACATAATATTCGATTTTTATGCAAAATTTAAGATAAATTGGATAAGCAGTATTTTGATAATAGTTTTTTTAACATTTCACTAGGCCTCCATTTTGTTTTCTCATTTTGGATTTTTACGAAAATTTTACTAGGCCATCCCCTCAATTTTTGAAGTCACTTGGTTAAGTAGTTTTGTAACTATGCTACTAACAGACAGACCGACAAACAGACCGATGGAATTATGAAAATATGTTTTTCGGCATCTAGGATCCAGAAACGCGAAGATCTGAAAATATCTCGGAGGATGATTTTTTCACGATTACAATATTTCCCTTTTACGAGGATAAGTAACAAGACTTTCAGGAATAATGTTTGTTGTTTGTATGGAAATACAAACAAAAATGGAATTTCACGTAACAACATTATTCTAGACCCTCTAAAGAAGATAATACCAAACTGAGGAGCTCTATAAACAAGTATACAAAATATACAAAAGTTATTGTAAATTATGTTTCCAGATGCGTTTACCACTTTGTTGAATTCCCTGTTGGCAGATAGAGATTTAAGTCTGCAATATTTTTGAACATAGTCGCTCAAAACGAATTTATGTACGAGATATAAAAGTTTTGTAATTTTTTTTGGAAACTCGAACCTTGTGTGAAAAATGTAGGTGTCTTTGGGAATACGAATTTCTTACTGTACATTAAACACATTTCAACACATGGTAGGGTGCAAACCAAAATTTGTCTTTTAGAGCTGCTGAACAGCCCTGTAAATATTATTTTTGTTTTCTTCTTTTTCGACCACAGAGGGTTTTAAGCATAAGTTTTTGGCATTTTTTTAATATTGGTATATTTTTGTTAACATTTATTTTCTGTACTGCAAATTTTATTGTTAAATATAATTTAATTTTTAGTTCGGTACCTGAAGATGTTTCAGATCTACTCTCGGATATTGTGGACACATTAAAGAGTGGATCGACTCTTACAAAAGACCAAGTCGATCAACTTTTAGATGATTTAGGCATTGATAGCATTCTGGACTTGCCCTTTAATACTTTAAGAAAACTAGCAAAATATTTAAGTATCAGAGCAATTCTTGAGGTTCAATAAGAAGCGGGACGATGGGCAACTGCTTAATAATGCTAAGAAGAAAATAAATAGAATGAATTGTTTGCTCCATTGTTTTATTTGTTTATTCCTAACTTTGGCATTGAACTAAAAGATTTACCTGTTATTTAGAAAAACTGATTTTTATAATAAATAGTAATATTAATAAAAAAAAACCAATTTTATATATTTTTTAGTTCAACAAATCTTAGCACTGCTTTTCCAGAAAAACTATCAGTGGTCGGGTTTATCTTCATCAGAAACGAGTGTCTAGCCACAGGTCCTCTTTTTTTTTACGTCACCTATAATAAGCCTATTCCATACATGCATATTAGTATGTATATATAATAATTTTATCCTAATCATATAATATCAAAGAAAAAAGCTTAGGTCATGTGAAGATTAGTCCCACGGAATTTGATTATTTTTGAATATAGAAAAGAGGTTATCGTTTGGTAACCTATTACTATCAGCTCACCGTGAAGACGTTCTCGGGAAAACAACAAAATGTTTTAAAGAGGTTTAAAAGTTGCCAGCTGCAAACTGGTTTAACCCTGAACTGGCCCTTATGAGATATTATCTGGCTTCTCTCACCGACCTAATGTGTAAACTAAGTACCAATTCTGGAAACACCAAATATAGAAACTCATTTAGAAAAGTATGCAGGGCAAACAAAAAGATCATCTGGGAAATAATGAATCCAAAAGGTTGCTTATGTGGATTAAAAATTGACATCGCTAATATTTATTTATTTATTTTTTAAAATCGTTCAGCATTTATACCGGAGCAGTTAATAGGGAGAGAGTTTATTCAATATTTTTTATGGAAAAGCTTACTAATTATCATTTTCATTTTTCTGAGTTAGTCTTCAGTGATGTCCATGATGCTATTAACGATTTAAGAATACTTACAGTACAAATAGGTCCTGTTTGGTCTGGATGATAAAACAACAATATATCTCATTTTTGTGCCCCTCACAAATTAAGTAAATTTATAATAATAATAATAATAATAACGTTTTTATTTTCGAATAAATACATAATGACAAACTTAACTCGTATAGTTAGTTTCAATAATAGAAAATAGAGAAAAAAATACTACGAACAATCTGACATATACTAAGAAACTATATGTATAACCTGTCGAATTAAGCATTATACTTAATTTAATTAATATTTTTTATAATAAAAAAAAGGTACAACGTGACTATAGTTACAGAAATCTTTTCACAATACTAATTTCAAAACTACCATACATTTTTATCAAATCCGTCCTAAGTATAGTTGAGAGCCTATACATTGCCAAAAAAAATCCAGCTCAGCATAACATATTATAAGACTTATAAAATAGGATAACTACGAGTAAAGAGAAACTACTGGTTGTTTAATAGCATCTTTTTAATTTCGTTTCTAAATCGTGATACCGGTAGAGTCTTTAACTCACTAGGGATGTTGTACTTTTTTTTGGCGTCATATGAGAAGAATCCGCGATACTGTGTTGTTCTATATTGTGATGGGGTTAAAAAGTGCTTGAATCTGACATTGATGTTATGCACACTGATTCTAAAATTTAGTTTGCTATAAGGATATGGTGGCATCTTATTTTGTATGATCTTATGATAATATGCCAGAGCACGTAGGCCGCATATCATCCGCACACAGGAATTTTGGATAAGTTGAATTCTACGTGCGTCTGTACTATTCAGATTGGGCACATAGATGACATTGGCATAGTTCAAGTTACTTAACATCAACGTATCGCAAAGTAAAATTTTAGTGTTTTTGTTAAGTAAATGTAAATTTGTTACATGTTCGGTTAATCTTTTGCATGCAGTAGTAATCCCAGATTTCTGGAAACTTTAGTAACTATGAGTGGTTCATTATTAAGGGTGACACGAGTTCTTCCAATAGATCGGACCCGTGAAGTTGTTCTGCCAAATATCATAACTTGCGATTTAGAGGGGTTAACAGAACCTTCCCGAACCTTGCAGCGACTACTCCATTACGTCCAAATGTACTCCTTTACGGTATTACTATAAAGTAAAACGAGTCGTTGCAAAGTAGAAAAAGTTATCGCCTGGTATCACTTTAAACTGGCTATTACCAACCTTTATTCTTCGGTTACAACTTAGAAGTAAGAATTACAGTAATTATTTACTACAAGGAAACTATTACCTCTTGTACTTAAGGGCAGTGGCGACATATTGATACATAAGGTTTAAATGGGAGCACCCATATTGTCTTTAGTTTTTCGCAAAATATAACTAAATTAATCTACTTTAACACATTAATATATGAATATTGTATCAGCTAAAAGGTTAATTAATGAAATTAATATTAATTTTAGTTTACAGAGAGTAATATGCCGCAGAAAAAAATCAAAATATACTTTATACTGACAACCTCTGACAACGTCGGTTGTAAATGTAGGGATATGTTAATGCTTTACTCTAATAATCTGTGCGAACTTACTTTTTATTTAGATTTTTAACTAATCACAATGTTTGTGCAAGTAATTAATGACAGTTGTCTTCCAAGTGAATTTAGGAGAGTATTGAAGAAGGCCTACAAAATAAAGTTTCTTTTGTGCTAATCCTTGAGAGCTTGTACCTCAAATTTGGATGCTGAATAAAGTAAACCATACACTAAGAGATAAAACAATACTGTCTTTTACAGCAAAATAAAACCAAAACATAATAATATTTAATAACTTTTCTTGGAATAAACTTAAACTTTACGGTCATAGTCATTTACAAATTCATCACAAACGCTTTATAATTAAAAACAAAAAACAGGCGAACCAGACCTCAACACATTTCTCTATATGGCCAATGGCTTAGAACGTATTGTTTGAATCAATATTTATCTTAATAATCACAACAACTAATAAAATAATACACTAAAACATCAAACCTCATAAGAAACCCACGTAGGCAAAAAGTAAACAAAACGATTTTAGCAGCAATATGGCCAAACCAATCAAAAATTGGTTACCCTGTTTTCGCCACCGCCCTTATAAAGTCACTATAATTTGGTATACAGCCATTAAACTCCATTATATTCGGTCCGAATTTGTCAATCTCAATTAGTTGTGTATGTGTTGTAGACGATAACCTTTAAGTAACAAGTTAAAATGCCAATGGCGTCACGTCCCACAAGAAAAAGTAGTTTTCGTTATTCATCCACATTTTATAGAAAATTAAAAATATCATAACTTGGTTATGTCATATCTGAACAAAACCATATAAAGAGGTATTTTAAGGAAACAAAACATCAAATGATTATGGTAGATAACTTTATTCGTACCACATTAGTGTTCAAGAACTTCAAATTAATGGGGTATAAATGACAGCTGCGTATTTAAAGAAACCAAAACAATACGAGCCTATGGGGGTAGTCGTACACACTTGATGTTAAGTGATTTTCTCAGTAAAGAAATGCAGCTAACAAAGTGAAAAGCAAATAGAAAGCCAGTGTTTATTTTCATCTCGCCTATAAATATTTCGCTATGATGTTTATTTTTGTGAGTGTAACGATTAAAAATGCATACACATTAAACGTCAGGTTAAAAAAAGAATCACTCTTTATAAACAGATAGTTAATGATAATTACTATTTAAACCAAAGTCCAATATTTGACCAAAATGTATTGAAAATTAACGAATTTTAAAGGCACGTCATTTTTTACGGCTATCATCACCATATTCACCATAGAAATTGCCTGCGTTTTAATTTTAGGTCTTTAGTATAGCTAGAAAACTAAGTGAAACGCATGTATCCTCCCTCAACAACTAATAACGTTTCCTATATACGCTCTATACCATTTTGCCAATTTGAGTGTTTGCAGTCGCCATAACTGTTTTGTCTGTATTAAAAATAACCAAAAATATTTTTAAAACGGATTAAATAAAGACAGAAATAGGGAAGTAACAAATAAAGTGAAGTATTACTATTAGGCTATTTAAATGGAACCACACAATTCCGTACTATCTACGTAATAGTTACAGTTACAGTTTCATGTTATTTACGAAATAGTTACCCTAAAATTGTTCTCCATTTTGGTTTTACATACAGTCCATAAACACTATTTTTACTTCATCATCGCTGTTTTATCGATGACCTGCTAAAAATCGCTTTAAGTAAAGAAAGAGGTGATAATCTCTAGTCGCAAGATCGAGGCTGTTTGGAGGATGATTAAAAATTTCTCATTCAATGTAAAAGTTGGTGTATTGGACCGGCGGCGTGCGGTCATGCATTGTCATGAATCAAAACAATTTCGGAAGTAAAAAGACCTAGCCGTATACTTTTTATGGCCCTTCTTACTAGCAGTAGTAGCTGCATTTATTTTTTTTTGCTCCATGAAATATACGAGGAAAATGCTGTGCCTATCCCAAAACACAGTTCTGGGTAGATTTCATACAACCGTGTTCATGTTGACAGCACGTAACAAGGTCACTGCCAATGACATACGAGTCACTTGTTATCCATACATAATATTTACATACTTGATGAATTATTTCGCTATTGATAATGATCGCTGAAATGAAAACAAGACATTTTTCCTATTTCACGTAATTTTTTTTCTGTGGTTTTGATTTTAAACTTTGGTAGAGGTGTTTAGTGAACCTGTATGACATATAGACCGACAGACAGATGAACAGACAGGTTGAGAGACAGACGGAACTGAGAAAACATGTTTTTGGTATCTAGGGACGACCCTAAAATGTGAAGATCTATAAAAACCTGGGTGAGTGATTTTAGAAATTTTTTCAATACTTTCCTTTTATGAGGGAATGAAAAATATCATTCATAGATAATCATGTAAAGTATACACTAAATATGTTGGTATAATTAAATATAAAAATTTTCAAAAATAGAAGTACAGTACAGTTTATTGGTTTTATAAGTTACTTTTTAACACCATGTGTATTAAGACCTTTAATTTCTCTATAAAATTGTAATTATCTCTATCATGTATCACAAAATTATCAATCGATCTGTGTATAATACTTTAATTTAGTTCAATTTATTAAAGAGTTAATATGTCTTACAAATAGATACAATTTTAGGATAGCTTCATTCGTCTGTTGGCCAGTTGATTTTCTCCTGAAAATATATAGGCATACCAATATGTCCTGTTTATATAACAGATATACTGAAATTCCCTTAAAATTTAAGTTTTTCTAGAGCTGCTGTTCTGGAAATGGACACCCCATATCAGCTTTTTCCGATTTAACAATGAAATTATGCACTGTATCAAGAAATCTTTCAAAACAAAAAATGTTTACCTTGATATTATTTACGTTCCTGTTAAACAGTAAATTTTATTTTTTTAATTTTCGAAAATATACCTTTGGTATTCTTGCCTTTAAACTAATCAAATGTCATAAATGAAAACTCTAACTTGCAAATTTAAAATAAAATACACGAAAGACTGTTGAACATTAGCTTATTGGGGCGTTATGACTAAAAAAATACCAATTATGAAAAATGCATAGAATATAGTAAAAATTATTTGTTCGAAATATTTAAGATAACTCTGGACAACGCTTACTTTTGTATCTACATAACACAAAATTTTAAAAATAATGCTTGTTTAAAAATCATTATTAAAAAAAACACATTATCAAAGCAACCTTCTGTATAGAATTGTATGGTGCTGCCAGATTGTGAAACTGACGTTTCGTAAACGGAGGCCTGTCATCATGTTTTTTTTTTAAATACAGACCTGGATTTTTAATTTTGTTTTGTACAAGCCTGTACTATAGGTAATTCTACATTAGAATTATTTGAAATTCCTCTTTGTCAATTCTGGTTTTCTGTCTCTCTGTAACACATTGTCTCTAAGTGGAACGTCTTAAATCTGCTGTCTAAATATTATTTCTGGAACATTATTAGTTTTGGTAGGTCAAATACTTGTTAAAAACGAAATTAAAAATCAAGATCCATATTTTAAAAGATAAAATTTTTGATTAGCTCTAATTTACAAAACGTCGGCATCTAACAGCACCACGCAAAATGGTGCTTTGAGAATGTGTTTTGCAGATTTAAGAATTTTGGGGACTAAAAAAGTTACAGCATAATTTTAAAAACGCAATATTTTATTTTTATTTAAATATCTCAAGGATCCTTATAGTTAGGACTCGTCCACAGTAACAAAATTTTCCAAAACTTTCCCTATTTAGCCATATCTTATAATAAGCGAGATCCCCATATAGAGAATAAAATTCCCGACACCTTGTAGAGAATAGTATTTCTAGATTGAGTACAAGACAAGTTATAAAAACGATTCACGAAAGAAGTATTGGTCAAAGAATGTAAAAGAACTTTTGATCGGTTCATTACTTTGTCCTACTTCAAAATCCGATTCCAGTTAGTTGTGGGAAACGCCGCTGCGCGAGTAAAAGCGCCACTAGTCGATTCGATTTTCCCTTTTTCCCTCCTTTGGTATGTTGCCGCACGTTGCAAATACTATAATTTCCCGGAGCGAATCTCGGTCTACCTTCAATATGTTAATGTAGTTTAATAATTGGAAATTAGTCTCCGCTACTTTTATTATTATTAGGAGAAATAATTTTAGGCATAACTGGTGCACTTTATTACTATTGTTTTTTATAAGGGATAAATGTTCAAACGGAGTATATTTTGTTTCCTTTTATCACTGCCATGACACGTGAACTAAAGTTAAAAATATGTATCCGAGGTATCTTAAACGTAGACAAACTGTAGAATATAAGGTGCTTCTTAGTTTTTCAACTTTTGTTCGGTACAGTGGGCGATTTTGGAGAATTTATCAGGCAGTATATATGTTATGATGGATCAAGCGATTATATAGTGCAATCTTTTATAATACCAGATAACCGGCTTATATAGAAATTTCATGTTTTTTTAACATAAATAGTTTCTTAATTTTACTAATGTATTTGCGCTCAAATATGTGAGATTAAACACGTTAGTGTTCTGAAATACAATAATATACACTCTTTGTATATCATATTTTTTTATGTCTAAAAATTTGTCAATCTCAGGTTTATTTTGGGGTGGCTTTGCCAATGCATTTTAAATCTAGTTTAACGCAATGCAACGACCGTATAGGGGTGACTTTGCCATCTAATAAGTGTTTACAAATACCCTAGGTAGATTTTTACCAAAAAAAATCTATTTAAAATTAGAACAAACACACATATTATTGCAACATATTTATTTGACAATGACTACAAAATGTTTAACACAAAAATATGTATTGTTCATACCAAAACAAAGTTCTAATTCAAATATGTGAATAACTTAACTAGAATAAACTCAAAATAATACAAAATAAATAAAATAAACTTTCTTTATAGTGATTTCCTAATTTACAAAATGAGACCATTTTTCTTTAACTGCCTCTATAATACTCTACATATAATTAAAATCTTTTATTACATTTGAATCAAATGTGTAAATATCCCTTGAAGAAGAAGGGCACTTTGGTTTTGGCAATACTAAAATAGCCTTATTCTTATGAACATCGCTTATATCGTCTACCGCTGGGAAAGCAAATTCATTATCAGTTTTTCTTCTTAAAAACTTTACTGAGAAGAAACCTTCATCTTCTTCACTCAGTTGCAGGACGGTTCCTATATAATATTTCGTTTGTCTTGAATTTAACGATTAAAAAATCATTTTTGTCGATCTTTGTATCTGTTGCATTCTCGTTGCTGCTATTATCACTTTCAAGTGTAGCATCATCCTTTAGCGTTAGATAGTCGTCTTCATCGCTGCTAATATCTAAAAGAGCATGTCCTTTCCGTTTTCGTACACGGTTCCATTACATGTATTTGTTAGCTCTTCAGAATCCAGACCATACTTATTTTTATTCTTGAGGCCTTGTTTGATATTTTAACATTACGAGGACCTGCTACAATTCCATCGATATCATCAAGAGATACCGACCGAACATTAATCATTTCCTTCCTTTATGACTGAGAATCAGTCTCTTCTCCTCTAAGTATTGCAATAACGCTTTGTCTATTGATCCAGTTACTCTTTGTTCTGTCGTTTTTTGGCATTCATTTTCAATTTGGTTTTTATTCAAAGGATAAATTCCAGCCACTTTAAAAGCATTTGTAATTATTTTCTTGTTATTAATTTTCATTTTATCCATAAATAATTTTAGTAAGCTTGGAAAGGTGGACTTACTAAGAACTTTATCTCGTGGATTTTTTAATTTATAATTTGTTAATATGCTTCGACAAGCTACCTTCAACTAACGAAAATATCCCACATCAAGAGGCTGCATCATATGAGTGGAGTTTGGAGGAAGGAAAGTGAATTGGATATTATATTGTTGGCATGTTCTTAAAGCGGCTACATTTAAATGGGAGGACAGATTGTCACCACTAACCATCTTAACCACCTTTGGACCAAAGTTTTTGCCCAAGGAAAGACAATTTTCTTAAAGCAGTCTTGAAAACAAAATTCATCAAACCGCCCGGACTGCATCCTGCATGCCTGTGGGTCGCCTATGCATCATTGGTTATAAAATCTTTCTGCCTTTTATACAACATATGGTGGCATTACTTCCCCTGGGCAGTAGCGGCAAACATGATTGAAATAGAGCTTTTGGTTGAGTTCATGATCCTCTCTGGATATTTTGTACCTCTTCGACCAACATCGATTATATTAAACAGATACGACAAATGGCAGAATCTACTGAAACTGGAAATAAAAGAATCTAAAATTGTTCTATGATCTAGTATGTTAAGTCTATTTCAAGCTTGCGCGAGTTTGAAACACTTAGGTACGTTTCAAGTCTGTGTGATGTACTTGGCATGTATTTTTATGTGGGTACGTAAATTAATTTAATTAAAGCCAATAAATAGAATAATTAGTAAATACACAATGTAACATGCTCACGAGTTGTTTTAATTTTCCTGAGTTTGTGAAGTGAAAAACAAGTTGCAAAAGCAACGTAGCTATCAAAAAGGGGGCACTATTTAATTCTTTGTCTCGAATGGCAGGGAAAATTTTGTGAACATGTCGAGAATATTGATTATTGAAGATTAAGTTTGCCCTTTTTTGTCCAGGGTGTCCTGTTATATTTGGTTCCACCTACAGGTTTTATTATTATTATTATTATTATTATTATTATTAAATTTCATCATTATGAATATTCCCTCTTAGTAGGAATAGTGAAGTGTGAACCAATTTAGTTCAGTACATAGTTTTTTAGGAACACATATATATACTGTCTTTTCAAACATTTTTATTGGACACCATTTTGTTCCAATATGTTGGATCCCTACCAATATTTTACCATTATATACCTATGCCACACTTGATTTTGAGCATATTTTAAAATGAATTCAAGAAGTAGTTTTTACATTGACACACATTGCAATTTTGTTACGTCATGTTGAATTCGCACCAGTTTTTTACTCATTTATTTATTTAATCAGTCATTTAATTTTACTCCAAAATTTACAGTCAATTGACTAAGAAGATTCTTTTACGTTAATTTATTTAATCTGTTATTTGGCCGCCATTTTGTTCCGCTATCTTGAATTCGCAACACAACTTTACCAGTTTATCTCTCACGAAATTTAAAATTAATCTAATAAGTAATTTTTTTAAGCTGGTTTTTTAAATATTTTATTATCCCGCCGTTTTGTTTTGCTATCTTATATTCATACCAAAATTTTAAAAGTTTATTCTTATGTAACACTTTATTTTTTTGCAATATTTCAGGTAAATTGGATAATTAGTTTTTTAGTAATATTTTTTAAACGTTTCACTGGGCCGCTATTTTGTTCCGGCATATTGGATTTTTGCTGAAATATTACCAGATAATCCCCACTCGAGCCTTAATTTTTGACTAAAATTTGAAGTCAATCTGAAGAGTAGTTTTTAAGCTACGCCGCGAACTGACAAACAAAACGACAGGTGGGTCGACGGAATTGATAAAACATTTTTTGTCATATAGGGACACTAAAACGCGAAGATAAGTAAAGCCTGCTAGGGTGATTTTTCAGATTACAAAAATTTTATTTGGCCCACATTTTGTTGCGCCATCTTGAATTAGTATCACAGTTTTACTAGTTCATCTCTATACTACAATTAGTTATGGCACACAATATAAAATCAATTCATTAAGTAGTTTTTTCAGACTGAATTTCTAAATATTTTATTACACGCCATTTTGTTCCACCATCTTGTAATCGTACCAAAATTTTACCAGTTAACTCATATATAATACTCCTACAAATTGGATAATTGGTTTTTAAGTAGTAATGGTTTGTTTAACCTTTCGTTAGAGAGAGTGATTTTTTCAGATTACAAAAATTTTATTTGGCAGCCATTTTGTTCCGCCATCTTGAATTAGTACCACAGTTTTTCCCATTGTTTCAAATACTGGTTCATCTCATACTTCAATTAGTTATGGCACACAATTTGAAACCAGTCCATTAAGTAGTTTTTTCAGGCTGAATGTTTAAATATTTTATTAAACTGCCATTTTGTTCCGCCATCTTGGATTCGTTCCAAGATTTTACCAGTTGATTCCTACATAATACCTAATTGATTTTTGTGCAAAATTTGAGTTACATTGGATAATTAGTTTTTTAACTAATATTTTTTTTAACGTTTCACTAGGCCGCCATCTTGTTCCGGCTTATTGGTTCTTATCCAAAATATTACTATTATTATTAGGTCATCCCCAGACAGACAGACAGATAAACCTACAGGCAGACTGATAAAACTTGATAAAACGTAATTTTTGGCAATTAGAGACGCCAAAACCCGAAGATACGTAAAACGTGAAAAGGTGATTTTTTAGGATTACAAAAATTTTGTTCCGCCATCTTGAATTAGTACTACACTTTTACTAATACGTCTCTATACTACAATTAGTTATGGCACAGAATTTGGAATCAGTTCATTAAGTAGTTTTTTCAGGCTGAAATTTTAAATATTTTATTTAGCAGCCATTTTGTTCCGCCCTCTTAAATTGGTACCAAAATTTTAATCAAAAGTCAATTCAATATATTTTTTTTTCAGATAAATTGTATAAGCTCTTAGTAATAATTTTTTAACATTTCACTAGGCCACCATTTTGTTTTACTATATTGGATTTTTAACAAAATTTGAAGTCAATCGGGTAAGCAGTTTTTTAGCTATGCCGACCGACAGACAGACAGATAGAGAGACAGACAAACCGACGGAATCGTGAAGACATGTTTTTCGTCATCTAGGGACCCTGAAACGTACTTCACTTTTATGAGGGAAGTAAAAACTGAAAACTGTATTTTTTTAGCTTATTTAACAGGCTTCCCTTCTGTATTTTTAGATTTCTTATCTTATACCTAAATGAACTAATTAATCCGTAAATATCTTTATTTCTAATTATGTAAAGTTTAATTTGATATTTTGTCTTTGATAGTTGTCATAATTTAGCTCTTCTGGGCTAAAAGTTAATTACGTCGATTTCTCTCCTTTTTTGCGACGGTGAGTTTCTGTTTGGCTCCGGGGAAATCGTGGCAACAACGCAATTTAAGGCAGAAAACGCAGATGATTTTCAACCCTTTAGTTTGCCGACATACTTTGGTTAAATAGGTTCATTTATTAGGTAAAAAATAAATAACGATGATGGTTAGACTTAGTGTGATAAGTTTACGTAACGGTATACGCGCGGCAAAAAACCATTATTTCCAATAGATTTCGCGAAAATTACATTTTCTCATCCCTCAACCACAATGTCTTATTACATATTAAAGGTGTACTAGATTAGTTATGCACGTGATCTTTCACCACAGAGACCGTTTAAAAATAATAAAATGTTCGGCGTGTGTCTTGATTACAGAGAAAAGGGGTAAAATGGATGTGCTATGGTTATCGTCTCAGGTATTTCTGACAAAATACGAGCCATGCCAAAAACAATAGATTTAAGGTGACAGTGTAAAAACCGTCAAAATTTCCGCCACAATGCCTGGGGGTCGCAGGGGCCTGGTTGCCCCTCAAAATACGTTTCTGGAGAATATTATTCGTAGATCGAATCAACAACGTAAGTGTATTCATTATAAAGATATTTTTGTTTTATTTTATAGATGTTTATATCAGAACACGTAGCTGTTCCATTGTTTTATACAATATTTCGTAGCCCTTTCATTTATACAGACCTGTTATTAGAAAGTGTCAAAAAAGCAGAACAATATTGCTTATTTTTTATTTTTTTTGCACTTGATAGCCAGATCAAAGTTTATTTCTCTAGTAATTTAAAATTTATTAATTTATAACCAAGAAGCTACAAAATTATCGTTATTACTATCAAAATGTTGCTAGTTCATTTCTATGTAACACTTAATTTTTTTGCAAAATTTGAAGCAAATTGGATAATTAGTTTGTTTAATAACAATTTTTTTAAACATTGTTCCGCCATATTGGATTTTTACCAAAATATTGCCAGTCATCCTCATATGAGCCTTAATTTTTGACTAAAATTTTAAGTTAAGCTAAGCCGAGAACTGGCAGACAGACAGGCAGACAGATTGGACAAACCGATCGACGGAATTGATAAAACATATTTTTTGGTATCTAGGGACGCTAAAACGTAAAGAAATGTAAAACCTGAGAGGGTGAATTTTTCAAGATTACAAACATTTTATTTGGCCGCCATTTTGTTGCGCAGTTTTAAATTAATAACAAAGTTTTACTAGTTGATCCTTATACCTTAATTAGTTATGGCCTACAATTTGAAATGAATTGATTAAGTAGATTTCAGGCCGAATTTTCAAATATTCAATCGGGTAAGTAAGTAGTCTTATGCTGCGAACTGACAAACAGACCGACAGACGGACCGACGGATTGGTAAAACATATTTTTTTGGCATCTAGGGACGCTAAAACGTGAGGATATATAAAACCTGAGAGGGCGGTTTTTTCATGATTACATTATTATTTGGTCGCCATTTTGTTCCACCATCTTGAATTTGTACCACAATTTCACTAGCTGATCTTTATACCAAAATTAGTTATTGCACACAATTTGAGATCAATCCACTAAGCAGTTTTTTTTCAGGCAGAATATTTTATTAAGCTGCCATTTTGTTCCGCTATTTTCAATTCGGACCAAAATGTTATCAGTTGATTCCAATATAATACTTGATATTTGTGTGCAAAATTTGAGATAGATTGGATAAGACGTTTTTTTATAATAATTTTTTTATTACTTCACTGGGTCGCCATTTTGTTTCGCCATATTGGATTTTTACCCAAACGTTACTAGGTCATCTGAATTTAACCCATAATTTTTTATGAACATCTGAAGTCAATCGGGTAAGTAGTTTTTTAGCTATGCCGCGAACAGACCGATACCGTCGGATTTGAGAAAACCTTTTTTAGGCATCTGGGGATCCTGAACGTAAAGATGTGAAAAAAATATGGGAGGGCGATTTTTTATAATTTTTTTTTAGGGAAGTAAAAACCAAATTCCATGTTACAATCGTCTAATGAAGTTCCCGCTAAAAACCAACCAGCGACTGGTTGGATAGAAAACTGTGGCTTGGTGTACTTTGATAGATTTATTGGTTCGACTCTTAAAGGGGAAACCTGCAATTGTAGGACGGTCAGACTTTTTTTTTATTTAAATACAAGTGCTGATACTACAACATGAATTCTGAGACTGCCAGATATGAATAACAGCAGCTGAATCATGCTATGACATGTTATGGGCCTTTGACGGTATATTGCAATAATAGACACATTTACAAATAACGCAATGTATATTTGTGTCACAATTTAACAGGTGTTAATACATTGCATATTAAAAGAGTATTCCTAGCTTTACTCTTTAAGCCTACATCGAATTAAATTAGGAATTATCAGCATATTATTATTTTCTTTTTTAGAAGATTTAATTTTTAGAACATTTAAGTTTGCCATTTCAATTTTCTTTCTAAATTTTATTGAGCAAACAATGACATGGTTTTGATATTTCGTTTTATGGCACAGTTTATTTTACAAAAATCCAAGTTTCCTCTGACGTACTTACAAAGAAACAAAGTTTACGATAGACGCAAGCTTTATATCCTTTGTCCCTTCTGAAATTCGTAAAACTGAATAGTTCCCAAGACTTTACCCTGTTATATGGCTCATATATTGGAAAAGGTATTGACATAAACTGAAACCGAATTTAATTTTTTTGTCTTCGTTTCTTATGGTACCAGTTAACTACGCATGTATAATGACATTTTTCCTCTCTCAAAATTTAACAATCCCCAGTAAATTAAAATTTTACATTTGATATTGACATATTTTGATGACGTAGGAGAAGCTCGAAAATGTTGCTTTCCTTTAAGTATACATAACACGTGAAACCATAATGTAGCGACACAAAAAATGTACTACATTTTTTTTGTCAAATATCGACGTTCCAAGAAACAGTTCCCAAAAAATTAAATTGTGTTTATGTTTTTGGATAAACGCTAAAAATTTTTGGAAACATTACACCTTAAAATTACTTTATTCGATGAATTTTAAATTTGATAGAAAGAATCAAATGATGTTTGAAGATGTACATACGCCGTGTTACACATAAAAGTACACACTATACTATCTGGCAATCCCTAATAGATACGAAAAAAAGTTTTATACAAAAGTTTCTTTAAATTTGAAGTCCTTTTAAAATATAATTTTTCCATGTATACAGGGTATTCCAATTTTCCTGGGGCCACATCAACTATAAAATTTTAAATAAGACACCCTTCCAGTCCACCACTTGATTCGATGTCAAAAATAAAAATAAATTACTAATTTAAACTATAGTCGATTGCTGCGTACTTTCCAGATAATTGAGATTATGTGTGATTTTTTGAAAACAGGGGCTTTTTTCAAATCACTGTAAAAGATAACAAACATCTAAAATTGGTTGTTTGGGTGGTAATTTCCAATTTATAAAGCATCAATGCATATACGAAAAACAAAATTTTTGTCCACACCCATACATGGTGGCCATATTACGAAATCAATCTTGCACCATTTTAGAGTGAAAAATTTCGATTTTTTAAAATAGAACACCCACTATGTTTTTTATAATTTATTGCTAAATTTTAAATTTGACTACATAATTGATTTTCCAAATAATGCCCGTTTTCTGCTATACACAGTGTATATCGCATTTGAATATTTGCTACAGCATTTCGGACGGCCTCATTATTATTAAAACTAATACTTTCTTCAGTGGCGCAACTAGACATAGATTTTTGGGGGAGCTCAAGCCCTGACACTTATAAGATAATATTGATTATAAGATAAAACCAATTTTAACCATTTTTTCGTACGGCTATGATTTAATTATAAACTCCCGATATTGTCTAAGTTTTTATGTTTCGGCTATATATGATTTGATTAATATCTATGACAGTTGTCAAAAAATATATACTTTTTTAATAAATTACGACACTTAAAGTTACATAGAACGATGAAACTCGTATATAAAAATTTTAGGGAGTTTAAAGTTATCACTTCTCCTGTAAAACATGTTTTACTTGACCTGTTAACAGGAAACCTGCCAAAGTGCCTCTTCCTTTTTGGTCTACCCTGTATACCAGCCCAAGTAGCACATATAACAATATATGGGCTAAAATGCTGTAATATCTGCTAATATCTCTGGCTAATTAGCTAAAATTGCTAGCCAAAATAACAGTTTTATTACAGTATAGATGGGGCAAAAATGGCCAATTGGCATTAGACCCCCTCTTTTAATTTTATGGTTGGATTTATTAGCTACTTTTTGACTTTAAAATCAAGCTTTTTTAGCTGAATTCTGATTTGTTTTTTAGCCGAAATTTGAATAACATTTTTTCCGAAATTTACCTAAATAATTTCTCATTTTTTGCCTTTTCTTTATTTATATGATAAATCATCAATTATTGTTTCAAATTATGTAGAAATAATATTAACAGAGCCAATCACTGTAAGAATTTATTAGCCAAGAGAAAATGCAAACAACAAATCATGGTTTCGTAGAAATACGTACACTATGACATTGTGTAAAATATTCATTTGACGGTTGGTGGGGACAAAAAGCACTTGGGTAGGAACTTTTACTGTTAAAATAATCTAAGATAGGTATGTAAAACACGCGCCCCTTTTTGAAACTAAACATTTCATTTTCTACACTTTTTTTTTGGAGATGTAATTTACTAAGAAAATTCATTAAAGAGTCCCTAACGGAAAAAAATATGCATGAAAATTCGTTTTTATTGGTAAAAAGAATATGTTTGTTTAAAGTGATCAAGTAATGGCTGCTACGAATTAGTTTAATTTTAATTTCAATCATGACGGATTATAAAAAGCTATTGGTTATTTTTTAAGCAAATATTCCTTGAAATTGGCCACCTTGTAAGCAAGTATTTATCAAATGGGAATAATTTTCAAATGTAACAACATTTATTAAAATTTTGCCAATAAAAATGCCTACTTGGTTTGCCTTTAGTACTGGCTAAAAAATAGCTAATTTAAGATCCAGGAGCCAGCGTAACAAAATTAAACGAGGATTACCCCAAGTCGGCGGTTTTCTATAATATGTGGTGAAACATTTAATCTTTTTATTAGACATGTTGTATGGCATATAATTTATATTTCGTTCTTCTAAATAAATCTTCAGTTTGGTTAAGTATAGTTTTATAGATTATAAACGTATATTTGAAAATGTGGCAATATTAAAGCGAAAAAAGCGAAATAAAACTACCCAATTTTAGTTTAATTTTGAAACAGAGATATGATAATAAAAGCCATATTTTTTCCTCTCAATTTTTGTTGTCTTAAAATATCATAATCTCGCATTCTTATATACCTATTATTACTATAATTAAACTTAAATACTTGCTAAAATATGTTTGGTTGGCACTTGGGAAAAATGCCTATTTATTGATTATATTCTGACCTCGATTTCTATTGATTAAAAATGCCATAGTCTGGCAATTTAAACAGCTATGCTTACTGTAATTTAATTTCAATACTTACTAGAATATATCTGGTTATATTGTGGTTACAAAATTGACAGATATTTCTACTTTTTGGCCGTCCAATATTACAAAAAAAAGCTGGAGGTTTAATTATTCTATAAAAGATATTTTTTGGCCAAGTAATTATGCTATAGCCTATCCACATTAAAAACTGCTAATTTTGGAGCCAAAAAATCTAATTTGAAGCGAGCTTTCATGGCTAGAAAACAAACCAAGAATCATTTGCCAAAATTTGACAAATCTATGGTTTTTATGTGTTTTTTATGGATAACTGTCAGGCAAAAAAGCTCATCAGCTAATTTGTGCTACTTGTGCTACCTCAATTTTATTTTAAATATGTATAGTCGATAAAGATTAAGTATCTACTTCAATGACCTCCATGATTTTTCAATGTTAGAACATTTATCCCACCTATTTCTGTTTTCAGTTTGACTATTATCGGTTTTGCGTAATCAAAATATGATTTTTTTTACTCTTTTAAACCCCTTAAAAAAATATTGTTTACACTTTTCACTATTTCTCAAATTTTTATGATCCATAACTTCAAAATAAGCGCGCCCTTACGTTTTCGTAAGCCCAGATAGTGCCCAATTAAATTGGTCAAAAGTATACAAGATGCTAAATTAGAAAATAACCTGTTTATTTCGTAACTAAAAAACGGAAGATGCAAGAGAAAAATAAACTATGCTACGGAAGAATACCTTTTTACCCATTTTTCCAAACAAAATGGATTTAAAGTGTTTTGGTTGGCCCTCGCCAATCGCCTGGCGGGGGGGCTAATTTTGGGGTCGGGGGTGCTAAGCTCCCCCTAGCCCCCCCCTAGTTGCGCCACTGACTTTCTTCAGGAATTTTTTCTTTTAATTCATTTACAGAATACTTGTTTCAATTTTTGTACACTATATCTTTAAGTGTGCCCGATAAAAAATATTCTGAGTGTGTAAAATCGCCCATGGAATCTCACCGTTACTATACTTATTTAAATAAAAATTCTCCACAATGGTATGGAACATTATCTTGTTGATTAACCAAGTCCACACGAATATGTTCCGGAAGATCATTGAGTTTTTTCCATAATTTGATTTCTTAAAATGTTTAAAAAATTATTGTCTATCCAAAACATAGGTCCTATTATGCGGTCGTTTATAATACCACACTACACTTTAACATTTTGATGGCTTTGCTTTTTAATTTGCTTTACCAAACGTTTATTTGTCTCAGAATAGTAGTGAGTATTTTTTTTATAAATTCCCACAGTGGAAAATATCGCCTCAACTGTCGAAAGGATTTTATTTAAAATCCCTCTCTCAAAATGCAGGTCCATCATTTGCATACAAAAATCCAGTCTGGTCTGATTAATCCGCTTCACTTGAAAATTGAATTGGAAGAAACTTATATGGGGATATTTTGTTTTCTTTTAATACTCGATGAATGCTGGCCATGGAAAATTTCAAATCTCTTTGTGCATCTCTTAAAGAGTTGGTAAGTTATTCAATGAAATATAATAAAAACTCCACTTGAAAATCTTCAGAGACGGCTGAACCCCTTTCTCTATATTTCAAAACTAAATGAGTTGATGCTACACGGCAAATTTTCTCAAAAATTTTCTTGTTTGGTATCCTCGCCATGGGAAATATTCGGCGTTACTCTGTTAATTGATTCGATTGACTGTTCGACTGCGGTACCGTTCGGTTGTGCTTTGTTTTGCGTTCCTCGCGGTCGAGCTGCTTCGCAGTACGTGTGTTTGTTCTGTTTTGTTTTCGCTGTGTATTTTTGTTTCGAATTTTTCATTTCCTAAATATGGCTGAATACAAGTGTGACAATTGCCGTAAAGAGTTTTCAGAGAAAGACAAATACAATAAACTTGGTTGTAGTGGCGAGTGTAAACGATCTTTTTGCATGAATTGCACGGGCCTTGATAAGGCTACCACAAAAATCTTGATATTACAAAAATCAACCCACCTCCGATTTTTCTGCGCCCTGTGCGACTCCCCTAGTTTGAAATATCTCAACGATAAAATCACAATGGTATCTCAAAATCTGATTCCACATGAACTGTTTGATTCAGTCGCAAACCGTGTATCCCAATTGTCAAGTAGTGTACCGACAATTTCTGAAATGTATGACATTTTAGTGAAGAGTGAATCCAGGTGGGATCTCATGGAGAAAAAGATTGACGATATCCACAATCTCTCGAGGGAGTTTTCCGCTTACAAGCCAGATATGTTATTAAAGTCTCTAAGGGATATGGAACAGAATATTTTCAATATTTCCCAAATCCTCTTCAACAATGCCGAAGAAGCGATAAAAATCCAAGTACAGGACTCCTCTTCAATTGAATTAAAAGCAGGTATTGCTAACATTAAGAGCAACCTAACTTGTGTAACTGACTTGGTAAAGGAGTTATACTCCAAATATGAAAACCAATATAACATAACATATCCTTGCCTACACCAACTATGGAAACTACCTGCTCCAGCGCCTCTACACAAACTGAGGTAATACCTACGGATATTTCCAGTACTACTGAAGGCTCCAGCAAGCTGGCTTGTAATAATACACAACGGTGGCACTATGTAGTCGTAAGAAATCTTCCTGCAGGGTTTACGCCTAACAACATAGTTCACTACATTAAGGAGAAGCTTGGGACTACAGAGTTTATTCGCTGCTACCACCTAATCAATCATATCTCAAATATTGATTTTAAAATTGGAACTCAGTCAAAAAAGTCAGCTGAAAAGCTTTTAGGCAGCAATCTATGGCTCCATGGCGTAGTAATAAAACGGTCAGCTGTATCCGAACTTTCAGAAAAATCTACACCGAACCTCCCACCTCCTTCCACACCGAAAAAACTGCCCACCAACTCGAGCTCCGTCAGTTCACTAGTTGTCTCCTCTCCAATTTCTCAAAAGGGCACTATAATATCTTCTGACAAAGAGGCCATTGCTGCCTGCAAAGCAAATGTCTTGTTGAGCGACAACTGCTACAGTCTTTCCAAGAAAGCTCCTATTGACCAAGAACCTATTTTTGATCCAATGTCTCCCCCAACAGTGAAGCTTACGCGAACCGAAAAAAGTTCTGATAACCGTTTCCTCATGTCTAGACTAAGAGAACCAGCCATTTTAAAGGCCTTCAAGTTATATCTCGCCTTCCTGCACCACCAACCTGCGCCAATTCACCTTGAAGGGTTTACAAATACAAGCATCAGGCTGTTTTTGGCTTTTGAAGGCATTCCTATAGATTATAGAACCCTACATAAGATATATTTCGATTTTCATGCTGCTTACGGATTTAACGCAGCAGAAGTGGAAGCGGATCTTGCAGCCTATGGATCCTATATATCTTCGGAGAGAACGATCCATCTTCAGAGGACCAGAGAATGCCATAAAAACTATTTTACCAGCAATTCTCCCAAAAAAAATTTTTAGAAAACACGACGTGTCCTGAGGAACTAGATTCCTCAAAACATCCTGTTGTTACTAGTCTTAATATGGTTTTAATTAATATTGCTTCTCTAAGAAATAAAACTGACGAGTTGTACCTATTTCTGGAAGAATTGGAGTTCCCCCAACTTGTTGCAATTACTGAGCACTGGCTGAATCTAAACGAACCCTTTTATATTGAGAGGTATACCACAATAGCTAGATATGACAGAAAAAACTCAGCTCATGGGGGAACACTGATTCTATCCCTAAATAGAGATTTCATGTCGGTATCTAAATATGATCATTTGTTAGCGGATAGCTCTTTTGAATTCTCTATGGTATATAATCAAAACCTTGATCTTTATGTAATTTGTATTTATAGATCACCAAACTCTGATGTACAATTATTTTTAAATAGCCTGGTAAGTTTGCTAGACAGTCTACCGATTAAAGGTAAAAAAATTCTATGCGGGGACTTTAATATTGACTATGCTACTATTTGTGCCATCCAAAAATATCTAATTTCTATATTCGACTCTTTCGGTCTTTCAATGCATGTATCCTCGCCAACTAGAATTTCAAAAAACTCTTCTTCTATCATCGGTTACATGGCGTCTGATTTTTCTCCATCAGAGGTGCATTCACAGGTCTATAACTCAGGTCTTTCCGATCACGAGGCGGTAATTTCCAGGTTTAGTTTACCTACTAGGCCCTTACCAAGATCTCGCCATCGGGGCAGAATTTTCTCGGCCGCAAATTTCTCAGTATTCCATAATATTTGCTTTAACACCGATTGGAATTTTGAATCTGATAATGTCAACACAAACTTTAGAACTTTTTTAAATAAAACTTTAAGTGCTTTTAACAAGGCCTTCCCGCTTAAGAATATCAAACCTAAGCGGCATAAACCGTGGACCACGAGAGGAATACGAATTTCTGCTAAAAATATGCGCTCGCTCTCATATATAAAAAAATTCACCGACTCCTTTCTTATTCTCGACTATATCTGTAACTATAGGAGGATCTACACTACTCTTATTAAGTCAGCAAAAAAATTACACTACCGAAAACGTCTAACAAACTCAAATAACGTTTCAAAAGAAACCTGGTCCATCATCAATAACCTCAGAAACAAATCAAACCCTGTGACTCAGATCTTGCCAGGGGCTAATGATCTAAATGATTATTTTATTAATGTAAGCAAAAATGTTACCTCTAGTATCTCGCCAAGTTTGGACCCTCTTTCGTTTCTCACTCCTTCAAAAAATTTAGCTGATAGCTTTTTCTTACGTCCCGTTAGCAACACGTAACTATTGAAGGTAATAAATAATATCAAAAGTAAATCTTCGTGTAGCACTGATGGCCTATCAATCAGAATATTCCTGAACTTGCCACTCACAGTCATAGAGGCCCTTACAACATTAATAAATGAGTCCTTTATAAAAGGTGTATTCCCTGATTGCCTTAAAACAGCTATAATTATTCCACTTCATAAAGGCGGCGAAAAAACTAACCCTTGCAATTATCGCCCAATTGCACTACTACCAGTGCTATCAAAAATCATCAAAAGGCTACTGAAGAATCGTCTTATGCCATTTCTCCTGAAACATCAGATAATATCCCCGGAGCAGTTCGGATTTCTACCCAATAAGTGCACCAGCGACGCCATGTTCACGTTGCTTAGAGGCGTCTACTTATCTCTCAATAACAACCACCCAACTGCCTCAGTTTTTTGTGACTATGCGAAAGTCTTTGATTGTGTTAGTCATGAAATTCTGTTAAACAAACTAAATTTTTATGGAATTCGTGGTACTTCTTTAAATTGGTTCAAATCTTATCTTGGGAAAAGGCAACAACTTGTAAGGGCTAATGGTTCCGATTCTGATTGTAAGTTGATTACAAGTGGAGTCCCTCATGGTTCAGTCTTGGGACCTATTCTTTTTTTGTTATACATTAATGATATCACGAACCTTAAAATTAATGGAAGAATTTCCCTTTTTGCTGACGACACAAGCATAACTTGGAGTGATTTTGATACAACGTCTTTACACTCTAGTATCTCCAAAGACTTGGTTATAATTAAGGCTTGGTCCGATTCCAATATGCTTTGTTTTAATGTCGATAAAACGGTGGCGTAATCTTATAAGGGAACTTTACAACCACTTCAGGTACATAGCAGCAATATTGAATATGTACAGTCGGTTAAACTCCTGGGTTTAAATATAAATAACAACCTAAAATGGTCTAATCATATTGACACCTTAACTAAAAAACTTTCTACCGCCTGCTTCGCCATTCGATCAGTTTCAAAAGAACTAGACGTTCTTTCTGCCAGACTTACTTATTTCTCTTTATTTGAATCCCACCTCCGCTATGGCCTTCCCTTTTGAAGCTGCTGTACCACCGAGCAATTTCGTAGTATTTTTATGCTTCAAAAGAGAGCCATTCGTTATTTGTCTGGTCTAAATAATAGAGCTCACTGCCAATACTATTTCAAAGAACATGAAATATTAACACTTCCTGCATTATTTATTTTGGAAACAGTATGTTTGCTGAGAAAACATATAAACACCCTCCCAGAAAGGCTACAACATGTATACCCTACCAGAAACTCTAGGCATGATATATATCTTCCCATTCCTTCCTCAGAATTAATAAAAAAATCAATTATTTACAACGTCATAAAACTTTACAACAATCTGCCAGTACATTTAAAATCTATCCCTATGCTTGCACAATTTCGAAGAAACACCAAAGCATACCTCATTGAGAGACCATTTTACAACGTTACAGATTTTTACAGCGAGTAAGTCTCTTTAAATTGTCACTCAATTCGCTTGTTTACTTAAATCTTTTGTGAGTCATGTCCTAACTCGTAACATAGAATTTTGAAAATCATCATATAGAGAAAAGAACTGTCGAACATTCACTTAAAACTTAATTATTTTTGTTAGGTATTGGATTAAAAACAAAATTTAATTCTTTTTTGTATACTACATTCTACACTAGTTCATTATACCTTCTGTTTAACATCACAATTATTTGTATAACTATAATAACATAGAGTTTAAGGTCGCATAGTTGCAATTTTGATTTCAATGTCATCGAAATTATTCACTTGACATACTTCATTGACATACTTCGAGAAAGAAGCTCTTGAGAAAGCAAGTTTAAAACCCAAATTATGGATTCGTTATGTGGATGACATATTTATTATATGGCAACATGGTCATGCAGAGCTCGAAAAATTTCTGACTCACGTAAATTCAATCCACCCCAGAATACAATTTACTCTAGAGTTAGAGGAAAACAACAAACTACCATTTTTAGATGTTTTGGTCACAAAACTACATAACGGACATTTCGAATACACCGTGTATAGAAAACCAACACATACATACAGATATTTAAATGCAAAATCACATCATCACCCAGCACAAATTCAAGCGGTGGCAAATACTCTAATATCTAGATCCGTGCGACTAACTGAAACACAGACGAGACAAAACGAACTTAAGGTAATATCTAGTGCTTTAAAGAAAAATGGCTACACAAATCGCACCATAGAGAAAGCTATTAATGCACAGGTTTCCCGAACAACGAACAACAAAAAATATGAACCGGGAAAGCAACGAGTAGTCTTACCATATGTAAAAGGCACAACAGACAGAATCGGAAGAATTCTAAGGAAACACAATATACAAACAATACACAAGCCACAAACAACTATGGGTAAACTACTCGGAAACCCAAAAGATAAAATCAAACTGGAAAACCACGGAGTGTACAGTATTCCGTGCCAGGACTGTGAAAAGTTGTACGTAGGGCAAACTAACAGGCGGATATCAGCAAGAGTGGAAGAGCATAAACTAGGCATCAGAAATAAACAAACAACCTCAGCTTTATTCCTACATCATCAGGAAACGGGCCATAAAATAAATTTCGATGGGTGTAGGGAGATTGCCAATATAGAACATTATAAGACCAGAATAATCCGAGAAGCCATAGAAATTGAAAAGCAAGGTGATTTGAATAAAAGGGACGAATCATTAAAACTACCAACAGTATGGAAGACAATAATCGACAAATCTAAAATCGCAAAAACTCAAGCGCAATTAGCGCAACAACAACAGCACCATCCGGAAAACATAAATAACGACCAACGCCTGCGCAGATATATCCTTCGGCCCCGAGTGCGGGTATAAAAGGAAGCGTCGCAGTCACCAACACTTCAGTCTCTATTCGGACGCGAGAAAGAAAGCTTCGAAAATGCCAAATGTGATTTTGGCGAAACGTCAGCAAAACTGTTCTTTTCAGAACGACAGTAGTCAACGAATGTACACCCGGAATGAAAACACATTATATATATATATATATATATATATGTATATATATGTATATATATATATATATGTATATATATATGTATATATATATATATATATATATATATATATATATATATATATATATATATAGATATAGAGAAGAGAGACAGAAATTTCAATTTCTGTGCAGTTCTTGGTCGTAAAAAGTTATACGAAATAACTCACGGTAACGGACTTTAAAAGTCGAATGTTTTAGGGTTTGGGTATTTCGGTTTTAATACCGATACCCCCCAAGGAAACTGCCTGATGAGCCTTGCCGGGGCAGATACCACGGTAACAGATGGCCCTCGGCTCTGGAAACAAACATAGCGTCATGTTTTGGTCGATTCTCGACAAAATGGTGAAGGAGTAATCCTTACCGTGAGTTATTTCGTTTATATATATATATATATATATATATATATATATATATATATATATATTTTATATGTATTTCGGTTTTAATACCGATACCCCCCAAGGAAACTGCCTGATGAGCCTTGCCGGGGCAGATACCACGGTAGCAGATTGGCACCTTGGCCCTGGAAACAAACATAGCGTCATGTTTTGGTCGATTCTCGACAAAATGGTGAAGGAGTAATCCTTACCGTTACTGGTTTCGTTTTATATAACTTTTTACGACCAAGAACCGCACAGAAATTGAAATTTCTGTTTCTCTTTTATTTTTGCACAGATGTGTCGTCTTGTGCTCCAAAGTAGGTCGCATCTAAAGCGATTTAGTTGCACCATAGTACCTACAGATGGCGCCACTGGTTGCCTATTTCCCTCGTCGACTTTCAAAGTCGAATGACATGACACCTTGTTTGTTTCAGGGTTTGGGTATTTCGGTTTTAATACCGATACCCCCCAAGGAAACTGCCTGATGAGCCTTGCCGGGGCAGATACCACGGTAGCAGATTAGCACCTTGGCTTTGGAAACAAACATAGCGTCATGTTTTGGTCGATTCTCGACAAAATGGTGAAGGAGTAATCCTTACCGTTACTGGTTTCGTTTTATATAACTTTTTACGACCAAGAACCGCACAAAAATTGATATTTCTGTTTCTCTTTTATATATATATATATATATATATATATATATATATATTTAGTGGTTATTGTTTTATTAATATAATTTAAATTTAAAATAATCATTCTTTTCTCAGTGTTTATTTTAAAAAATGGTTCAATATTCAAGTCAAGAGCCACTAAATTTGTATAACTGTTACATTGAATGTAGTAAAAGTCCAGCACTTCTATTAACAGAGTAACGCCGAATATTTCCCATGGCAAGGATACCAAACAAGAAAATTTTTGAGAAAATTTGCCGTGATTCATCAACTGATTTAGTTTTGAAATATAGAGAAAGGGAAAAGCTCGTTCAGCCGTCCCTAAAAATTTTCAAGTGGAGTTTTTATTATATTTCATTGAATATCTTACCAACTCTTTAAGAGATGCACAAAGTGATTTGAAATTTTCCATGACCAGCATTCATCGAGTATTAAAAGAAAACAAAATATCCCCATATAAGTTTCTTCCAGTTCAATTTTCAAGAAAGCTGATTAGTCAGACCAGACTGGATTTTTGTATTCAAATGATGGACCTGCATTTTGAGAGAGGGATTTTAAATAAAATCCTTTCGACAGTTGAGGCGATATTTTCCACGGTGGGAATTCATAACAAAAAAATATACTCACTACTATTCTGAGACAAATAAACGTCTGGTAAAGCAAATTAAAAAGCAAGGCCATCAAAATGTTAAAGTGTGGTGTGGTAATATAAACGACCGCATAATAGGACCTATGTTTTGGATAGACAATAATTTTTAAACATTTTAAGAAATCAAATTATGGAAAAACTCAATGATCTTCCGGAACATATTCGTGTGGACTTGGTTAACCAGCAAGATAATGTTCCATACCATTGTGGAGAAGATATAAGAGCATTTCGAGCATTTTTATTTAAATAAATATAGTAACGGTGAGATTCCATGGGCGATTTGACACCCTCAGAATATTTTTTATCGGACACAGTTAAAGATATAGTGTACAAAAATTGAAACAAGTATTCTGTAAATGAATTAAAAGAAAAAATTCCTGAAGAAAGTACTAGTTTTAATAATAGTGAGGCCGTCCGAAATGCTGTAGCAAACATTCAAATGCGATATACACTGTGTATATCAAAAAAAGGGCATTATTTGGAAAATCAATTATGTAGTCAAATATAAAATTTAGCAATAAATTATAAAAAACATAGTGGGTGTTCTATTTTAAAAAATCGAAATTTTTCACTTTAAAATGGTGCAAGATTGATTTCGCAATATATCCACCCTGTATGGGTGTGCACAAAAATTTTTATTTCTCGTATATGCATTGATGCTTTATAAACTAGAAATTACCACCCGAAGGCCCAATTTTAGATGTTTGTTATATTTTACAGTGATTTGAAAAATGGCTCCTGTTTTCAAAAAATCACACATAACCTTAATTATCTCGAAAACTACGCAGAAATCGACTATAGTTTAAATTAGTAATTTATGTTTATTTTTGACATTGAATCAAGTGGTACACAACAATAAAGGGTAAAGGTAATTTTATAGTTGATGTGGTCCCAGCAAAATTGGGACACCCTGTATACATGGAAAAATTATATTTTAAAAGGACATCAAATTTAGAGAAACTTTTGTATGAAACTTTTTTTCGTATCTATTACGGATTTCCAGATAGGATAGTGTGTACTTTTTATGGAACACGGCGTATGTTCATCTTCAAACATCATTTGATTCTTTCTATCAGATTTAAAATTCATCGAATAAAGTAATTTTAAGCTGTAATGTTTCTAATCGAGTTTATCCAAAAACATAAACACGATTTAATATTTTGGAAACTGTTTCTTGGAACGTCGATATTTGACAAAAAAAATGTAGTACATTTTTTTGTGTCGCTGCATTATGGTTTCCCGTGTTATGTATGATTAAAGGAAAGCAACATTTTAGAGCTTTTCCTACGTCATCAAAGTATGTCAATATAAAACGTAAAATTTTAATTTATTGGGGATTGTCATATTTTGAGAGAGAAAAAATGCCATTACGCATGCGTAGTTAACTGGTACCATAAGAAACGAAGACAAAAAAATTAAATTCGGTTTCAGTTTATGTCAATACCTTTTCCAATATATGAGCCATAAAACAGGGTAAAGTCTTGCGAACTATTCAGTTTTACGAATTTCAGAAGGGACAGAGGATATAAAGCTTGCGTCTATCGTAAACTTTGTTTCTTTGTAAGTACGTCAGGAAACTGGGCTTTTGTAAAATAAAGTGTGCCATAAAATGAAATATCAAAAGCATGCCATTGTTTGCTCAAAAAATGAAACAACATTTATAAAGAAAATTGAAATGGTAAACTTAAATAATCTAAAAATTAAATCTTCTAAAAAAGAAAATAATAGTATGCAGATAATTCCTAATTTGATTCAATGCAGGCTTAAAGAGTAAAGCTACGAATACTCTTTTAATATGTAATGTATTAACACTTGTTAAATTGTGACACAAATATATATTGCATTATTTGTAAGTGTGTCTATTATTGCAATAAACCCATAATATGATTCAGCGCCTGTTGTTCATATCTAGCAGTCTCAGAATTCATGTTGTAGTATCAAGGTGTGCTGTGTTTGGGTGTGACGGGGATAACCAGGCAAAGAATTTTGATAGAAATATAAGATTTTTAACTTTCCCTAAAGGTAAAAAATGTTTACGTGAATGGACACGCTTGTGTAAACTCAAATTTGACGCGGATATGTTCAAGTCATTTTGTTAAAGATGACTATGTGTTCTCAATCTGTATCAAAAAAGACAACGATATAAATCTGGACAAAATAGTCGACATTTTTAATAAAAAAAGTTTTTCAACTAGAATAAGGCTTATATTAAATCTGTTTATATAATTACATATAAGATAGGAGCAAACGGCAGCTTGTGTACATAAAGGTTAAACTTGTTTAGTGTGTGCTGTTTTATTCCATTTCATACCTGCATTTTTTTTAGTTAGGCCTCCTCCCCTCAAATGAGACTTAGTTACGTCCCTATACGTATGAAAAAACACAGATATAGCATTTTTTAGTTTTAAATTGAATTAAATATAAACATGTATACCAAAATAACAGTATAAAATTAATTACTGTCGGACTTTATACAACTTTAACTCTTTCTTTAGCGTGTTTTTTGTATTTTTATTAAATAAATACATAACTACCGTGTCATAAGTTTTTTATTTTAGTGAATTATATGTCAATGTTTCATTAGAAAAACACTTTTAAATGAAAAAAATGGTAATATAATGTCTAAACGCTAGAAACGACATGCATCTTCATAAGGAATTTAAAAATCTACGCACGCTATGACGTCACTGCGCAAACCAGACGAAATTGAGACCGTCTAGATATCATACCTTCCGTTTATTATATCATGTATCAGTATATATATATATATATATATATATTCACATAAATATATATATATATATATATATATATATATATATATATATATATATATATATATATATATATATATATATATATATATATATATATATATATATATATATATATATATATACATAAGGCAAAATATGTGCTGGCGGGAAAGCGTCCAAGGAGATACTCACTATTTCACTTTGCTCAGTATAAATGGAGTAAAGGAATATGCACTGTTGATTGGAAAAAGTAAAAAACCCCGTTGTTTTAAAGGATCAAGGGTGGAAAAATTGCCACTTGAATGGTACTATAACAAAAAAGCATGGATGACAACGGATATAATGTCTGATTGGTTGATGAAAGTTGAACGAGAAATGCAAAGGCAAAACCGAAATGTACTTTTATATTTGGATAGTGCTGCATTTCATTCGTTACCCGCATCCCTCTACGGAATAATGGGATAATATATTACATGCCAAAAATCTGCCAAGTCCATTTTGCGACTTCTTCCTTATTATTTATGAAAATGATTGTTTGTGACAGATATGTTTGTATCTTTAAACATAATGAGCTTTGCTTGTGTAAAGTAGCCCCAGTTTTAAGACGATTAGCCATTTTATCTCAAAAATACAAAAAAAAGGACGTAGGGATTTTTGCCAGAATGCAAACAATATTAACTATTAGATGATGGTATGTAAAACTGAAGGGCAAAATACTTAAATATTACTAATAAAAGGAAGGATTAGTAGCAAAGTTTTTATATTGTTTTTTCAAATAATTTAATATTGTCATTTTGTTCTACTTTATTTTGTTCGTATCAATATTTGATCAGTTATCACATATGTAACACTTCATTTTTGAACAAAATCTAAAATCAATTGAAGAAGGAGTTTTTTACGATTTTTAAAAAAATTTATTAGGTGGTCATTTCGGTGCGCCATGTTGAATTTGTACAAGTATGTTGCCAGCTTATCCCTATTCCACATCTAATTTTTGTGTCAATTCAATAAGGATTTTTTATACTAATTCCTGAAACATTTTATTTGGTCGCCTTTTTCTCCCACCCATTTGAATTCGTACTAAAATTTTACCAATACATCTCTATATCACCCCAAATTATTGGGCAAAAATTAAAATAAAACGAATAAGTAATTTTTTAGGCTGATTTTCTAAATTTTTTATTAGACCGCCATTTTGTTATGCATTCTTGGATTTATACCAAAATTTTAATAGTTCATAAATTTTAGTATTAGGTTTGAGGCAAATTGAATAAGTTGTTTGCTAAAAGGAATTTTTTTTAACATTTTACTAAACAGGGATTTTACTGAATAAAAAGCTATTTTATCGCCATCGTGAAAATAGAGGTTAATATGCTGTACATGCATCTTTAAAACGGCAATTTTATGTAGATAATTACTGTCAATAAATATACAAGTTGTCATGTAATATATTGGACTTAAATTGCAATAAAACAAGAAATGAAAAAAAAAATTAAAAACACAAGTTTATATTATTATAAACCAAAATAGGAGAAAAGACGGTATTTAAATAAAATAAACTCTTAGTTACTGCATGTTTGACATTCTATAGGAAATTAAGCGTACTGGTGACATTTTAAAAACAGATACTTCATAAAAGGCAAATCATTTTATGATAAACTAAAGGTAATAAAGTATAAAGCAAATTTTAGTTATATTTATGTCATTTATGGCAAATAATTTAATCTTACTGTATGAGAGACAGGCTACAATGGAAATATATAGAAATACAATATTTCCTAAATGTAATTAAACAGCTTGACTTCAATTATATCCTTATATGATTGATATGATTTGAAACAGAAATAAAATAAGGTAAAATAGTTAGTAACTCTATAGACTTAATAAACACTACACTATAAATTAAAAAAAAAATAATTTCTCGGTGTAAAGACATCGTCGAACAATCGAATAGTATATTAAAATGCCAAGGTGTCAGTTATCTAAGAGATTACTAATGTAAATTATAATGAAAAATAGAATTGTAAACAATATTTAGCAAAATGAATTTAGATAGGTGACAAAAAAGTAGATCTTGATATCTTGGTGTATAAATATAAATATATGAAGTATTAATTCAAAATTACATAAATTTGTGGAAGTGTAACTGCAATTCAATATTGTAAAAGTGTAAATAATCGGATAGAGGATCTTATTCTGGACTTCCAGTACAGAGGATATGAATATTCTCCTTATAATGTTTCAGTTTCTCTCATGAATATTTACAGATAGACTGATATAACAGACACCTGGATTTAAAAATAAATACATGTTTCATATAATTATTGGCAGTGTAATCATTGCACTATTGTAATTTCCTCATTTATGTAGAGTACATCTTGACACGATCACCCCAGAGGACTTGTAGTGAGATTGCAATTTATTGCGAACCAGGTTATTGCAATTGTCGACTGTAATAGTTCATTGGTTATTGAGTATAGACCTAAGTTTATTGTTTGTATTACTTGTAATTTGTCTAGGTTATTTATGTTATTCCTGAGAAATAAAGTTTTTATGACATGTATACATTACACAGATTAATATTCAAGGGAAAATTGAGCTGAGTTTTTGTGTTGCAAATTTAATATTAACTTTGTTACAGTTATCTAAAAATTGCAGAATATAATTTCCTCTATCTGTCTAAAAGTTATATCCAACGGAATATTCTGAGTAGTTGTCGTTTGACTAATGGATCATTGCGCCTGCATAGCAGGATATGTTCCAAACAAAGATCGTAGTGGCCTTGTTATGACGTTGACGTAAATTGAAATAAAATATTAATTTTCTGAGTAATATACTGTCTCGTATATTACGTTTTGAGTAGAAAAACACATTTTCAAAATACTTTATATGGTAAATACGTCGATAAAATAGTCAATTTGGTTTATGTGAATCCATTTCAGACGACCCGTTTGAATGGAGAAGCTCTACTAAGCTTGCTGTTCATTTTAAATACCTACAAAGCGTAATTATTGCCGCCAGACTTCATCCTATAAGATTCCCTGCATCTTGGCTCCCGGAAGCCTTATCGCTCTGCTATTCCTAGACGACGGCAAGAGTAGTTTGACACATTGTTATCAATGCTTTGGCACCAGAATTAAAAACAATATCAACGTTCGGAGTCAATTATGACATCTTTATATTATTATTTTGTCACATATTGCAACTTAAGCTATAAAAACTGCGTTTTATGTACATTCCTGAATTCCAACGAGTTAGGAAAGAGGCCAAATTTTCGGATAACATCAATCTTCAAGGTCATGTTAGATATTAGTTAAACAACCGGAATACTTAATACTAGGCATGTACCGGAACGGAATTATCCGGCCGATAGCCGGATCGAATCACCGAAATTCCGGCCGCCGAATCAATTTAGTAGGGCCACAAAAAAATGGGCCAAACAAACAATACTTCGTCGCGCATTGGTGCAACATAGCACTGGCAACGCCGACTCAATTGGTAAAACGAAGGTAATTCCCCGAAATCGTTTTGAGTCCCATCGATTTATATTCATATACAATACGCATGCAGTGTTGAAAATACTGAAAATTTTACTATAGATAATATTCATTTATTTTTATTATGTCTGCAATGGTAAAAGGAAAAAATAAAATGTGGTGTTTTTTTTGAACTGCAGAAAGACAATAATACGAAAGCAGTTTGTAATTTGTGTAAAATGATTGTGTCAAGGGGAGGCAGCGGTAAATCTGCTTTTACGAGTCCTTTGTTAAACCATTTAAAACGCCATCACAGTGAAGAATATTAAAGAAATTGTATCAAAAGTATTAAGGAGGGCAAGCAAGTATTTACAGGTAGGCGATTTACTTTTTAAGATTCAATGATTTAAAATGTGATTACGTATAATTATTTTTCTAGACATATCTAAAAGCTGCAACCAAGTCCAGCAGCTAACTGCTGCTCGCAAAAAAAGACTGGAATTTTAATGAACAGCGTTTGAAAAAAATTCACTATAAAATTGCAGAAATGATTTGCCTAGATAGTCAGCCATATTCGATAGTAGACAATATTGGGTTTAGGAGATTGTTATACAGTATTGTTTCTCAATATAACTTACCTTCTAGAAAATATTTTTCTGATAACATAATTCCTGATATTTATGATCGGATACGTAAATGAATTTGCAAGACATTAAATAATTCGACTTATGTTTCCCTTATGTCTGATATTTGGCCATGTTCAAATACAAATAAAAGTTTTATTAGTATCTCATGCTGCACTATATTTTGGAAAACTGGAAAAAAGAAAACGTTGTTTTATGCTGTAAGAGGTTTACAGGTAGTCATACCGGACTTGCAATAGCAGGCAAAATTATATTTTTGACAAATAGTTGGGGCACTGAAAAACCAAAAATTCATCTAATATTAAGAGATAGGGAAGCAAAGATGGTTAAAGGTTGTAGAGATGCAGAAATGAACAGCGAAGGATGCTTTATACATAAAATACAATTAACAATAAATGAGAATATCAAATCCCAAGATCAAGTATCAGAAATGATAAACGTTGCTCGACGAATAGCAACACACTTTAATCATTCTTCTTTAGCATGTGACAAACTAATCCAAATCCAAAAAGATTTAAATTTAAGTCAGAAAAAAATAATCCAAGATGTGCAAACTAGGTGGAATTCCACCTTCTACATCTTGGAGAGACTACTGCAACTGAAAAGATTTGTAACACTTTATCTGACCGAAAACACGAATATACTTAAAGGAGAACTGCACGCAAAAAGTGAAAAACTAGCGACAAGGTCTAGCCAAGTTCAAAGTAAGATGAAAACGTATTAGAAAAAACTTCCTGCACGGCCGACCTCAAAAAAATGTGTTATGTATAGGCAATTTAAATTACATTTCGTTTAAAAATGGGTTCAAAAGGGTTCACGTGCTGCAGAAATACAAAGACATTAGTACGATTTACCATTTCAAATTTTGCAGTTACGTAGACAAGGGATCAATGCAAGGCAGTAAAGAGCCATTTTGTGCAAAAAAAATTATATGTGACGGCATTTGCGTCAAAAAGTGGTCGAAAATGGACAAATCTATTTCTAAAAAGTCGCATTTAGGGCCCAACTATACATATTTCCCTATTGAAATCACATTGAAGCTAATACATATCTCTTACAGTTTTAACATAATATTGCAGCGGCGGAAAGCTTGCAAATGATCCATAATACTGCGTATGATCCATAATACTGCCCTTAACTTGACAAATAATCAGTGGGATCTGTTACAATTAGTGCTAGAATTACTCAAACTATTCGAAGAAATAACAAAAGAGATGAGCAGCACAGACTCCATTATTTCTGACGTAATTCTAACCATCTCCACTTTGAAACGCTATCTTTCATCTACTAAAATAAAAAAATTGCATGGTGTAAGGCTTATTCGAGAACAATTAGTCGAAGGCCATTTTGAGGAGGTTTTCTGAAGTAGAGGCTACAGACTATTACCCCTTGGCTACTATTGTTGACGAAATTAAAAAGTTACTTCTGTCTAAACTTTCACATTTTCAAAACAACACAGGCGAATCTAAAATCCAAATAGAAGATGCACCAAGCAGTGATAGTGAGAGTGACGACGAGCCTTTATCTATTAAGAAAATGAAAACAGCGGAAAATATATTGTCAAAGGGTTCGTTGAGCTTATGGCAATGTTACCATGATATTGCTACCCCTTCAACATCTAAACAAAGTGAAAATTTTGGAAAACACATGGTTGATCAGCTTAATGCATATTGCGAAATGCCAATTCTAAATAGGAAAGCAGATCCTGGTGTGATTATTATAAAACATTTCCTGACAACATAAGCAATATTGCAAGACAGTTCTTATCAAGCCCAGCTACTAGCGTCTATTCGGAACGTTTCTTTTCCGAAATTGGGAACATATATGTTGACAACAGGTTTAGATTATGAACTGAAAAGCGGAAAAGCTATTATTCATCCATCACAATTTAGCTAAATTAAATTTTGACTATTGACGAATAAAAATTATACAGGGTGGTGCAACCAAGATGGGGTGGACGATTGTGGGCAAACGGAGAGGAATTTAAAAAAACATTTTTGGGATATGATTGATAGTCAAGAACGCTCTGTTTTAAAATTATACCCATTATACAGGGTGGTCTGAAAAGTTCGTGGTGAACCAAGCGTGTATTTTTTTAAATGGGACACCCGGTATATTATTATTTTAGTTGATTCTCCTATTCGTTACGATCATTTTGATATCAGGTTTGTTGGGTCTAAAATTTATACCAAGGGAATGGGACGAGGTTAAAATGGAAAAAAGGGTTATACTCCGGCCATTTTTTGAAAACAATTGAAGCAGGTATGGAAAAACCAAATTATTCTATAAAATGTATTGTATCTAGGATTACAATAATCGCTTGTAAGTCGTTCAAAATTATTCACTGTTATACAGGGTGGTCAAGTTTTGCAAATTTACCTTGGATTGAATTTTTTTAAATGGAACACCCCATATATTTTACTGTCATATTAAAGATAACATCGCCAGCTTTCAGAAAATACCCTATTTGATATCTTTCTAACCAACAGTTTTTTAGTAAATTAACCGTGAAACCCAAATTTACTCATTCTAACAGAAACGGTATTATTTACGTTGCTTAAATTGACTACCTATAATATAAGGAGGCCATGATATAATCATAAATGAAAAGAAAGATTGACATTCTTGTCAAAACCGCAAAGTGTCAGAGAATTGGCATCAATTACCATTGTTTTTGACGTTAAGCCGAGAAATTGTTAAGTAACAATGAGTTTGAGTACTCCAGAGTTGATAAACATGACTTTTATGTTGGGCGAGTTTGAAAAAAACCCTTTACTAGCAAGCAGGGTTTATGTGGTACGATATCCCGATGCCGAAAAAAAAACCAAGACCTGAAGCTTTTGCAAGTTTATTAGAGAAGTTTCAAGAAACAGGCAATGTTGCTTTTAAGAAACGTAAAGTAATTAATAAACCAGTTACCAATGAAGATAATGCTTTGACAGTGTTATTAACAGTGCAAGAAAATCCACACACAAGTACCAGGGAGAATGAGAGAGCTACTGATATTGAACGCACTAGTATTAAACAGATTCTGAAACAACATAAATATCATGCCTACCACATTGAATTACACCAAGAACTGTATGATCGCGATTACGTCCAACAACAAGAGTTTTCAATTTGGTTTTTAAATACAATTTGGGATAATCCAGGTTTTGTAGATAGGGTGCTGTTTTCAGATAAAGCAACTTTTAAAAGCAACAGCTTGGTTAACAAACATAATATGCACTATTATTCAACCGAAAATCCACATTGGATTCGTCAGGTGGACCATCAAAATAAATGATCAATTAACCATATTTCTTTGAAGAGCATTTAACGGGAGAAGTCTATTTAAATTTTTTGAGAAATGAGTTGCCCGTATTGCTCGAAGACTTACCTTTAATGTTAAGAAATTCCTTATGGTTCCAACATGATGGAGCACCCCCGCATTACCATAGGTATGTAAGACATTTTCTCAATAATTGGAAAGGAGAGCATTGGATTGGGCGAGGTGGACCAGTTAAGTGGCCTGCGAGGTCACCCGATTTAACGCCACTAGATTTCTTTTTATGGGGACATGTTAAAGAAGAAGTTTATAAAGAGGTTCCAACCACAGTGGAAGATATGAAGTTGAGAATAATAAGCAGTTTTCGCAACATTTCAGACCTGACTTTGAGAAAAGTGAAACTCATTTATGGATAGACTCGAAATGTGCCTTCAGCAAAACGATGGTTTAGTTGAACATCTTTTATAAGTTTTAATTACATTGTTTTTTGTTGATTTATATTAAATTTATTTTTTTTGTAAAAAAAGATCTGTTATTAATACTGTCAAAGCATTATCTTCATTGGTAACTGGTCTATTAATTACTTTACGTTTTTTTAAAAGCAACATTTCCTGTTTCTTGAAATCTCTATGATAAACTTGCAAAAGCTTCTATCTTGTTTTTATTTCGGCATCGCATCATCAAAGAACAATATTTATTTATTTATTTACTGATGACAATATTCTGACACTTTGCTGTTTTGACAGGACTGTCAATCTTTTGTTCAATTTATGATGATATTATGGCCTCCTAATATTAAATTGTCAATTTTAACAACGTGAATTCAGAGTAATTCGTGTTAAAATGAAGAAATTTTGATTTCACAGCTAATTTACTGAAAAACTGTTGGTCAGAAAGGTATCAAATATGGTATTTTCTTAAAGCTAGTAATGTTATCTTTAACATGAAAGTAAAATATACAGGGTGTTCTATTTAAAAAAATTCAATCCAAGGTAAATTTGCAAAACTTGACCACCCTGTATAACAGTGAATAATTTTGAACGACTTACAAGCGATTATTGTAGTCCTAGATACAATACATTTTATAGAATATTTGGTTTTTCCATACCTGCTTCAATTGTTTTCAAAAAATGACCGGAGTATAACCCTTTTTTCCACTTTAACCTCGTCTCATTCTCTTGGTATAAATTTTAGACCCAACTAACCTATATCAAAATGATCACAACGAATAGGAGAATCAACTAAAATAATAATATACCGGGTATCCTATTTAAAAAAACACAAGTTTGGTTCACCACGAACTTTTCAGACCACCCTGTATAATGGGTATAATTTTAAAACACAGCGTTCTTGACTATCAATCATATCCCAATTTTTTTTTTCAAATTCCTCTCCGTTTGCCCACAATCGTCCACCCCATCTTGGTTGCACCACCCAATATAATTAAGTTTTAGGTTAGTGTGTTACTAACTTAACTCTTTTATGTTACAACTTTTATGTCATTTGTCCAATATTTGAATTACTATTGTTGTTTTGCTACCCTTTGGTGATAACTTTTATGTCATTTTTTCCAATGTTTGAATTAATAAAGTGGTAAAAAAGTAAAATATGTAAAGATTATTATTGTAAAGTTTATTTGATATATGTAACAACTAGTGATGTGAGATGAGAATATTCTTAAAAGAATATTCTCGAGAAAGAGAATATTCTCGAGAATATTCTCGGGTAGAAAATTCTCGCCGGTAATTTTCTCAAAATGCTTCTAGCAGCACGGTGTAAACGCGGCTTCACTCGGCTGGGTGTTACCGACGGAAAACCACTTTTAGCGATCAAAACGTACCGCGGGGAATCCTATAGGCTTTCACAATAATTCTTTCTGCCTGTCGTAATAAGCAAACAAATGGAAGAATTGGAATTTTCGTGTATTAAACTCGCTTAGTCGGCAAAATGAATAGAAGTGATAAAAAAATAACCAAACCAAAAAGTAATGTGTGGAATCACTTTAATTGTAAAAAACTTGAGGTAAGAGAAGTTTGTGTTTGTAAATATTGTGCAACCGAATATGTTAAAAATGCAAGAAGGATGACTAAACACTTAAAATGTTTGAAATGCCCCAGTAGTGTTAATGTTAAAAAAGACGTGGAAATAGCGGAAAAACGAAATGTATGGATTGCTTCTCCAAGTACTTCAGATTCATCCTTAAAAGGTATGTAATATTTAGTGGAAGGGTGGTGGATTTATACTAAAAAGAATTAAAAAAGGGTAGTTTCAGGGGGTATAATAAGTTTGTTGTGGTTTAGTTTTATTGACTGGACAGATATTTAATTTAGAAATAAATAAAGGGTTTACTGCAAAATATGTGCTAAGGTGTATAATAAGTTTGTTGTGTTTTATTGGCGGAACAGATATTTTATTTGAAAATAAATAGTGGGGTTACTCGAAAATATGTGATAGGGGATAATTTAGAGGCTTTATTGCACAGAAGGTGGAAAGGACTTTTTTTTACTTGAGTAAAATTCAACTTTTAAAATGTCTTCATGATATTCTTTGTCCAATAAACTTCTAGAATCACAATATGAAAGAACCGCAGCCAGCATAAAAACCAAAATATGTGAAGCCAATGCTTTAGGCTTGCAGTGCGATGGTTGGAGCAACAGGAGAAACGAAGCCATTATTAATTTTATTATCACCACTCCTACACCTGTCTTTTTTAACACTTTCACTACTGATACAAATAGGCAAAGTTTATTAAAGTTTATTGCTCTAGTAACGGACAACACCAGTGCAATGGCCAAAGCAAGACATTTGATCCATGAAAACTACCAACATATATCTGTTTACGGTTGCGTCACCCACACACTAAACTTATTAATAGGAGACATCTCAAAAATGCGAACGATGGCTTCAATAGAAGATGATGTTAAAACCATCGTTAAGGAAATAAATAATTCTCACCTTTTACTGGTCACTTTCAAAAAAATCCAGACTGAAAAAAAGGAGACAACTGTGGCAATATCGTTGAAATCGTCAAAACTCGCTGGGGCTCAATTATCCACTGCTTGAAAAGTCTTCTTGATACCAAATATGCTGTAAAATCTTTAGCAGTTTGTGAGACGGTAGAAAATATATTGAGCAAGCGGGTAGCAAAATTAGTGTTAGATGAAGAGATTTTTTGGGTACGAGTGTTAAAATCGTACAATTTGATTAACCCTATTGTTGAATATATAACCAAACTAGAGTCAGATAAGCCTAAACTAAGTCAAGTAGTAGAATGTTTTTATAGCCTAGAAAAACGTTTTGAAACAGCGTTACTTTCAAGTCCGCTTACCAAGCAGGAAGAAAAACATTTTCAGGAATGTTTAGCTAAAAGAAAGTGTACCGCTTATACATTTAGCAGCTAATATCTTAGACTCGCGTTTCAATGGCGCTCATTTGACCAACGATGAACAAATTCAGGATACTGAGTTTATTGATTATATAGCTGCCGCAAAATATCAAGGTGAGTCTGCACTTTTAATGTCAGAATTGGCGTATTATAGATCTAGTGAAGGATTTTGTGGATAATAGCGTATTATAGATCTAGTGAAGGATTCTGTGGAAAACCATATGTTTTAAGGTCAGTCAACAGTTTAGAACCGGAGATTTGGTGGAAAGGAACCTGCTTTGGAACAAAATTAAGTAAATTAGCAGTTCAAATTCTAGGAATGCCTGCAACCAGCGCCACTACCGAAAGAAGTTTCAGCACATATGGGTTTTATCCACTCGTCAAAAAGAAACCGACTGACAGTTGAGCGAGCCGGTTTGTTGATTCGGCCGGATCGGTAATCCGGTATTTGGGCCGGATCAGTCGGATTTAGTGGTACTGCCGCATATCCTTTCCATCCCTACTTAATACTTTCCAGAAATCATAAAGCAGATCCATGAGAGGAATACAACCTAACTCTAGAGTTCCGACACTTGAGGAACTGTTTGGCTACTTAGGACTCTTTTCACATAAAGCTGCCGCAAAAAAAGATAAAATCGCAGATCTCATAGCAAGTTTAAAAATAATTACCAAGGAGTTATCTTATAAGTTGTCCCAATCGTAATACCCAACATAAAACAGTAATTGTAAATTTAGATTCAACTTGTTTTTATTAATTACAACAAGTCTCTTGTGCAAAATTACATAAATTTGTGGAAGTGTAACTACAATTTAATATTGTAAAAGTGTAACGTTATACTTCAGATATTCTGGACTTCCAGTACAGAAAAGAGACATATTATCTTTATAATGTTTCAGTTTCTCTCATGAACATTTACAGATAGACTGATATAAGTGACACCTGGATACTGGAAACTGAATACATATTTCATATAACTATTGGCAGTGCAGTCGTTGCCCTATTGTAAATGTATTGTAATTTTCCCTGACTAATTTATTTAGAGTGCATCTTGACACGATCACCTCAAAGGACTTGTAGTGGGATTAAAATTTATTGCGAAACAGGTTATTGCAATTATCGACTGTAGTAGTTCATTTGGTTATTGAGTATAAATAGGCCTAAGTTTATTGTTTGTAATGTTTGTAAGTTGTCTAAGATTATTTAAATGATTCCTCAGAAATAAAGTTTTTATGACATGTATACACTACACAGATTAATATTTAGAAGAAAATGGTGCTAAATCTTTGTGTTGCAAATTTAATATTAATTTTGTTGCAGTAATCATCTAAAAATTGCAAAATTTCAATCAATCTAGAAGTTATATAAGTTATAACCAAGAGTAATTGTCGCTTGACTAAAATTGATCATTGTATCTGCGGAATTGCAGGACAAGTTTCAGAGAAAGATCGTAGTGTTCTTGTTGTGACGTTGGTGTAACGTGAAATAAAATATATTAACTTTCTGAGTAATATTCACTTTGACTTGTATTGTACATTAAGAGGTTTTGAGTAGAAAAACAAATTTTTACAAATAAAATCACAATAAAATACTCTAAATCATAAATACACCGACAAATAGTCAATTTGGTTCGCGTGAATCCATTTCAGACGACCCATTTGAATGGAGAAGCTCTACTAAGCTTGCTGTTCATTTTAAATACATACAAAACGTAATTATTGCCGCCAGACTTTATGCTATAAGATTTCCTGCATGTTGGCACCCGGAAGCCTTATCGCTCTGCTATTCCTAGACGACGACAAGAGTAGCATGACACATTGTTATCAATACTTTGGCACCAGAATTAAAAACAATATCAATGTTCGGGGTAAATTAGGACATCTTTAAACGCCCTAAAGATAGTCTATTAAGATTTTTAAACTTGACCCCGCTCTTTCGCCTTCCGGCGCCCCCTGCCTTTTGGCGTTCAGAGTGACAAAAAAACTTTATTCAAAATCCCAAGGGATGCAAACAAATTTTCCGTCGTTAGATGGGAAGAGGTTTCTTTTTTTTTTGGCGCCCTTATTTATGACCTTAAAATTCCATTTCTTAGAATAAATCCTTTTTTTGTTAGACGAAAATAATAAAAAACATAATGAATTTTTGTAGACTATATAAACAAGGCCATGAAAAATAAATAATAAGTAAGGGGGGGTCATAAAGTGGCGGCAAAATAAAGTTGAATATTATATATTCATCAATTGGGTCTCTTTTTCCTAATTATAGATAAACCTGGTTTGATGTCTTTCTTTTTAAAGAGCCCCGAGAAATTGAAAAAAACTCTGCCATAAGAGGCAATGTATTTCCTGTCGACTTCACTATGTAAATACCATTCCCCGTCTCTCTACCTCACTGCCTCTTATGGCAAGATTTTTCTCCATTTCTAAGGTCTTTAAAGGTAAAGGTGCTAAACCAGCAAGAAGATTTGATGGACAGTAATATACAGGGTGTTCTATTAAAAAATGCATTTTTGTTTTGCCGCGACTTATGACCAATCTTGTACAATTAGTTTTCCTTTACTCCTCTAGATTTTTAAAGTTCCTAAAACTTACGTATTTGATATTTCTTGCCAGCTCTCTTGCTTTTGGACATAATCGACCGTTCCCATATATACCAGCAACTCTGTATAAACTGTTATCTGCATAAATGGAATTCTATATGAAGGAAGTTCTGGGTAAAGACGAATTTACCGATTTGTTTACTTCCCTAGTAAAAAAGAAGTACTTTGATCCCAGAGGTTTGAGGTTTTCACGTTTAGATGCCGAAAAAGATATATTCTCGATTCCATCGCGCGGTCCGTCTATCTGTCTGCATGCTCGATGCATATAGTTGTAAAACTACTTAACCGATTGAGTGCAGATTTTGGTTAAAAATTCAGGTCACATCAGTGAGCGCGCTGTAGGCTGTAGTTTATGTCTAAAATAAAATATAATATATAATATAACTAATTTAAATTACTCATCTGTCACCGTTAGTGATGAGCATTCAATATATAGTATGTCTCGCAATATTCAAACATAGTCAACACAAAAGCAAAAAAACACTGTGCTTGATTGTCTGCACTCTACATAATAAAATCCTCTTGAAAATTCTTTCTTAAAAATCTTCAACATTATTGTCAACTAAGAAATTAGGGTAGTAGTGCACAAGATGAATAATTTCTAGATTCGTTCCTAAAATACAAAACACTGAGTTCCGTTTTTATGTTTTTCAACGATTAGGTAAGATTTAACCAGGAGTCATCAGGAAACAATTCGTCGTACCAATCAAATTTTTCACAAATAAATAAATTTGCTGCAATTAACTGATCATCGCAAATTTCAAGTGTTGATGCTCTCAAATTTTCTTCGTTTAGCCTTTTTTTTGTCTTCATCGCCTTTGCCTGCTCCATTGCCAACATGCATTTCGTTTCTGAGGCTCATTAAAAAGGATGTCCACATGAATCATTATCTTATGCAACAGTCTACGTCAAAATACAAATAATTTGTCTTGCAACAACTTTCATCGTGAGCCTGCCTTTTATTTCTGCGACATATGTTTAGATCCCAGTAGCAAGCAAATACGCTATGCGCCTATAATACGAAACACTGCCGATAAATTCTTTGCAGCTCCGCATTTGACATAAAACTTTTCATTTATTGGCTGCTTCAAGCTTGCCCACAATGCATATCACATGTATTTTCTGTTGTTTTTGAGTTGCTATTGGATGGTCCGCAATGAAAACGTCAATTAGCAGTTCGACAACGGCTTCTTGTTGTGAAATCAGTGGGAAGGCGAATATATGAGTAAACGCGGATAATATATTATGCAATGTCTGTGGTATCGTGTAAGCGCTTTGCCGAAGTGAAAAAAACTATGTAGACAAAAGTTAAAGCTGAATTAAAGTTATTAATTTTACTTCCCTCGTAAAAGGGAAGTATTGTATTCGTAAAAGAATCACCCTCCGAGATATTTTCAGATTTCCTAGATGCTGAAAAACACGTTTTCTTAATTCCATCGGTCTGTCTGTTTGTCGGTCTATCAGTCTGTCTGCTCGCGGCATAGCCAAAAATCTTCACTATTCCTAATAGAAGTTAAGATAATGACTATAACCTGAATTAAACTGTGACACACGTCACTATTCCTAATAAAACGGAGTTCATGAGAGAGTTGTACTGCACTGATTTGTATGGTATGGTAACGTTTAAACACTATTTATTGTATTGTACATTTATCCAGGGTGTTTCAAAAAATCGGGTTACTGATTAATCACGATTTTGCTTAAACCGCTTGTCGTAAAAAGCTGCATTTTGGCACACAGGTTGATAGTAGCATGTAGAGGTTTGGTAAGAAGGGATTTTTCAAAACTCAAATTTTAAGGGGTGAAATCGTCTCTTAAATATTATATTTTTTATTTAAAAAACGGTTGGTTTTTTCGAAAAACGCTTGTATTTAGTTGATTATTTTACATATTTTATAATTTCTTAAAAATGTATACAGGGTATTTTTGGGTCACTTGGGGTTGGGGTTTGCTTAATAAGCGTAAGTATATCATTTTGTTTTGTGTTTGCTTCTATAGGTTTTTAGCGAGCGGCCAGTGGCAGATTTAAAAGATTTAATGTTGAAAATTAGTATATTGTATTGATTTTTAAAGTGTGTTAAAAATGATTTGCCAGGTTTTTTTTGGGGAAGAGGCACTTCCCATACTTCCTCCGAATAGCCGCCACTGTTCCCCTGTTGAGGAAAATTGGAAAAAAATGCAACAAAGGTTTATAGAGAGGTATTTAAATAACGCGATTTAAGTACCTCTTTATATCCATTTCGTTATCACCTTATGCGTACGAAGTCGCGGGTACTAGCTAGAAGAGAATTATTACTAAAAAACTATTTATCCAGTTTACTTCAAATTGCACAAAAGTCAAATATTAAGTAGGAACTAACTAGTAGAATTTTGATACGAATCTAATTAAACAATTAATTGTAGTATAGAGATGAGATGGTGAAATTGTGATGCGAATTCAAGATGGCGGAACAAAATGACGGCAAATAGAATGTTTGTATCACCCTCCCAGGTTTTACATTAGATGACAAAAATATATTTTCTCAATTCCGGTGGTATGTCTGTCTGTCTGTGAGTTCCAAGAGTAGATAAAAAACTTTTTACACGATTGATTTCAAATTTTGGTCAAAAATTATGTGTCAAATATCGATTATGGCGGAACAAAATGAGGTAAAAAAAATATATTAATGAAAAACTAATTATTCAATTTACCTCAAAACAAATGGTCGCCTAATAAAATGTTGAAAAAATCGACGTAAAAAAATCCTCTTAGTCAATTGACTTTAAATTTTGCAGAAAAATTAAATGTTATATAGGGATAAACTTTTTTAATTTTAATAAATTTAACAAAAACTACTTATTCAATTATTTTAAATTATGCTCAAATGTGGCATAAGTAGAAATTGGAAACCGTTACTAAATATGCATGTAGGTACGGAAATAAATGGGGTCACACGTCACTATCCTAAATAAAAGGAAACATTATTAATAACCAGGGAAGTTCCGGGTAAAGGAAATCGATTTTTTAATAAAAAAGTATATTTTATTCTCGAAATTCAGTTAGCCCGCAGTATCTAAAAACTAAATATTTGGTTTGTTTGAATAATTATGACTGACATTTGAATTCAAAGTTAAATCATAAATAATACAAATCTTGTAGCTGATACTTGAAACGATAACAGATTGTGAATTCAATTTCTTTTTCCTCCCGTTTTATTGAGCGAACGTCAGGCAGAAGTACTTATTATGCAAATTCAATTTCCTTTTTTGCCATTTCTGGATTTACGGTCCGGATTTTATTGTGACTTTAAGAACGACCTTCAGACTAAAGATTAAATTATTAGAGTTATCTCTTGGTTGCTCCTCTTCTGGGTTATATATCTTTGATTAAGAAGGCAGTTTGTTTGTTAATATTATTTTAAATAATACATTTCAATGTAGGGGAAGGGGGAGGGTCTTTATTTGAAAACAACAGAATAATAAAAACCAATATTACTCACAGTGGCTCAAATACAGGCTATGATCTATTTCTATACATATGTATTTTCCAACAGAAAAGCCCTTATATTGTTGAGTTGTAAAATTATTTAAAATTTTGTTTAAAATTCTTTTTTTATTATAAGAAATGATAATTACAATAATGATTCATTTGTCATCATATCTAACGCTTTTCTTTGGCACACAATGAGAAAAACGCTTATTTTCATTTGTTCTTAGCAACTAAATTAATAACTTTAGTGTTTCAACTATGCTTAAATTTTTTTACAAAACTAAAAAATATTATTCCAGTATACTACAAATTAGTTTTTATAAAAAATTATATTTCTGCGATGAATTCTTGTATTTATCCGTTTTTGATATTTTAAATATAAGCAGAGATAAAGGGTGGTCCAAATATATTACGGCATGCTGTACAAGCTGTACAGTTTTTAGTTAACTATATGTCAACTAAAAACATTTTATCGTTTGATTTGTATCTAGAGTATTATATTTTTGATTTACATAAATTATTTTTACTTCCCTCGTAAATAGGAGTTATTGTAATCGAGAAAAAATCACCTTTCGAGATTTTATCGGATCTTTCATGGTCCCTAGATGCCGAAAAACATGTTTTCTCAATTCCGTCACTTTGTCTGTTTCTCTGTCTGTCTATCTGTCGATCTGTCTGTTCGCGGCATAACTGAAAAAAATACTTATCCGATTGACTTCAAATTTTGGCCAAAAGCTAAGGGTTATATAGGGATCACCTAGTAACATTTTGGTAAAATTCCAATATAGGAAAACAAAATGACACCATAGTAAAATGTAAAAAAAAATATTACTAAAAAACTACTACAGTGAAACCTCCCTTAACGGACACTTCCGAACAATGGACACCTCTGCTGAACGGACAATTTTGAAGTCATCGACCGTCAGTATATGTATTACTTTATATTAAACCCTCTTGACAACGGACACTCTCAACAACGGACACGAAGAGTAAAATTTGGAACATTTTTAATAAAAATAGTAAAATTTACCTCCTCAGAACGGACAGATGTTCAGATAATTTTTGAAAAACCCACATTTAATGCCGGTATTTTTATTGCACATTATGGGCAATATTTAGATCTATGCTAATAAACGGCGCGGCGCCTACCTATTGTTAATAGCACTAGTTTAACAATAGGCTGCCTTATGCTGTCTGGCTTGTAGGTAAATTGCGGTGAATTGTATAATAAAAACATCACCTTATTTTTGTAAAATATAGTCTTCATCAATAGAATATCTTAGTTTTGATCTTACTCTGGTGGGATAAATATGTCTTCAAACAAAAGAAAGTTTTTGAGTCTCCAAGAAAAAGTTGAAATAATCAAGTACACGGAAAAAAACAAACTTAGTGTTAGAGTATTAGCAGAAAAATTCTGTGTAGGAAAATCTCAAATTAGTGATATTTTGAGAAACAAGACCGATCTTAACAAGCGATTCGCCGAAACCGGGAACATGAAAGAGAAAACAAATTTTGCGAAAACTGAGGGTGCCATAGACCAAATTGTCTACGACTGGATTTGTAAAGTACGCTCCAAAAACATTTCAATATCCTTGGACGCTTTCCCGCCAGCACATGTTTCACCTTTTAAAGAAAACGTTTAACAAGGCGCGGAAAAGGAGTCCCGTTTCATCGGCGTTATAAATGTCTCTCAGTGCGTAGTTTTTAATAATAGCACAAAATTTCGTCCGCCAATCAGTTATCTGAATCAAGTCTACAGCCGCTGCTTTGCCACAGATGGATTTGAAAGAAATATTATGACGTTGACAGAACTTCTCCAACCATCCATTTGATCCTTTAAAACCATCAACTTTTAGATTCTCCGCAACTTCTTGTGCTTTTTCCTTTATTATTGTACCGGATATTGAAATGTTTTTGGAGCGTACTTTACAAATCCAGTCGTAGACAATTTGGTCTATGGCACCCTCAGTTTTCGCAAAATTTGTTTTCTCTTTCATGTTCCCGGTTTCGGCGAATCGCTTGTTAAGATCGGTCTTGTTTCTCAAAATATCACTAATTTGAGATTTTCCTACACAGAATTTTTCTGCTAATACTCTAACACTAAGTTTGTTTTTTTCCGTGTACTTGATTATTTCAACTTTTTCTTGGAGACTCAAAAACTTTCTTTTGTTTGAAGACATATTTATCCCACCAGAGTAAGATCAAAACTAAGATATTCTATTGATGAAGACTATATTTTACAAAAATAAGGTGATGTTTTTATTATACAATTCACCGCAATTTACCTACAAGCCAGACAGCATAAGGCAGCCTATTGTTAAACTAGTGCTATTAACAATAGGTAGGCGCCGCGCCGTTTATTAGCATAGATCTAAATATTGCCCATAATGTGCAGTAAAAATACCGGCATTATATGTGGGTTTTTCAAAAATTATCTGAACATCTGTCCGTTCTGAGGAGGTAAATTTTACTATTTTTATTAAAAATGTTCCAAATTTTACTCCTCGTGTCCGTTGTTGAGAGTGTCCGTTGTCAAGAGGGTTTAATATAAAGTAATACATATACTGACGGTCGGTGACTTCAAAATTGTCCGTTCAGCAGAGGTGTCCATTGTTCGGAAGTGTCCGTTAAAGGAGGTTTCACTGTAGTAGTTTTTTAGTAATATTTTTTTTTACATTTCACTAGGGTGTCATTTTGTTTTCCTATATTGGAATTTTACCAAAATGTTACTAGGTGATCCCTATATAACCCTTAGCTTTTGGCCAAAATTTGAAGTCAATCGGATAATTATTTTTTTCAGTTATGCCGCGAACAGACAGATCGACAGATAGACAGACAGAGAAACAGACAAAGAGACGGAATTGAGAAAACATGTTTTTCGGCATCTAGGGACCATGAAAGATCCGATAAAATCTCGAAAGGTGATTTTTTCTCGATTACAATAACTCCTATTTACGAGGGAAGTAAAAATAATTTATGTAAATCAAAAATATAATACTCTAGATACAAATCAAACGATAAAATGTTTTTAGTTGACATATAGTTAACTAAAAACTGTACAGCTTGTACAGCATGCCGTAATATATTTGGACCACCCTTTATCTCTGCTTATATTTAAAATATCAAAAACGGATAAATACAAGAATTCATCGCAGAAATATAATTTTTTATAAAAACTAATTTGTAGTATACTGGAACACTATTTCTTAGTTTTGGAAAAAAATGTAAGCGTTTTTGTCATTGTGTGCCAAAGAAAAGCGTTAGATATGATGACAAATGAATCATTATTGTAATTATCATTTCTTATAATAAAAAAGTAGTGCATTTTTATTGTATGCATATAAATAAATATATATATATATATATATATATATATATATATATATATATGTATATGTAAAAGATGTTGGTGTATACGTAGTAACAGTTGTATTTAATAATTTGTACTAAACATATTATTTTTTTACTTAAAAATAAAATATCTGTTTAAATAAAATTACATTGATATTTAATTTGTTCACTCCCCACAACGGACACCTGTATACAACGGACAGTTTCTGTGGCCCGACTATTGTCCGTTGTTGAGAGGTTTCACTGTACTCAAATTTTGCACAAAAATCAAATAATATGTAGAAATCAATTGATACATTTTTGTACGAATCCAAGATGGCCGAACAAAATGGCGGCTTCATAAAATATTTAAAAATTCAGCCCGAGAAAGCAACTTATAACTAATTGTGCTATAGAGATAAAGTATTAAAACTGTGGTACTAATTCAAGATGGCCAAATAAAATATTTTTAATCGTGAAAAAGTCACCCTTTCAGGTTTTACATATTTTCAGGTTCTAGCATCCCTAGAGGCCAAAAAATGTTTTATCAGTTTCGTTAGTCCATCTGTCGGTTTGTCAGTTCTATCCAGTTCGCGGCATAGCTTAAAACTACTTATCAAATTGACTTCAAATTTTTGTAAAAAAAATTATTAAAAAAATCCATCATACATTTTTAGTTTTATCAATTCCATTGATCCGTCTGCCTGTCAGCCAGTTCGCGGAGTAGCTTAAAAACTACTTGTCAGAGTGTTTTTAAATATTTTCGTAACAATCCAATATGCCTGAACAAGATAGTGGCTTAGTGAAATGTTAAAAAATTATTACTTGCATAGGAATGAATTAGTAACATTTTGGTATGAATATAATATAATAAGACAAAATGCCGCCCTAAGAGAATATTTAAAAAATCAGCCTGAAAAAACTACTCATTAGATTAGTTTCAAATTTCCTGTATATATAGAGATAAACGTGGTACGAATTCAAGATGGAAGACTAAAATGGCGGCCAAATAATCTTTTAAAAAAATAACGTAAAAAATATTATTCAATTGGGATAAACTGGTAGGAATTCAACATGACGTAACAAAATGGCAATGGGTGGCAATGTAAAAACTACTTATTGAATCTATTTTAAATTATCTATTAGTCTGGCATAAGTTGAAAAGATAGTATATGTGTTACTAAACTGGGTCACACTTCACTATTACCAGTAAAATGAAAGGGTTATAAGGAGGGAAGTTTCGAGTAAAGGAAAATTACCGATTTTTTATTTACTTCTATTCGTATTGTGATCCAAAGCGCACGACGTACGTACGTGTGTACCTAATATATCGATCTGCATTTTTTTTCCAAAAGTAGATCAAAGATATATGATGGTTTGTGTTGAAACATTGGCTGGGAAAACTTTCATGCCCAAAATTATTAGTTACAGTTTTTAATCCGGCCTCATATGTTTGTATATATTTTTGTGATTACCCTATACTAAAGCAATTTATATATACGTAACATTTTTTACGATGCAACATTTTTATTTATTTATAAATATATATATACATATATATATATATATATATATATATATATTATATATTTATATATATTTATGTATATATATATTAAAGAGAAGGGTAGTCTTGACCGACTAGTTGAACAACAAGTAACCCAATTATTGGGGTATCGTTCCTAATTTAGGGCTAGATTTAAATTGCTTTTAAGTTACGCCAAGCTTTCGGTAATGATTATTACCTTCTTCAGGGCTGCAATATGAGAAGAAATTTGTTTTTTATCTCTGTATGCACATTAAAATCGCCTTTAAACATAATAAAATAGTAGGCAACACTTTTACAAAATTAAAAGATAGGGATGAAATACAAAAAACATCAAACATTGTATACAGTATTCCTTGTTCAGAGTGTGAGGGTATTTACATAGGCCAAACCTCTAGGGTCCTAAAAGTCAGAATAACTTCGCATAAAAGCGACTGTAGATTAATGAAAAATACTTGTGCACTTTCAGAACACACAAATCAATCAGGGCACTTATTCAACTTTAATGATACCCAGATATTATGTAAGGAAACTAATTATAACAAGAGACTGTTTCTGGAAATGGTGGAAATATTTCTGAATCCTAATTCGTTAAATAAGAGAGCTGATATCGAAGACCTTAGTTCTATTTATTCAAATTTACTCAGTCTGAACAATTATACGAACAACAATAATAGTTTAAATAACACAGAATTTTCCTTTTAAAAAATATAAGTATTTGTACGTATTATATCCATATACCTTTCTATAGTTTTTCGTAGGCATAAATTCGACGTTTAATTCATACTTGTTCTGGTTTGATTAAGATATTTCTCAGCTACTGATTTTTCTTTGTATCTGGATGTATATCGATGTGATTACATAGCTAAATCCTAGATCTGTGTTTCAATCATCCTGACAGAACGTACTATAACATTCTTTACATGTCAAAAAAAACCTACATAAGAAATTTACTTGCTTCGTATTTCAATATAAAAATATATGGAGAACAGGAATTCCTGCCAGTATGTAAAATCTAATTTTAATGTTAAGGTCAAAGTGTGTTTGTTTTTCGCAAGAAGTTATCGATACTAATTGCAAAGCAGTGAGTACAATTTTCTACCTTTTTTTTCTAAAAATCCTCAATTTCTAATTAATGTGCATACAGAGATAAAAAACAAATTTCTTCTCATATTGCAGCCCTGAAGAAGGTAATAATCATTACCGAAAGCTTGGCGTAGCTTAAAAGCAATTTAAATCTAGCCCTAAATTAGGACCGATACCCCAATAATTAGGTTACTTTAAATTGAACTCTAAATTCTCTTGAAGTTCAGGTCTACTCTTCGTTCATTAGAATTGGAAAAATGCTGAATGACACGTTCGTTAAAATTGCAGGCACATTCATTTTATAAACGATTTCTAGATACTTAACATTGTTAAAGCGGATAGTCTATCTTGGCCCAACTCCTCAACAAAATTTATAAGCAATCGAAAAACCCCTGGATTTTCAGACAAAGCCGTTCATCATGGCCACGTAGTGCCAGCTCGAATGCACCACAAAGTCTATAATTTTGTTTAAAATATAACGATTTTTGGATACATTTTCATTAAAATCTTTAAGGGATTTTCTATAAGCTTTGTGCGAATATCAACACTTCCGACCGTAGCATAGTTCACCGAACATTTCATGTGATCTGCAGAAAACGCATGTTTTTTTATTTTTTCTTTTAAATGACTGACTTTAAGACCGATTTTGCACCATAATGAGTCTGACGAGTCCTTCGAAAACAACAAACATAACAGTAAAATCAGTTAGAGACTTCACAACCACACATCTGTTAGCTAAATTGTACTGTCTGATAGTTCTGTCAAATTGCAACCACTTACCTCGAATTCGGTTATTTTCTCAAAATTTTTTGTACTACCGACATTTTATTTCATCTACATTCACAACTCAAACTTATACCACCTTGAAATTGGTTATTTTTGCAAAATTAAGTTCGTTAGCACTTTTTAGTTGTTTATTTTTTTGCACTAGTCACTACCAACATTTAATTTCTTCTATATTTGCAACTCACATATGGGTCATAAAAATAAAAAAATATATTTAACAAAAAACAATAGATAAATCAATTTTCATCGATTAAAAATCCGAAACAATATCGAGTTAGAATATCGACCGAGCGACCTTTGAACAATTGAACTTCCGCATGCCGACGTGATGCCGCGACCGATCGATCGAATTATGAGAACATTCGGCTGCCGCTCGGTAGATGTGAAACATTCGGGTACTTTCGTCAAGCTTTTAATTTAATTTAATCAGGGCAATTCGGACTGCCCAGCCTAGCTTAGTATAGGGTATTTTATTATGCCTAAGGAACGCAACGAGACCATTCGAAACGCCGCGCGCGGCTAATAGTGTAGCTTACTTAACTTTTCCCAAGGTTCGCGTTTTATTACAACTATTAGGAGGGACAGTCAAACGAATAATTTATTTTCTGAAATATTTTTGGGGGGTCACTGACCAAATGACCCTATGGAAGAGTCGCCACTGCTAAAATTCAAAGCAATAGGTCAACGAAAGTGGTTAAAAGTTGACAAAACCGATTTGCGAGTTCCTGGTCAAAGTCGATCATCATATTTTTGTATTATTATGAGATTTCTTAAAAAGCTAATAGTTAAACGAAAATGGTTCAAAATTGACTGGCAAGCTTAGTAGTTATAATATGGGAGCGCCTCCTCCTCCTCCTCTTCCTCTCTCTCATGTCCCTCATTCTTAACTTCCTCCCCTTTTATTCTCATTCGCATCATATTTTTAATTTTTGCTCTTTGTTCTCCCACATTTGATTTTGCATTCTTAAGTCTTATAAATAGGTGCATCATGATCATTTTAGTATGCCGAGGCACATTTACTAAGCTGTGCTCGAGTTGCGTAAAAAGTTATTTTTGAATTTTTCCACCAATTTTGTATAAAACAAAAAGAAAAAATGTGTCAAGTAATAAGTGAATTATGTGTAATCGCGAAAAATTAACTACAACTATCAGACAGTTAAAAGTTAAATATCTCAATTTCTTTGAAGTGATTTCGAAAGATGAATACACCAAGCTGTTTTATCCACTGAAACGAGATTATTTGGAAGCAATTGACTGTTGTGATGATTATTTAGAAGGAATTATAAGCCTTACTACGTTTTTCAATACATTTGGGAAATCATACTTTGTAGGAGAATTAAGCCACCTAATAGAATTTATAGGAGAAGATTGCCAATTTATACCTGCTATTATTGCAACCCAAAAGAGGTTTCAATTATACGAAGATAAAAAACAGGTATTATCAAAGAAAGTTAATCCTATTCGCAAGAGACGTCCCCCTACATATTTAAAATATTATGTTAAATAAATGAAATGGCTGAGTTGCTGATTGCAGTTAAATTATTAGAGGAGAAATTTAGTAATCTTTCAAAAACCTATTTCTCATATTGTATGGCAAGTGGTCCGGAGTGGATAGACTTTTATTGTAATCAATCTGAGGAATTCGTAAAGGCTGCCCTCTGTTGCAACAAATACATTGAAACATTAAATTTTTTTCAACTTATTCAAGATCTAAAAGATATTGGCTTTGGTTACTATTTAAAAGACTTGAAGCAATTTATTGACGAGGATAATATTCTTCAAGAAATTGAAAAGGAAGAATAAATTTAATAATATTTACAATGGAGCAAATGGTTACTGAAATGTATGAAGAGTTTATTATATCTGCTGCATACTTCCAATATTTATCAATTGTAGGCGAAGAAGACGCAGAAGCACAAGATTTGTCAGCATATGTTAATAATATAGATCGAATGGAACAATGTAAATTAGCCGCTAAATTTTGTAATGATTATTTAAAATATAAAAATGAGTATGAACTTTTAAATGAATTTAGAAAATTAGATTTAAGGTATCATATTAATTGTATTCAATCATGGTTGGTTAATGCAAAATAAAAAGGTAATTAAGTTTTTTATATTTTTATTCATTCATAAAACAATTGTCATATAAAAATAACACATTTGTCAAAGCACACATACAAGGTGATTTTGAATGATAGAAGCATTTTGGTTCCATTAGCTTTAGCGCTGGTTGTTCATCTATTTCAATCACAGGCTTTTTAGAATATTTCTGTATAAAATCCTTTTTTTCGCTTCCTTTTACAAAAACAAAATCTGCTTTCTTCGTAAGTGTTTCAATTATTTTTGGGAAATGATGTAATGGAGTAAATCCATTGTTCCAATGTATACAATGATAATTTTTCGTTAACCATACCACCTGCTTGTGACAATCAGGTGAAAGAAACTCCATTGGAAAAGGCCTTTTAAAAATGTAATGAGTCATTTCATAACCATCAAAAGCTGCAAGCTCTTTCGGTATAAATTTATTTTTTTCATCCTTGAATCCTTGAATATCTATAACCAATCTCATATTTTCAAAGCAGCAAATTTTTTAATGAGACTTTTTTTACTTGAATAATTTGCAATTTCTTCTTTCAGTTGATTAATTTTAAAAATAAATTTTTCAATTTGTAGTTGTAGTTTTGATGTCATGACTAAAACTAAAAGCTTTTGAAAATTTCTTTAAATTAAATCGAAATATGAAAATAGTGGGGATAAAGTTTATAATTGTTTCACAATTTTAGTAAGAGGGTTGTAGCTAAATAATTTGTCATGTAAAATAAGACAATAAGCAGAAGTATCTTTTTTAATTGCATTGTGTGTCTCAAATTCAATTCTCATTACTACGGATCCCGTTTGAATTGTTTCTTTTTGATGGGAGCAATCAATATGTGTAATAGGACTAATGTTTTTGAATTGTTCAGGATTAAAAATGGGTTCATTTGGAACACCATAGTAAGACTGTCTAAAGTTGGCAAACATTTCGTATAAAGCAGAAAATTTGTTTTCTTCGAAATTTAAGTACAAATCGTGATAAGGATATCTTTCAGAATTTAAATATACTCTAATATTTGACAAGGTAATATTGTCAAATTTACTCATATCTTTAACAATTTTCCCTTTTCTGTTTTCTTGAAAGCCAATCACAACATGACGAGGAGCTTCTAGTTTACTAGTTGTTTTTACCGGCCATGTGTGACGGGTTGTTTCGGTTAGAGAAGAATATTCAACAAGTTCCCAACTCCTGAATCCTATCAATATATCTTTATTTGATTCTAATATTTTTGATAGAGCAAGTTGTTGTGGCATATCAACTAAAATGTGAGGAACTTTCCAATAAATTTTATCGAAAGTAACCAATGGAGTGTCAGGAGCAGTAACAAGGTGTGCCGGATCTTCTTTGAAAATAACACCATCTAAATCATCAGTTGATCTAATAAGAACCAATTCCTGTTTCATATTCATAATAATTTTTCTGTAATCTTCAAAAAATCCTAAAAGCATTTTTAGTGGTATGGATACGGAGAATTTTCCATCATTATCAACTAAAATTGTATCACCTTCTTTCCGATGTGGAAACCAACCTGCATTTTCCAGTTTTAAACTTTCGTTGGTATTGTGAGAAAGGTAGCTTTTTAAGGTTGATGCTAATCCAACATTTCTTATTGAATCTATAGTAATTCCGTTTAGTTCATAGCGGATTTCTCTGAACAAAAAGGCTATACCATTGTTAATAAATAGCAATTCTTTCTTATATTTACCTTCTGTATTAGTTAATTTTCCTTCGATATAAAGTAAACTATCTGATGGTAGAGTGTAAGCATCGAGTTCTTGAATTGGGATCATTATTTCATCATTGTAATCGAATTTTGTAGAAATATCTGGTTGATATTTGTGAAGCTCAGAACTGACGATGGAATTGTCTACATAAAGCTTTTCGTTTACGTTTAATATGTTCATTATTTTAAAACAGTGAAACCCAAGGATGTGAGAAATTTACGATTATCTCGTCTTAACTTGTTGGTGTTGGATTTGATACTGAACTGTTGTTTAGGCTTTTTCTTTTTATAAGTTTTTACTTTGTTGATAGTGGTAGGGGCAAGTCTCATCCCAAGGGCTCTATTATATCTAACAACCATTTTATATTTCACTTGTTTGTAAATGCAACCTTACTGTTATAGTTTCTCCTCTAAAACTGATAAGTTCTCCGTCTTGATCAACTATTTTAACTGTTATATTGTTAATTGCTTTGACGCTAACTGGAAAATACAAAATGGGCAAAGGAGATTCAACTATTTTATACCCTGGAGCTACAGTTGGATAAAACTGGTGAATAATATGAACAGGTTTACCATTATTGTAAGAACCGACACAAATATTACAGTCAATACAAATAGCATTCACCTTAGTTATTTTTGCAACATTATCTGATTCTTCCTCTTTCATAGCTTCTAGTATCCTGCTATTAAAACCCAACATTTTTCCTATCGAATCTTCCTTGGTAAAATCAATTATTCTACTACACATTAAAAAAGTTTTTAGAGTATTAACATTTGCTTTTAAAAGAAAAAAAATTTTTTCATTCGGAAATAAATCTTCTATACTTTCTCTTATGTATGTTTCTATATCTGTAATGTCATAAGTTCCGTCGGGAATAACAATTACTTTATTATCTATATAAAATTTATTATATCCTTCTTTTATATTGGGGATAGTCATAAACGTTTCAAAATCAGCTAAACCCAGGTAATATTGTTTTTCATCCTCTAAATATATGGGCGGATTAAAATCAGCAGACAAAACAGAACTGTTTCCTGATATGGCAATTGTGGTAGACATTGCAGTTTATTTATGAATGAGATATTACAATAAATAATGAGTTTATATATTTTTTTGCAAAAATTTTAGGGATAGTTGACCACAGTTATATGAATTAAATTTTTGTTTATTTTCATAAGTATAAAATACATCCACTTTGCCATTCGAATTAAAATATTTGAGAAGTTCTAAAGGTGGTTTTAAATTTCCATAACTATCAAAATATATTACATTTTTGTTATTTTTAATATAAGCAGTCCATTGAGATCCTTTATTTTGTTTTTTATCCAAATTTACAATACCACATTCTTTCAGATTAATTTTTTTTGGAAGTTCATCGAGCATAAAAACACCTCTAAAGCCAGTTATTTTTAACAGCTTTACATATTTAATAATATCATTGTTCGTAAGTGCTCTTTTTGGAAAACTTATTTTGAGTTTTTTTTTTGTCTGATTGCTTTCATTTTGACGGATCCTCCTTTATAAGGTCTAATAAATAGTCCCTTTCCTTTATATGGTCTAATATATAATCCTTTACCTTCTTTAGAAGCATTTTCCATTGCAATATTATGTCTATGTATTTCTTCTAGTTGCTGTTTAGCTGCTTTAGCATCATTTACTGCCTTAGCAATTCCTGCCGCGCCTCCACCTAGTGCACCCAGGGCGCCAAGAATGGGAAACAAAAGAGGTAGAAATCCTCCAATTTTTTTGGGTGTTCGAATGATACGTTTTTTTCTCAATTTAAGTTTACCCCCTTTTGTATTTTTTAATCCCAAACCGAACTTTCTTTTACCCTTCATTATTCCTGCAACACTTAAAGCTGCAATTTTTTCACCAATAGAAGAATCTTTAGCTTTTACCCTATCCCAGGCTTTTTTTTCTAATATTTGGTCAGATATGTGTCTTTTTGATAAATCTTCAGTCTGAGAGTAAGATATATCATGTTCTTTGCAAGCGGAATCCAATGGATTTACACCAACGTCACCTCTAGTTAATCTTTTTTCCAAGTTGGTGCCGGGACCACAATAATTATATCCTGGTATATGAACTTCGAAAGGTAATTTACTAATTAATTTATTTACTAAACCAGAGCCTTTTCTATTACGTCTTTTAATAGTTTTTTTCAACTTATGACGACCCACAGTCATTGAAGTTCTTTTTATACTAAAAACACATTGACATTTTTCTGGTATAAATACTTTTACAGCTAAAAATATTTACTAGTGTGATTAAGAATGAGGATTGAAAAACAAAAATTCTCATTACCAGTAAATAATCATGACGAAAAAATTTCAAGTAAACAGTTGAGAAAACATGGTGACTTATTTTGCGGTGGTTCAAAAAGAGGGCTTATAGTTGGTTGCAGTGGTAGCGGTAAAACCAACGTTATGCTTACACTGCTCGAGCATCCTAATGGAATTAGGTTTGAAAATGTCTATGTTTATTCAAAGTCATTAGATCAACCAAAATATGAATATTTAAGGAAGTTGTTAAAGCCTATGAAAGAAATTGGATACTTTGAATATGATAGCGATGAGAACATTATTTCACCTCATGAGATAAAGCCAAATTCCGTTATCATTTTTGATGATATTCCTTGTCATAATCAATCTATTATTAGGGACTATTTCACGCATGGAAGGCATAGAAACACCGATTGTTTTTTTATTTTTCAAGGATATTCCTCAATCCTTAAACGTCTAATTCGAGAAAATGCAAACTTATTAATTTTATTTAAACAGGACTGTTTGAGTTTAAAACATATATATAATGACCACTGTATATTGGATATGACATTTGATCAGTTTAAAAATATTTGTGCTAACTGTTGGATGGATCCATATGGCTTTCTTGTAATTGACAAAGATTGTGAAGTAAATCACGGCAGATATAGGAGTAAATTCGATTCCTTTATATATTTATAAAAGTAAAAAATTTGCAGTTTTATTTCATTTAAAACTTGTACAGCATGGATAAACGTTTAGCTCGAGAATTAATAAAATCGAGACAAGCCGTGAAGCAGAAATATCAAAGCTTGAAATTAGCTACTTCTACTGCTCAGTCCGAATTAGAACAAACTTATAGACCAATAACACAACCACTTAAACAGCTAATTTCAAGTATTGGTAAATCCGAACCATTCGATTTAAAAGAAGAAAGAGTTTCAAAGTATGAAGAATTCAAAACACCTACAAAGCTTTATAAAACATCAACTCCGACGAAAAATATTCAGAAAACAGGAAAAACTCCGTTACTCCCTACAGAACTACCAACATTTTTAAATGACAGTAGTATCACTTCTTCCTCTCCTGTAGTACAACCATTGTCATCAACTGTTATAGCAGAAACTTCAGATCCTTCTAGTGACACAACAACAAATTTAAACTTGTCAGACATATTGGAACAAACTAGAAAAACAATTCAAACCTATGTTGGTACACCATCATATAAAGATTACTTAGCAGATTTTCATGAATTACCCAGATCATATATTGATGAGGGTGTGAAAGATACACAACATAAATTTGACCATTATTACGGAATAGTTCATGACCTCGAAACGGATAAGTTTTCTTTTGGTTTAACACAGATACCGGTAGAAATTATTGGAAAGGACATTAAAGTGGGAGGAATAACGTACACAGGCACGCCAGGTTTATACGAATTGCTTTTCAAAAAAGAACCGATAGGTTATAAGAAGGAAGATTTAGATAATTACATGAACATTCTAGCTAAAACAAATGTATATCGTAGGAATTTTGATTCAAATGAACAAGTTCAAGGAAATACATCACACAAATATGTTACAATAATAGGACCATATTTACAAAGAAAGGGGATTACAAAGACAAAAACCTTGCCAAGATTAGTTACAGCATTTAACAAACCACAACCTCCGTTTAGAACAACTAGAGCCAAATCTACAGGAAAGGGATTAATTTTGAAAACAAACAGATCAAATACAGACTATGTATACTGGAATAATGTAAACGAAATTGTTGATAGGCTACGTTTATTAATTTCATCAAGTGATGCGGGAAATAATGCTCATAGTAACGAGATTATCTCTATTATTGAAGAATTAAGAGAAGATAAAGTAATACTATAAATAACAGCTATCAAATATAATCATATTTATTGTTTAATGAAAGCTCAACATGACAGTTGATAAATTTGGACGCCATATTTCAAAACAAAATCAAGAGAGAATAAGTGACATTAATAATTTAAAAAGGAGATTAGGTGAAAATGAAACAAATAATGAAATCTTTGCTAAAAAGCTTAAGGTTTTTGATGAAAATTTTTTAAAGTATGAAAACCAGATTAAAGTATGTTATACCTCAATTGAAAACGTTAATAAACAGTTGCTAACGCTAAATCAAATAAGTAAAGATTTGCAATTTTTAAATGAACATGTTAAAAAGGAAGACAAAAAATTAAGTGATGATATCAACAAAATTAATAAAATAATGGAAACAAATATAAGAGAAGTAATAATTGAAAAACACAAGGAAAAAATTAAACAATTAAGAACTTTTATAAAAAGGTTAGATGATGAAAAAAAAAGAAATCAAAATAGCATTCTTAACAGTAGAACAATTGACCAACTCACTTTGGAAGAAAATCAACAATATATTTCCTTGGAAAATATAATGTCCAGTGTAATTAAGAAATTAGAACAAGAATTAAATAAAACAGAGGAGGAATTAAAAAATAGTGATAGTAGATCAACTACTTTCTTAACTGGAGAGATAAAAAAATCCTTTAATGCGTTAGAAAAGGAGATTACTAAAATTAGTAAAATTTTAAATGAAAAAAGTTATACAATACAAATTGATAAATTGAATGAATGGGAAAAAACATATAAAAGTTATATTTCGAATTATTACAAAACATAGAAAGTGAACTTCCTTAAAATTGAATAAACAAGTTTGTTGTCATGACAACCGTTAAACAGCAAGTCGTTAATGAATTACATAAACCTGCTAGAAAAAACTACAAACGCAGAAGGGTGGTAGTGAAAGGGTTAAATGATCTTTTTCAAGCTGATTTGGTTGAAATGTTACCCTATGCCAAATTTAATAAGGGATTTAAATATATCTTGATTACCATAAATGTATTTTCTAAGTATGTTTGGGCCGAACCGTTAAAATCTAAATCTGGAAAAGACGTAACAGCGGCAATGAAAAAAATATTAATCAGTGCAAAAACTCCACCAAAAAACTTGCAAACGGATAGAGGAAGAGAGTTTTTCAATGTAAATTTTCAAAATTTGATGCAACAATTTCGAATTAACCATTATAGCACGTTTTCCAATTTGAAAGCGAGTATAGTAGAAAGAGTGAACAGGACTTTAAAGAATAATATGTGGAAAATATTTAGCATTCAAGGAAATTACAAATGGTTTAATATATTAGCGGATATTGTAAAAGATTATAACAATACAAAACATTCTTCAATAGGAATGAAGCCAAAACAAGTAAATAAAACAAATGAAAATAGAATCTTGAAATCTGCATTTACTCATGCTAAAACGTTAGATATAAAATCTCCAAAGTTTAAAGTGGGTGATCACGTACGAATAAGCAAGCATCGAGAGGCATTTTCAAAAGGTTACACACCAAATTGGTCAAATGAGATATTCCACATTAAAGAAGTTAAGATGACAAACCCTTGGACATATTTAATTCAAGACGAAGATAATCAGGACATTCTGGGTGGTTTTTATGAGCAAGAATTACTAAAAGTAAAGCATACCGATGTGTATCTTATTGAGAAGATTTTGAGAAGGAAAGGAAACAAAGTTTATGTGAAATGGTTAGGACTTGATAAAAAATATAATACATGGATTGATAAAAAAAATATTGTTTAATTAAATTGAAATTAAATTTTAGTTAAATTTGTTTTATTTCTGTTCCTCACTTTATGCTTTAGCTGATACAAATTACAAAGTCTTAATGTGCTAATTAATTTCAAATAAAATTCACATTTACTAAACTAAAATTTTATTAAGTAAAACATCAAATACAATTTTTATTAAAACGTGTCAAATATATTTTATTTCTATGTTCCTCAGATAATATCGAATCTAGAATAAGTTTACAATCATTTATTCTTTTTTCAAAACGGAGTCTATCTAAGTACCACATCTGAAAGTTACTCCTACGGGCTTGTCTGTAAGCAAAGCTCCACTTCACTAACACATGCACCTTATTGTTCTCTTCCAGAAAAGATATTGTTTTCTTCGTAATATTTTCTTTTTGATCCATTTTCATTGTTTTCTTCGTAATATTTTCGTTTTGTTCCATTTTGCTTCAATTTGTTTTCCATTTGTTCAGGATATAAAGCAAGTAATTCCATCATAGTTGAAACATTTTCACTGTTAGGATTTTCTGTTGGACTTATTATATTATAAACATGCGTACACAAGTCGCCACAATCAGATGAAATATTATTTTGAAATATTTTGAAATATGTATTGAATTCTTGCCTTTTAAGTATAGATAATCTATAATCAATAATTTCCTTTAATCGCCACAAATTGTCCAAAGACTCTTGTCCTAAGTATATGAAGTGTGGGCCTTTTGTAATTTGTAGAACAGGGGTATCATTTATTTTCTGAACCTGCAGATGAATGTTGTTTATATTCACACTGGTTTGATCAACTTGAGGAAAGTAGAAATTGTTTACAATAATTCCTTGATGAACACAAATGTCTTTCCAATTTTCTTCGGTTAGTGCGATTGAAAATCCAGTTTTTCCACCAATTACAATTTTTGGAGAAAAATCATTTAAACTAATGCCAACAAGAACAAATTTTGACAAAGAATTATTTAAAAAATAAATTTTTGAATTAAGAAGCGTTTCCAAAGGTTTATGAACCACGGCGTTGTTCATAATGACTAAACGAGACTGAAACATATTGTGTTATTCTTGTACTTAAATATTCTCATCCCCACTTTCTTTAAAGTTTCGTTTAAAATGGATTAATGAAAAAATAGATTTCCAGTTTGAAATTTATAATAAAGATAAATAATTAAAATGGTAATGTATAAAAATAATGCAAAGTTTAATGTAACACTAATGATGGAAAAGTAATAATTTTTGAATCCGTCATAATAATTGGTACAGTTGGGGGTTAAAATTTGTAACTGATTATTTTTAAACTCTAACCTTTCTATCCAATTTGTATCAAAAATAGATCGATTTGGATAATGATACAAAATTTTAAAAAATTTACTTGCATTTTCATTTCCATTTATTCGTTCCATCCAACTAATTGTACTATTGTTAATTAATCCAATTTTCATAAATTTACAATATTTACTTAGAGTGACGTCTGTTTTATTAGAAAAACATATTTCACACTGTGTTACGCCAGGGGGATGATGAACATAAAAAACATTTTGGAAAATAAAATAAAGAAGAATAAATTGAGATCTACTGATAGTCATTAAAACAAATTAATAATAATATTCCAAATTTATTAACATTAAGCAGATACTTTCACCACGAAAGCAAAAGCAGTTGTAAAAAAATAACAATAAAATACTTAATTTAAATATATGTAAAAGTTCATAAATAAGGATATTAATAATACTATATAAAATGTGTAGCTTGAAGACTTATTTTGAATGGTTACAATTATTCGATTCCTATTTTTCCATAAACAGTTATTTAAATCACAATTCCTAGCAAATTTCTTATGCTCCACAATAGGATCATCATAACTTAACCAATCAAAAATTTCAATACCACAATAAAAACATTTACAAATATCATTGATTGAAGTATAGTAAAAGCCAGCTCCAGCTAACACTTCTGGTCTCAATTTTCCTTTCCATTTTTTAAAAGTGGAAAGTCGTTTTTCATATGTTTTAAAATAACTGTTATCAATTTCTTTGTCAAAAGTTTCTAAGCACATTTTGTGAAAGACTTATGAAGACTAACTTTGGTTTCAAAAACAACAAATTTAAATACCTTATAATATCTACATAAATATATCTAAATCTTCATGTTCTGCATTCCATTGATACAAAGCAATATCTTGGTGTCCCCAAGCTAATGTATTAAAACTATAGGGAATTTTATACCGCTTATCATCTTCGGAACTCAAAGCCAATTTATTAATTAACTCTGTAAAAATTGTATGTTGTCTAGATCGAAAAACATACATTGAACAAAAGGTTTTAGAATGATTTTCAACAACATCTTTATAATGAATAAAATCCAACTGCTTTTTAATTGCACTTTTTTTAACACCTTTTGCTTTTTTTGTTAAACTGTTTTCCGTTTTAATACAATATGCTTTTGCTCCAGTACCAAAGAAAGTAGTAATGGGTTCACCAGCATATTCATCTTTGAATTTTCCTATAACTGACTTTGTAATAGGCATTTCATGAATATTATTAAATTCATAATTAGATGTGTCAAATTTGTGAATATTTTTTATCATGTCAGAATAAATATTTGGAGTTGTGACTTCTAAAATGAACGAATCGGTATCGGTGTATAAAAGTGAAATATTTTCCTGATAAAGAGGTTTTAAAAAATTATAAAAGAAATCATACATGACAGTTTTAGATATATCTAATATTGAGAAGCCTACATATATTGGTTTATTGTAAGTAACTTGAATCTTTTGCATTTGAATAGCTACCAAGTTTTCAGAAAATATTGTTAAGTCCTTGAAATATGGTTTTGCAATTAAATTCTCAGCACCATCTTTTCTTCTATTTTTTTCCCACTCTGTAACAAGTCTTACGTCAATTCTCCTATCAACATTTTCCATAGTCTTGCCATAAATACTATTATTTGCCAACTTGTAAGTATTACGATCAAATTCATTCTTTGAATCATTTCTTAATCTTGAATTCAAGTCTATATATTTTTTCAACCAATCAGATTGAGAAAACTGTAAAACTCTATGAACTTTAGTTAACTTGAGTCCATGTTCCAAACATTGTTTTAATAATTGATAGTGAATAACATATTTTGATTTATCATTTAAATTGGGTATTAATTTTATGCATTTAGAATTTGGCGGTTTAAAGTTTTCTGGACAAAACGGAAAATCGTTATGATAGGAATGTAGACTTGTAGGATATTCTAAATCAACTTCTAAAACATATCCCTTATTAGATTTTTTAGAAATATTCATAATATTTAAATCATTGATTTCTTTATCTGTTAACCAAACAAAATCTCCCGTTGGAATGTGCTGTGACATTGCATAACCATACAAATTTGTTGCATCATAATAAATTATGTATTTAGTTGGCTTTAAAGGATCAAAATTTAAAAGAAATGGATTATTAGCTTCAGATTTTCTACAAATGCAAGAGCTCACACCACCGCGAACGCTTTTTTTGAAAAGTGTATCATATCTGGATCAGTTAACAATTCTAACTCTATTCCAGTATAACGCAAACACGCCTCCCAAGATAAACCTGGAAAAGTGTAAAAATGAGCTGGATCGAGCTTATATGTGGATAAACAAGTGCTTCTAAAATTTTCAAAAATATCTGCCAAAAGTAAAGTATCAGAGAGTAAGTAAACGTCGGAGTATTGACCAAGAGATTCACATTTAAACAATTGCCAAACCTTTACAGCTCTTTGGTATTCTGCATCACTGATGTGCTCATCCGTTAAAGTATTATAAAATTGGTCTTTTTGAGGTAAAGTTGTTTCTTCTAATTTTAAATAATCATCAATATAATTGTAAGGAAATACACCTTTTTGCCGAATAAGTTTAAATCTTTCTTCATCATTGAAAATTTTTTTTATTTCCTTACATTGTTCATCTTTTAAGCTTTCAGAGAGTTTTGATAAAGAATGGGATAGAAATTGAAAAGAATCAATAAACCTTAATGATATATTTTTTTTCTTAGCCTTTTGTGTCTTTTTATCAAAATAGTTATCCACATGAATAAGCTTTTCAAATGAAATATATTTTTCCTTGTTTTGTGCGATAACTGTTAGTTGTTCTTTGTTTAAGCATAATTTTTTAAGAAATAGATGAGAATCATAATTACGCAAATTATGCAATATAACTGGAATAAAGTTAGGTATTCTGTAATTTATGTTGCAGAGTGAATGAGCTGGACCTCTATAAAGGCCGGTTATATGACAATGATCTGCAACCCTGTCATTTAAAAGAGGTTTATTACAAATATGACAAACTGTTTCATAGTTATGATAAATTTTGTCCAGTTCGTTCAAAGGAATCATCTTTTTAGGAGTCTTTAAATATTTGTGTATATGTTATACACATCTCTTTCTAAAGAATTTATAAATAATGTATCACAATTTTGACCTCTATATTTTTCAAATTTAGAATAATTATCGTCGAATGAACATTTAATGTAATAGGCAAATGAATGTGGAATATGTTCATATTGTTTTAAGGTGTATGAAGTATTAGGATTTTTATCAACATTGTCATTGTTAAAGGCTTTAAAATGCATTCAAAATCTGCATACACCACAAAGGAACTTTCATTTGTTTATGCTAATTTACAAAATTCAAAATATTATCATATGAATAGTTTAAACTTTATCTTTTATTAATTCTTTAGAAGGTAGGTTAATTCGTAAATGATCACAATTGTAAGCTATTGTGTTGTAATAAATTTTCTTCTGTAGGGAAATATTGTAAACAACCATCGCAAATATATTTTTTTCCGTGATGTTTAGAAATTTGTGCAGAAACTAGTTTTGATAAATCTTTAATATAGCAATAATGAAAAGTTTTTTCATCATCATCACTTATTAACAATAAATTGACATGTTGATTTTTTTTATTCGATGAATAATAAAGTGGACCAATTACTTCATACCCCTTTTTAGGATTTATAATTTCTAATCCATATACATTAATAGAAATGTTATTTTTTTCTTCAAAAATCTTAATGTTCTTTAGCAACATTGGAAATTCTATACCTGACATATCCAAAACAGAAGAGTAGTGTGGGTAGGATGAAGTTTCAAAATCTAATCCGCTTGGTTGGTGAAGAGCAGACACAACTGCCCATCGAAAATAAATTCTTTACCTGAATCTCTTTCTGCAAATTCGTCAGCTTTCTGGTCAATAATGGTGCAGATTTGCTCTAACGGTTCTTTTTTCTGATATCCCTGGCAAATGACTTGGAACGGCGCATTAAAAGATTTGACATCATAGCTCGCTGCTGGGGTTAAAATAGAAACCGAACCAGTTTCCATGTTGGCAATCATTTATGTTTCTGCAGT